>OZ035830.1:40097756-40442756 GCA_964034765.1 Knipowitschia caucasica | reverse complement strand
ACTTCAAGCGGAGAACCTTCAACCATTCATCCAGATGCACCCCATGGTAGTGGCAGTGCCCCTTCTGGTAAGTGTACCAGGTGGGGGATTACAGCCAGGCTGCTTGGTCCTCACCCTGGGAGTGTATATTGCTAATATATTTTTATTTCTCTCCCTAGAACGTGTAAGAAAGCCATGGTCTGCATCTGAGGTGAAGGCTGTGGAGAAGACCATGACACCTTTCATACAGACTGGAAAGGTCCCTGGGAAGTCTCACTGCCTGGCCTGCATTAATGCCTCACCAGATGACCTTAGACATCGGACATGGAGTGGCATTAAATTCTATGTCAAAAATAGAATCACTGCAATTCGAAAACAAAATCTAAAATAAAATTCCTTTAAAATAGTTGTTTGGTTTCTATTGACTGTTTTGTATTACTTAAAGTCTTGGTAAAAAAAGATTATGTCTATGGGTCCCATTCTGAACGGCCCTGTCAAAGGGACCCACCAGGTAACAAAAACGTGTATGTGTGTGTCAGTGTGTGTCAGTGTGTGTCAGTGTGTGTCAGTGTGTGCCTGTGTGTGTCTGTGTGTCTCAGTCTGTTAGTTTTACTAACATTTAGTCTGATTCAAGAACTGTTTAAAACAACATAATTTTGTTTTGTCTCATTAGATTCTCGTCAAATTTGTTTTGCCAAATTTGAGCAATTTTTAAATAATAACTACACACAGTAAACACACTTTAGTAAAGTGTAACACAATTACAGAGTGACAATAATCCTCTGTGTCCACTGCAGCCACACTGCCCAGGTCTGATGGGCATTCACAGCCCAGCAGAGCGTGTGTGTGTGTGTGTTTGTGTGTGTGTGTGTGTGTGTGTGTGTGTGTGTGTGTGTGTGTGTGTATGGTCCCTTTGTCCTGTAAAGATGACGTCTGTGTCTGGACACTGCTGCGACTTAGGACGTGAACAAAGCTCTTTTCAGCTCAGTAAGAACTCTAAGAACTCTACATACATTAAGTGTATTTAAAGCTGCTGTTACTGACTTTGAGACAGTAACAGCAGCTTAGACCCATAGACCATGATAGAACCGGGAAGCGCGGAGAGGACGAGACTTTCTTTTGGCTGTTTCGCTGAGTAAGCAGAAACGAAGACACGGGAAGTTTCAGGTTAGCCTCTGCCGCTTGTTAGCTTTTCTCAAGGAAGTGGGGGCCAGTGGTCCGCTGTGATTGGTCACAATCTGGACCCGAAACACATTCTCTTCCTTGTTTCACCAAAACTCTATCTAAAATATAATGTCACGCCAGCACAAATCTGCGCTACTTTTTCTTCAAAAGGACGTATATCCCAATGCACTGCATGGACATGGATTGAATTTACATAATACAAATACAAAGTCAGGTAATGCAGCTTTAATGTACTTTTACTTTAGAATGTTCTGGAAACAGCAGCGAGTCCTGAGTGGTTCTGAGACTGTTTTTTGTGTGAGATGTTGCTGCAGTTCAGTGTTCATGGTTTTACACTGGTCCAGACCAGAGCAGAGAGGATTCATGGTGTGTATGTATGTATGTGTATGTACAGTATATGTGTGTGTGTGTGTGTGTGAGTGTGAGTGTGAGTGTGTGTGTGAGTGTGTGTGTCTGTGTGTGTGTGTGTCTCACGTGGGTTGGGGGTTGCCTTTGGCCTCACACTCGATGATGATATTGTCCCGAGGGTCAACGATGTAATCTTTCACAGACTGCTTCAGGATCGTGGGAGGCTGCTTCACTGCAGACACACACACACAAACACACACACACAGACACACACACACACCATGTTTTTGGATGCAACAACAATAGAACTACAGTCCTGGGTCTACAGCCTCAGTCCTGGGTCTACAGCCTCAGTCCTGGGTCTACAGCCTCAGTACTGGGTCTACAACCTCAGTCCTGGATCTACAGCCTCAGTTCTGGGTCTACAGCCTCAGTCCTGGATCTACAGCCTCAGTCCTGGATCTACAGCCTCAGTCCTGGATCTACAGCCTCAGTCCTGGATCTACAGCCTCAGTCCTGGATCTACAGCCTCAGTCCTGGATCTACACCCTCAGTCCTGGATCTACAGCCTCAGTCCTGGATCTACAGCCTCAGTCCTGGATCTACAGCCTCAGTCCTGGATCTACAGCCTCAGTCCTGGATCTACAGCCTCAGTCCTGGGTCTACAGCCTCAGTCCTGGATCTACAGCCTCAGTTCTGGGTCTACAGCCTCAGTCCTGGGTCTACAGCCTCAGTCCTGGATCTACAGCCTCAGTCCTGGGTCTACAGCCTCAGTCCTGGATCTACACCCTCAGTCCTGGATCTACAGCCTCAGTCCTGGGTCTACAGCCTCAGTCCTGGGTCTACAGCCTCAGTCCTGGATCTACAGCCTCAGTCCTGGGTCTACAGCCTCAGTCCTGGGTCTACAGCCTCAGTCCTGGGTCTACAGCCTCAGTCCTGGGTCTACAGCCTCAGTCCTGGGTCTACAGCCTCAGTCCTGGGTCTACAGCCTCACTAACTCACTGACACTAATCTGACCCAGAAAAAGCCTGCAGTTACCACGGCAACCTTTACAGCCTATTTAGCTACAGCCTGTTAGCATGTGCTCGGATGGAGATATTTGTAATTGGCTCAAAATGACGGCGTGACATTCTGCAGATGGAAAAAGGGCTCTGACCCCATGGGTTAAACACTTACGCTCTTGTAAGATCTTTGCTGTTAGTCCAGGACACGCGTGTTGGAGACAGAGACATGTTAGAAAGTCCAGACCATCCAGACCAAAAGGCAATGAATAGATTTTGTTTCAACTCCACCGTAGACATTTCTCAGCAAATATCATAGTTTTAAAACATTTGCAAAAACAGATATTTCCGTTTGGAAAATGTGTCAAAAAGTTTTATTTCTTAAGCTACAGTCAGAGCTGCTATGTCTCTCTCTCTCTGGTCTCTCTCTGGTCTCTCTCTCTGGTCTCTCTCTCTGGTCTATCTCTGGTCTCTCTCTCTGGTCTCTCTCTCTCTGGTCTCTCTGGTCTCTCTCTCTGGTCTCTCTCTCTCTGGTCTCTCTCTGGTCTATCTCCCTCTCTCTGGTCTCTCTCTCTCTGGTCTCTCTCTCTCTGGTCTCTCTCTGGTCTATCTCCCTCTCTCTGGTCTCTCTCTCTCTGGTCTCTCTCTCTCTGGTCTCTCTCTCTCTGGTCTCTCTCTCTGGTCTCTGTTAGCTGGTGTTGTGCTATACAAATAAAATGATGATATAAGTGTTGTATATTAGGACATGGCAAAAGCAGGATAATGTGAATGTGATTCAAAGCTACTATTAAGACAGAAGGTTAGCATTAGCATTAGCATTAGCATTCGCATTTGCAAGTGAGAGAAAGACTCACCTGTAGATGGTTTTCCAAAGGATTCATGAGCAGGAAACACAAGAAAAGAACATGTCAGTCACATCCTTAGATTATACTGGATAATCCAGGATGGGGATTACTTTGCAAAAGGTTTATTTTGGATTTTAATGTTTTAGAAAAGATTGTATGTGGATAAACACAGATGATGGTTGTAGACAGGATCTGGAGTTGTGAACCAAATGCAGTTTCAGTCTAATCATTGGAAGCCTGAAGCTGCCAAAGTGGGGCTTCAGTCTGTGTGTCGCAGGGCAGCTGTGTGTCCCTGGGCAGCTGTGTGTCGCAGGGCAGCTGTGTGTCCCTGGGCAGCTGTGTGTCGCAGGGCAGCTGTGTGTCCCTGGGCAGCTGTGTGTCCCTGGGCAGCTGTGTGTCGCAGGGCAGCTGTGTGTCCCTGGGCAGCTGTGTGTCCCTGGGCAGCTGTGTGTCGCAGGGCAGCTGTGTGTCCCTGGGCAGCTGTGTGTCCCTGGGCAGCTGTGTGTCGCAGGGCAGCTGTGTGTCCCTGGGCAGCTGTGTGTCCCTGGGCAGCTGTGTGTCCCTGGGCAGCTGTGTGTCGCAGGGCAGCTGTGTGTCGCAGGGCAGCTGTGTGTCCCTGGGCAGCTGTGTGTCGCAGGGCAGCTGTGTGTCCCTGGGCAGCTGTGTGTCGCAGGGCAGCTGTGTGTCCCTGGGCAGCTGTGTGTCCCTGGGCAGCTGTGTGTCGCAGGGCAGCTGTGTGTCGCAGGGCAGCTGTGTGTCGCAGGGCAGCTGTGTGTCCCTGGGCAGCTGTGTGTCCCTGGGCAGCTGTGTGTCCCTGGGCAGCTGTGTGTCGCAGGGCAGCTGTGTGTCGCAGGGCAGCTGTGTGTCGCAGGGCAGCTGTGTGTCCCTGGGCAGCTGTGTGTCCCTGGGCAGCTGTGTGTCCCTGGGCAGGTGTGTGTCGCAGGGCAGCTGTGTCCCTGGGCAGCTGTGTGTCGCAGGGCAGCTGTGTGTCCCTGGGCAGCTGTGTGTCGCAGGGCAGCTGTGTGTCCCTGGGCAGCTGTGTGTCGCAGGGCAGCTGTGTATCCCTGGGCAGCTGTGTGTCCCTGGGCAGCTGTGTGTCGCAGGGCAGCTGTGTCCCTGGGCAGCTGTGTGTCACAGGGCAGCTGTGGCTACAATAGCACTTTAACGAGACGCCGACGCTGGACCATCAAAGCCTCTGGTCACTCGTTACATACAGACCTTTTCCACATGGTTTAGATGTTGCCCACTGTGGGGGAAGTGTCATGCCCAAGGACACAACAACAGTCTGGCCCTTTACAGCCGCAGCCGCCCCACTGTGGCACCGGCTGTTCCCAGAGGTCTCCCATCACAGTACTAACCAGGCCCTGCCCTGCTGAGCTTCAGAGGTCTGAAGGATCTGGCTTTCACCTGCAGTTTGGAGGTTCATCAATCTCATGTTTAATAGAGTCCTCCACAAAGTGCTAATGACACACGGCTCTGTTCAGGACAAAGCGCCGCGTCCTGTGGAGGTCAGGGGTCAGGGGTCAGGGTCCACAAACACCGGATCAATAGAGCGACAGAGGTCAGAGGTCACAGGGTGAGGACAGCCACCTTTGTGCCTCTTTTCCACTGTTCGTCTGCGAGGTGCGTTCATCAGCGTGTGGAGGCCCCTGTGGAGGCCCCTGTGGAGGCCCCTGTGGAGGCCCCTGTGGAGGTCCCTGTGGAGATCCCTGTGGAGATCCCTGTGGAGGCCCCTGTGGAGGTCCCTGTGGAGGCCCCTGTGGAGGCCCCTGTGGAGGTCCCTGTGGAGGCCCCTGTGGAGGCCCCTGTGGAGGTCCCTGTGGAGGCCCCTGTGGAGGCCCCTGTGGAGGTCCCTGTGGAGGTCCCTGTGGAGGCCCCTGTGGAGGTCCCTGTGGAGGCCCCTGTGGAGGTCCCTGTGGAGGTCCCTGTGGAGGCCCCTGTGGAGGTCCCTGTGGAGGCCCCTGTGGAGGCCCCTGTGGAGGCCCCTGTGGAGGCCCCTGTGGAGGTCCCTGTGGAGGTCCCTGAGGCCCCTGTGGCGGCCCCTGTGGAGGCAGCTGATGGTTCATGCAGCTTATGGTACATGCAGCTGATGGTACATGCAGCTGATGGTACAGCTGTGTGTGTGTGTGACATACCGTCTTGAGGAACCTCGATGGCGCCCGCCTGCGCCCACAGCAGCAGTGATACGGTCAGTGCGATGACTCCGCCTTGTTGCCACATGGCTCCTCCCCTTTGTTTGTCCTTCCTCCTGATTGGCTACTGGAGGACCTGCTGACACACGGATGCAGACAGTGTGAATGTGCTCTACATCTCTGGGCCTCAGGGGCCTCAGCTCTCTGGGCCTCAGGGGCCTCAGCGTTTTGGACCTCAGGGGCCTCAGCTCTCTGGACCTCAGGGGCCTCAGCTCTCTGGGCCTCAGCTCTCTGGGCCTCAGCGCTCTGGGCCTCAGGGGCCTCAGCTCTCTGGACCTCAGGGGCCTCAGCTCTCTGACCGATGCTTCCTGTTATTATTGCATTTCCTGTGTTCGAACAGTTTGTGTGTGTGTGTGTGTGTGTGTGTGTGGGTGTGTGTGTGTGTGTGTGTGTCCTGCAGAAGCAGGTCATCTGCACACACACATTTATCCTTTTCCTCATGTCCTCAGGTGCAGATTAACATCAGTGGTGTTCACAGAACCTGCAGACCTGCTCTGGTCTCTCTCTGGTTTCTCTCTGGTCTCTCTCTCTGGTCTCTCTCTGGTCTCTCTCTCTGGTCTCTCTCTCTGGTCTCTCTCTGGTCTCTCTGGTCTCTCTCTCTGGTCTTTCTGGTCTCTCTCTCTGGTCTCTCTCTCTGGTCTCTCTCTCTCTGTTCTCTCTGGTCTCTCTCTCTGGTCTCTCTCTGGTCTCTCTCTGGTCTCTCTCTGGTCTCTCTCTCTGTTCTCTCTGGTCTCTCTCTCTGGTCTCTCTCTCTGGTCTCTCTCTCTCTGTTCTCTCTCTCTCTGGTCTCTCTCTGGTCTGGTCTCTCTCTGGTCTCTCTCTGGTCTCTCTCTGGTCTCTCTCTCTGTTCTCTCTGGTCTCTCTCTGTTCTCTCTCTGGTCTCTCTCTCTGGTCTCTCTCTCTGGTCTCTCTCTGGTCTCTCTCTCTGGTCTCTCTCTCTGGTCTCTCTCTGGTCTCTCTCTGGACTCACTCTGGTCTCTCTCTGGTCTCTCTCTCTGGTCTCTCTCTCTGGTCTCTCTCTCTGGTCTCTCTCTCTGGTCTCTCTCTGGTCTCTCTCTCTGGTCTCTCTCTGGTCTCTCTCTGGACTCACTCTGGTCTCTCTCTCTGGTCTCTCTCTGGTCTCTCTCTCTGGTCTCTCTCTCTGGTCTCACTCTGGTCTCTCTCTCTGGTCTCTCTCTGGTCTCTCTCTGGTCTCTCTCTGGACTCACTCTGGTCTCTCTCTCTGGTCTCTCTCTGGTCTCTCTCTGGTCTCTCTCTCTGGTCTCTCTCTCTGGTCTCTCTCTGTTCTCTCTCTGGTCTCTCTCTGGTCTCTCTCTGGTCTCTCTCTCTGGTCTCTCTCTCAGCTGAAACATGTTAACGTGGTTACAAAAGAAGTATGACTTTTGTTTTAAAGCATGAACTACTGTAAGAAACCACACACTCTGTCACCGAACACTCTCACCCATAGTTTTTCTCACCCATAGTTTTTCTTACCCATAGTTTTTCTCACCCAT
Organism: Knipowitschia caucasica; assembly: GCA_964034765.1. Classification (NCBI taxonomy): domain Eukaryota; kingdom Metazoa; phylum Chordata; class Actinopteri; order Gobiiformes; family Gobiidae; genus Knipowitschia; species Knipowitschia caucasica. Next base: position 40,435,713 of record OZ035830.1, on the reverse strand, counting down.
AGTTTTTCTTACCCATAGTTTTTCTCACCCATAGTTTTTCTTACCCATAGTTTTTCTCACCCATAGTTTTTCTTACCCATAGTTTTTCTCACCCATAGTTTTTCTTACCCATCGTTTTTCTCACCCATAGTTTTTCTCACCCATAGTTTTTCTCACCCATAGTTTTTCTTACCCATAGTTTTTCTAACTTGGTCGAGGGTCATTTTGCGGAACTTTTTGGCCGTTTACTAAACTGTGGTTTTATAAGATTCACACTGTCCCGCTGTCATTTCACAAAAATCTAGTGAAAAAACAGAATGAAAAGCTATGAACAACTTTTGAGACAGTTTAGAAATATTATATATATTATATAATTATATTATATATTATATAATTATAATATATATATAATTATATAATATATATAATATTATATAATTAGTATTATTGTTATTATATGGATGGAGCGTGAGATTGACAGGCGGATCGGTGCAGCGTGCGCAGTGATGCGGTCGCTGTATCGGACCGTTGTGGTAAAGAGGGAGCAGCGTCTGCAGTCAGAGCTGTATCAGACCGTTGTGGTAAAGAGGGAGCTGAGCCGAAAGGCAAAGCTCTCGATTTACCGGTCAATCTTCGTTCCCTCCCTCACCTATGGTCATGAGCTTTGGGTAATGACCGAAAGAACGAGATCGCGGATACAAGCGGTCGAAATGAGCTTCCTCCGCAGAGTGGCTGGGCGCTCCCTTAGAGATAGGGTGAGGAGCTCGGTCACACGGGAGGAGCTCGGAGTAGAGCCGCTGCTTCTCCACGTCGAGAGGAACCAGTTGAGGTGGCTCGGGCATCTGTTCCGGATGCCTCCTGGACGCCTTCCTGGGGAGGTGTTCCGGGCACGTCCCACCTGGAGGAGGCCCCGGGGAAGACCCAGGACACGCTGGAGGGACTATGTCTCTCAGCTGGCCTGGGAACGCCTTGGGGTCCCCCCGGACGAGCTGGAGAAAGTGTGTGTGGATAGGGAAGTCTGGGCGTCTCTGCTTAGACTGCTGCCCCCGCGACCCGGCAACGGATAATGCGGAAGAAAATGGATGGATGGATGGATGGATGGATGTTATTATATAATATTTTATATTCAGGGTCTTGAGGGGAATTCAACCTGTAACTGTAATACTTTTTACAAAATGACACCATAAGTACAACAAACATTGTTCTCCTGATGCCCTTCTGTGCATTTTCGCAACATTCCGCTAAAATGACACGTCTTTTACGCATCAGTAATTTCAATCGCAGCTGAGGTTTCAACCGTGAGTGAAGCCTCTCACTCTCTCATGATCTTTGGCAGATTCCGTCTGATCAGTCTATAAAACATGTGTAACTTATAAAACATGTGTAACTTATAAAACATGTGTAACTTATAAAACATGTGTAACTTATAAAACATGTGTAACTTATAAAACATGTGTAACTTATAAAACATGTGTCCGTGGCGTCACTGACCTCAGTCTCAGTGCGGCTGTGGCTCAGTCTCAGTGCGGCTGTGGCTTAGTCTCAGTGCGGCTGTGGCTCAGTCTCAGTCACCTGAATCCAACAGAAAAACAGGATTTAAACCATAAACATCTTAAAAATAAGTGTTTGGTTCAAAAGTTTACACTGATGTCCATCACGACATCAGTTCATAACCCAAGGACGGGACGTGGGACTCAGAGGACGGAGCTGGGACATTTAGGGACATTCAGGGACACTTAGGGCCTGGTTAGTGCTGTGACCTCTTGGAACACATTAGAATGAGGGACCCACACTGCCTTGCTTCTGTCAGTGTGCCCCAGGGCAACTGTGGCTACAGTGTCTCAAGTGAAGGAATGATGTGAAGTGTCTGAGCAATCCAAAAAAGTGTTGTATAAAACCAATGCATTTTTATTATTATTAAGTCAGACATTGTGGTTCACACTTCATTATTTCACTAGTGCACACGAGAGGAAGAGCTTGTGAGTCACTATGTTTGGGCTTAGAACCATTTGGTGCTTTAGGGTGATCCTCCCTCATTTGTGCTTTAGTTTAGTGCGAGTCACAGAGCATTCATGTGAACAATAACAACATGAAACATTCTGTGTTTGGATTTAACCGTCTCCATCTCCCATGGGTCAGTTGAACCATCTCTGTCTGCCTCTGCCTCTGCCTCTGCCTCTGTCTCTGTCTCTGTCTCTGTCTCTGTCTCTGTCTCTGCCTCTGCCTCTGCCTCTGTCTCTGTCTCTGTCTCTGTCTCTGTCTCTGTCTCTGCCTCTGCCTCTGCCTCTGTCTCTGTCTCTGTCTCTGTCTCTGTCTCTGTCTCTGTCTCTGCCTCTGCCTCTGCCTCTGCCTCTGCCTCTGCCTCTGCCTCTGCCTCTGCCTCTGCCTCTGTCTCTGACTCTGCCTCTGTCTCTGTCTCTGTCTCTGTCTCTGCCTCTGTCTCCCATGTGTCGATTAGCTGCATCCACCTCTTGTTTCTTGTGAAGCAAACCAGCTGCAGTTCACTTGAAAATTACAGTATATTATCCAAATTTACCCCATCCCCCAGAACAGAGAAGATATGGACGGACACACACACACACACACACACACAGACACACGCATCCCACAGAACAGAGAACATTTGAACTGGAGGGAGCTGGAAATGAACACTGGGGGTTGGAGCCACGGAAAGATGAAAAAGGATGTCTCCTGCACCATGTTACACTGACCTACTTCTGACACACACACGCACACGAACACGCACGCACACAAACACACACAGACACACACACCCGCACTCACAGCCCCACACACACACACACACAAAAGCACCCGCACTCACAGCCCCACACAGACACACGCACACAGGGACACACACACACACACACACACACAAAAGCACACGCACTCACAGCCCCACACACACACACACGCACACACACACTGAGTCAATCCTACACAGCGGGCTATTGAACTTCCTTGTTTTGAGGGGCAGAGTTCAGATCCTGAGGGTGATCGGTTTCTCTCATATCGACCCTCGATTGTTTTAGTTCAGTGAAAAACAAGAGCGAAACCTTTTTAAACCAATCACAGACAAGAGTACACAACAGTGAGAGAAACCAACACAGAGAGTGAGAGAGTCTGAAGGTAAAGGAGACAGCAGTGAGAGAGTCTGAAGGTAAAGGAGACAGTAGTGAGAGAGTCTGAGGGTAAAGGAGACAGCAGTGAGAGAGTCTGAAGGTAAAGGAGACAGTAGTGAGAGAGTCTGAAGGTAAAGGAGACAGTAGTGAGAGAGTCTGAAGGTAAAGGAGACAGTAGTGAGAGAGTCTGAAGGTAAAGGAGACAGTAGTGAGAGAGTCTGAAGGTAAAGGAGACAGTAGTGAGAGAGTCTGAAGGTAAAGGAGACAGCAGTGAGAGAGTCTGAAGGTAAAGGAGACAGTAGTGAGAGAGTCTGAAGGTAAAGGAGATAGTAGTGAGAGAGTCTGAAGGTAAAGGAGACAGTAGTGAGAGAGTCTGAAGGTAAAGGAGACAGTAGTGAGAGAGTCTGAAGGTAAAGGAGACAGTAGTGAGAGAGTCTGAAGGTAAAGGAGATAGTAGTGAGAGAGTCTGAAGGTAAAGGAGACAGTAGTGAGAGAGTCTGAAGGTAAAGGAGATAGTAGTGAGAGAGTCTGAAGGTAAAGGAGACAGTAGTGAGAGAGTCTGAAGGTAAAAGAGACAGTAGTGAGAGAGTCTGAAGGTAAAGGAGACAGTAGTGAGAGAGTCTGAAGGTAAAGGAGACAGTAGTGAGAGAGTCTGAAGGTAAAGGAGACAGTAGTGAGAGAGTCTGAGGGTAAAGGAGACAGTAGTGAGAGAGTCTGAAGGTAAAAGAGACAGTAGTGAGAGAGTCTGAAGGTAAAGGAGACAGTAGTGAGAGAGTCTGAAGGTAAAGGAGACAGTAGTGAGAGAGTCTGAGGGTAAAGGAGACAGTAGTGAGAGAGTCTGAAGGTAAAAGAGACAGTAGTGAGAGAGTCTGAAGGTAAAGGAGACAGTAGTGAGAGAGTCTGAGGGTAAAGGAGACAGTAGTGAGAGAGTCTGAGGGTAAAGGAGACAGTAGTGAGAGAGTCTGAAGGTAAAAGAGACAGTAGTGAGAGAGTCTGAAGGTAAAGGAGACAGTAGTGAGAGAGTCTGAAGGTAAAGGAGACAGTAGTGAGAGAGTCTGAAGGTAAAGGAGATAGTAGTGAGAGAGTCTGAAGGTAAAGGAGATAGTAGTGCCCGTGGTGATCGATGCACTCGTGGCAGTGACCCTGAAGTTGGAGGTGATTACAGCAGATCGCTGTGAATTTTTTAAGTCTCTCGTTCAAATGAGTGGAGCTGCGCCGGCTGACGCATGCGCAGATGCGTTTTTTCACAATTTTCTTGCGGGCGGGACCACTCGCGGCCATTTTGGATAGCTCCAGTGGAGCACATTTTTTGGCCCATTATTTAGAACGGCGGAGATAGGCGTGACCACGTCCGTTAATATATACAGTCTATGGTCAGAACGCTGCAGGAGGATGTGGACTCCCGTTCAGTACATACTGTACAGCAAACAACAGCAAGTGCCCCGCGGTCACACGTGTATTCTTTTTTAACTTGAATTCCTAGAGACCTGCTCTGTCGCCATCTCACACACACATATGGAGCTTTCGCGAAAGTTCACCGTGGTAGACCCGGCTGTTGCTGCCAGGCCACAGGCTGCTCTTCCTCGACTCATCAATACCAGCAACGCCCACACCCAGTCAACCAATAACCACCAGGACAGCAAGTTAAAAGCCGGAGACGCCCACTTCCCGATCTTCTGAAGTCTGCAAACTTCTGAAGCCTGCAAGGTGCATGTCGCTAACGCTCCTGTTCGCAAATGCATGCGTTGTTCTGGAGGGGTCGCTTTTGCTCACGTGTTGCTCGTGCGCGTGGCCCGGCTGTCCTCAGTCTGGCTGCTCGTGGTCTGCTCCTCCTCCGCGTCCCTGCACCTGCTGTGGTTCGCATATCCCCACTGCTCTCCTCCTCTGCGGGCTCTTCTGCAGGCTGCTCCGCGGGGCCCCTCCGCGGTTCTGTGCTGCTCGTTCCTCGTGGTCTGCTGCCGCGCGCAGACGGTCTGGCGGTGCCGTGCGTGTCCCTGCCTCCGATTGGCGGTGCCGCGTTGTCCCGTTGCTTTCCCAAGTCTCCTGGCATGTGAGTACAGTGAGTGTGCCGACCGCGGACAGTTTAATCCCGGAGTCTAGGCTGCAGGCGGCTGGTTTTTTGCCCTACGCACTTGACTGCAGGCGTCAGTCTTCGCCCGTGCTTGGTCTGCAGGCTCCGTTTTACACGTGTTGAGCTAACTGAGGGTCAATGCATCTTAAATGGCATCAATCTCTAATGTCTGAGGGATATAAGAGGAGCAATGTGCATTAATTCAGATTCATGTTCTGCCACTTGCAGTAAAACCACGTTGGAAAAAAATGTGCAAAGACTACCCCATCGTGCTCCAGACGGCACACACAGAGCTCTTGCACGGCGCCATCTTTACAGCATCAATCTCATTACTCGCAAGTCACTATTGTTAAATGATGTAATTAAATTCGTCTATCTGCAGGAGGAAGGAGGGGCCATGCATTTAAATAGCTAGGTCACTAGTATTAAACTGGGTAACTAAACTGCAGTTGTTGCATTTCTAAAGTGCAGCAGAAAGAAAAGGGGCCCAATGTGAATATGCAATGGGTTTGAAGTGGAGCTGGAGCTAATGAACGCATGGATCAGTGATCGTTCATGCGTATCTGCCATAACCAAAGCAGCAAGATGGCTCCAGGGGACATCTGTTTCACGCATGGGAATGTTTCGGATTCGGGTTGATTTATTTCCTCAGGCTCTTAAACAACCGTGGGCATGGTTCTCTGACCGCCGCTGCTGCGGTCCCTGCTGCCGTTCCTACTGATGCCTGATCCCGCTGCTGCCTATTCCTGCTGCTGCCTGTCCCTGCTGCCTGCTCCTGCTGCTCCTACTACTACATGTGCCGCTGCTGCTGTTCCGCAGGCTCCCAGGCTGCACCTATCTCTACGGCTCGGCTCTTCAGACACGTACGTAACCTGGCTCACGGAGACAAGCGGCGCACGCTGGCGTGACACGTCTGTTGTTCGTATGAATTGCATTGTGCTGCTGCTGCTTGCTGCTTCTGCTGCCGCTACTGCTGCTATTGCTGCCGCTGCTGCTTCATACTGCATCTGCTGCCGTGCTGCTGCTGCTTCTTTACTTTGACACCTCTCTTCACTGCGCATCTCTTTTACTGAAACACTAAACAGCTTCAACTATATTCTACTGCGGTGGCTTGATACAGGATTATTGCTGTTATTATCTACGGATGCTGCAACCGCTGCTGCTGCTGCTGCTTCATGCTGCTACCGTTACTGCTGCTACTGCTGCCGCTGCTGCTTCATACTGCATCTGCTGCCGTGCTGCTGCTGCTTCATGTACTTGACATCTCTCTTCACTTCGCATCTCTTTTACTGAAACACTAAACCGCTACAACAATATTCTACTGCTCTGGCTTTGATACAGGATTATGGCTGTTATTATCTACGGACGCTGCAACCGCTGCTGCTTCATACTGCTACTGCTGCTACTGCTAATGCTGCTCTGCTGCTTCATACTGCTACCGTTACTGCTGCTGCTACTGCTGCGCTGCTGCTGCTGCTTCATGTACTTTGACATCCCTCTTCACTTCGCATCTCTTTTACTGAAACACTAAACGGCTACAACAATATTCTACTGCTCTGGCTTTGATACAGGATTATTGCTGCTATTATCGACGGATGCTGCTGCTGCTTCATACTGCTACTGCTGCTGCTTCATACGGCTACTGCTGCTACTACTGCTGCTGCTGCTTCATTTACTTTGCCATCTCTCTTCACTTCGCATCTCTTTTACTGAAACCCTGAACAGCTACAACAACATTCTACTGCTGTGGCTTTGATACAGAATTATTACTGTTATTTTCTAAGGACGCTGCTGCTGCTACTGCTGCTGCCGTGGCTTGATACAGGACTTTTGCTGTTATTATCTGAGGCTACTGCTGCTGCCGCTGCTGCTACTGCTACTGCAACCCATTCTCTCAGAAGCTTATCCTGCTTCTAATGGATGCAGCCCGGCTGAGTATGCCGCGCTGCGCCGGACTCGCACCTTGCTCCCAGGGTCGCTTCGGCGGTCGTGCTTCATCTCTCTACTGAATCTTCTGATTCTATCAGATGCAGCTGGCCAAGTAGCTGCGCTGAGCCGTCAATCGGACTCCTAATCAAAGGCATCCATACCTGGTTCTTCACTCTTCTGATCACAGGCTCCCCATCATGCTGCCCATCCTGCAGCGGCGCTGAACTCCGGCTCATCTTCCAAGTACATGTCTGCCCTCCTCGCAGCATCTTCTGCTCGCCTTCTGTGGCTTCTCTGCATAAGCGTTTCACCACTGCTCACTCAACCTTCAATGCGGTCCGAGACACGGCTTTTCCCGTCCTATCCTACTGGCCTAATTATCTACTCTCCAACCCAAGATTCTAAGCGTAAAGGCGCCTGCAACATCAATGGCCCTCTCCGGCGTGTCTCTCTGCCCCTACAGGTCTCCGCTTCTACACGGACGCTGCCCCTTCCGTGGGTTTTTGGGGGATTCTTCCAGGACCAGTGGTTCGCCGGCCGTGGCCCGCTACTTTCCCCGGAGCATTTCCTCTGCCCTACACGAGACATTCCCAGTGGTCGTGGCCTGCGCGCTGCGGAATCACACGTGGCAGAGAAAGAGGATCTCTGTCATGCGTGATCATCTCGACGTAGTGGAAGCATTAAACAAAGGTCGCTCTTCTCACCCAACATAATGTCCCCTGACCATTCAACCTTCATCTCAAACTTCAAAGATCAGAGGCGCCTGCAACACAATAATAGCTCGCTCGGACACATCTCTCTGCCTCTACAGGTCCATGATGCGTTACACTCGCCTCCGCGGCAAAAAGGAGATCTTAACGGACCTCTAATTCTCACTCCAGTCAACCTTCCCATAACAGCAACCTGGTTCAGAGCTCAGCTAAGATCCCTACTGCTCCTCTGCAATTTGTCTCCCCAGCTCTATACAGCCCACTCCTTCAGGATAGGCGCTGCCACGCGCGCGACCTCGCTGGGGCTCCCCCACTCTTCCTCTGCAACGGCTGGGGCGCTGGTCCTCTTCGGCTTCTCCACCTACATCAGGCCAGATGCGACCGCTATCATGGCAGCACAACGTCTACCAGCTTCCTCGTAAGCTCCCAGCAAAGCAAGTAAGCAATAAGATTCTGGTGGCGGCACGCACTTTCCTCAAACGCTCAAAGATTCCTTGCTTCAGCGTCTGGCTGAATATGAGCGTGCGCTCATATTCTCAGTTCGCTCAAAGATTCCTCTGCTGCGGCTGGCTGAACATGCGCGTGCGCGCATGTTCTCAGTTCGCTCAAAGATTCCTCTGCTGCGGCTGGCTGAGCATGCGCGTGCGCGCATGTTCTCAGTTCGCTCAAAGATTCCTCTGCTGCGGCTGGCTGAGCATGCGCGCATGCTCTCAGTTCGCTCAAAGATTCCTCTGCTGCGGCTGGCTGAACATGCGCGTGCGCGCATGTTCTCAGTTCGCTCAAAGATTCCTCTGCTGCGGCTGGCTGAGCATGCGCGTGCGCGCATGCTCTCAGTTCGCTCAAAGATTCCTCTGCTGCGGCTGGCTGAACATGCGCGTGCGCGCATGTTCTCAGTTCGCTCAAAGATTCCTCTGCTACAGCGGCTGGCTGAGCATGCGCGCGTGCGCATGTTCTCAGCTCGCTCTTGCTCTCAGGCCCGCGCAGTACGTCCTGCTATCCCAATCGCAGGCCCGCTTTTTGGGGATCATGCACGCGAGCAAGCGCCGTGCTCAACAGCATCCCGCCCGGGCCTAGGGCGCCAAACATGCTCAATCAATAAACATGCTTAAATCTAATAAGTCTAATGCGTTTCCTCATGGGTCTCTCCAAGGTGAAATGGAGCTTTCGCGAAAGTTCACCGTGGTAGACCCGGCTGTTGCTGCCAGGCCACAGGCTGCTCTTCCTCGACTCATCAATACCAGCAACGCCCACACCCAGTCAACCAATAACCACCAGGACAGCAAGTTAAAAGCCGGAGACGCCCACTTCCCGATCTTCTGAAGTCTGCAAGCCGCCGCCGCCCCACCTCCTCCTTCTCGCATGAAGCGTGTTGCCTACTGCCTCTGCCGTCACCAGTGCCTAGGCCCCGGGGGGATCATGCACGCGAGCAAGCGCCGTGCTCAACAGCATCCCGCCCGGGCCTAGGGCGCCAAACATGCTCAATCAATAAACATGCTTAAATCTAATAAGTCTAATGCGTTTCCTCATGGGTCTCTCCAAGGTGAAGTGTCCACGGCATTCTGAGTGATACTATGGGATGCATGGGTGGGTTATTTAGTACATGCGTCAAATGCATTAATTTTTTTAACACAATTAATGAACAAGATGAATTGACGTGTGTTAACGCAATAATATATATATATATATATATATATATATATATATATATATATATATATATATATATATATATATATATATATATATGCTACATGTATATATATCTATATGTCTATAGATATATGTTCATGAAATACCTTTCCTTAAGTGTTCCAGCCTCCTGATGAGCCTGGGGGCTGAGTTATACTCTCAGATTAACATTGGTCTGTATGTAATACTCTCAGATTAACATTAGTCTGTATGTAATACTCTCAGATTAACAATAGTCTGTATGAAACACTCTCAGATTAACAATATTCTGTATGTAATACTCTCAGATTAACATGAGTCTGTATGTAATACTCTCAGATTGACATTAGTCTGTATGTAATACTCTCAGATTAACACTGGCCTGTATGTAATATTCTCAGATTGACATTAGTCTGTATGTAATACTCTCAGATTAACATTGGTCTGTATGTAATACTCTCAGATTAACATTAGTCTGTATGTAATACTCTCAGATTAACAATAGTCTGTATGAAACACTCTCAGATTAACAATATTCTGTATGTAATACTCTCAGATTAACATGAGTCTGTATGTAATACTCTCAGATTGACATTAGTCTGTATGTAATACTCTCAGATTAACACTGGCCTGTATGTAATATTCTCAGATTGACATTAGTCTGTATGTAATACTCTCAGATTAACATGATTCTCTATGTAATACTCTCAGATTAACATTAGTCTGTATGTAATACTCTCAGATTAACATTAGTCTGTCAGATTAACATTAGTCTGTATGTAATACTCTCAGATTAACATTGGTCTGTATGTAATACTCTCATATTAACATTAGTCTGTTTGTAATACTCTCAGATTAACATTGGTCTGTATGTAATACTCTCAGATTAACATTAGTCTGTATGTAATACTCTCAGATTAACATTAGTCTGTCAGATTAACATTAGTCTGTATGTAATACTCTCAGATTAACATTGGTCTGTATGTAATACTCTCAGATTAACATTGGTTTGTATGTAATACTCTCAGATTAACATGATTCTGTATGTAATACTCTCAGATTAACATGAGTCTGTATGTAATACTCTCAGATTAACATTAGTCTGTATGTAATACTCTCAGATTAACATGAGTCTGTATGTAATACTCTCAGATTAACATGAGTCTGTATGTAATACTCTCAGATTAACATTAGTCTGTATGTAATATTCTCAGATTAACATGAGTCTGTATGTAATACTCTCAGATTAACATTGGTTTGTATGTAATACTCTCAGATTAACATGATTCTGTATGTAATACTCTCAGATTAACATGAGTCTGTATGTAATACTCACAGATTAACATTAGTCTGTATGTAATACTCTCAGATTAACATTAGTCTGTATGTAATACTCTCAGATCAACATGAGTCTGTATGTAATACTCTCATATTAACATTAGTCTGTATGTAATACTCTCAGATTAACATTAGTCTGTATGTAATACTCTCAGATTAACATTAGTCTGTATGTAATACTCTCAGATTAACATTAGTCTGTATGTAATACTCTCAGATTAACATTAGTCTGTATGTAATACTGAAACATTGATTCCATTCAGTCCTCAGGTCTCGTGACCCGTCTCTCACTCTCCCTGTGCCACTGTCCAATCAGAGAGCAGGCTTCTCTGGCTCCATAGCAACTGCCCCACAAGGGTAAGGGGGGAGTGGGGGGTGTGAGGGGGTGTGAGGGGTGTGAGGGGGTGTAAAAGGAAAGCCCCCCTCCAGCGGGAGCTCACTCGAGGTGTAGTTTTTATCTCTGGCATCAGGCCAGAGTCTGCAGAACAAAGAGGGCTCTGGTTCATTTAAACATTTGGAAAATCATAAAATACTTTTATTAAATCATGTTTTGTCTCACAATGTGGCGATAATTACACTGGTGTTAATTCAAAATATAATTATTATTCAATTATGAAAATACAAAGACAACTAAATGACAGAATTTCAATGGAATTTTAAAATAAAAACAGAGAAAAATGGCAAATATACCACAACAACTCAGACTCTCTCTCTGGTCTCTCTATGGTCTCTCTATGGTCTCTCTATGGCCTCTCTCTGGTCTCTCTATGGTCTCTCTATGGTCTCTCTCTGGTCTCTCTGGTCTCTCTCTGGTCTCTCTCTGGTCTCTCTCTGGTCTCTCTCTCTGGTCTCTTTCTGGTCTTTCTCTCTGGTCTCTCTGGTCTCTCTCTGGTCTCTCTCTGGTCTCTCTCTTGTCTCTCTCTGGTCTCTCTCTGGTCTCTCTCTGGTCTCTCTCTGGTCTCTCTCTGGTCTCTCTCTGGTCTCTCTCTGGTCTCTCTCTGGTCTCTTGTCACTAAAGCCCAGCTCTGACTCATGGACGGTTGGTCGCAGCAGAATGTCCTGAGGGCAGTGCAGGAGCAAAGAGATCATTTCCTGTCTGATAGATAAATATAACCCAATAACCACGCCGCAGCAGCCGCAGCAGCCGGACACACCACCAGGAAGAATAATATAACATTGGTCTCTGCTCCTCAAGGGCCAAATATTTGTTATCATTGCATTTGATTCACTAATCTGTGTTGGAGAATCAACAACTTTGCAAAATCCACATGAACAAGGGCCCCTACTGCATCCATCCATCCATCCATCTTCTACCCTTTAATCCATTTCTGGGTCAGGGGGGTGGCAGTCAGAGATGCCACCCAAGTCTCATAGAACCAGCCCCTCACTGACCCTCTGCAGGTGGTGAGTCCACAGGAGGACGGCTGCTCTCTGAGTGTGAGCATAGCCTTGATCTTTCAGTGGGGGCTTTGGGCAAAGTGGGGTTAAGTGTCTTGCCCAAGGACACAACGACAGCAGTCATCAGTGGGAGTCGGTGGAGAAGGTGCAGAGGTGGGAATTGAACCCACGACCTTCAGGCCTGAAGGCCAATGCTCTACCAACTGAGCTACTGTCGCCCCTACTGCACTGCTGCTTAAATCCACATGGGCTGAAAGGAGATTAGACCTCAATGTGAACTAAAACAGCTCAAACGTTTTCTTTGAAATCCATTCTTTTGTGAAACAAAATGGCGGATCTGATCTGCAGCGCTCTGATTGGTCAGATCTGCTCCTGTGGAAGTAGTACTTTATTGAACTTCATAATTTTTCTGTTTCTTTATGTAGTTTTTCATTGTATTTATTTTGATGAATGAATTATCTCACTTTAACCTCCTGGTTTTTCCACCAGAGAAGAACAAGTGCTAGTAACCATGGCAACATGTGCTACCAGTTAGCATTAGCCTTTCAACAAGCTGTGTTTCTGTATTTCAAGTTATATTCGGAAGTTTTAGCTTCAGGTAAAAGTGAGTATGATACATTTGAATAAAACTGATGGTAAACTCAATAACATTTAAAATGGCCTTTGATTTAAAAGAAGCAGTTAAAATGACGGCTGTGGGAGTCCTCGTGTTGAGCATATATGTGAATAGTGAGCGAGGCGTATGCTAACGGCTAATGGCTCTGAGGGAGAACAAAACATTCTTCATCAGCAACAATCAGGCGTTTCTGCCTCTGTCCAGAGTCACACAAGAATACAGTCACACACAGTCACATAACAAGACCACACACAAACACAGTCACACACAGAGACACACACACACATACACAGTCACACACACACACAGTCACACACAGAGACACACACATACACAGTCACACACACACATACACACATACACAGTCACACACAGAGACACACACATACACAGTCACACACACACACAGAGACACACACATACACAGTCACACACACACACAGTCACACACAGAGACACACACATACACAGTCACACACACACACACACACACATACACAGTCACACACACACACACACACACACAGAGACACACACATACACAGTCACACACACACATACACACATACACAGTCACACACAGAGACACACACATACACAGTCACACACAGAGACACACACATACACAGTCACACACACAGACACACACACACTCGCCCCTATACGTCCACCGTGTCTTTGCTCCATGTTTACTCTTTATGGTCCTTTATGATTTAGGTGACTCTAGGTGACTCTAGGCTCGGTGACTCTAGGCTCTGTGACTCTAGGCTCTGTGACTCTAGGCTCGGTGACTCTAGGCTCTGTGACTCTAGGCTCGGTGACTCTAGGCTCTGTGACTCTAGGCTGGGTGACTCTAGGTGACTCTAGGCTCGGTGACTCTAGGCTCGATGACTCTAGGCTCGGTGACTCTAGGCTCTGTGACTCTAGGCTCTGTGACTCTAGGCTCGGTGACTCTAGGCTCTGTGACTCTAGGCTTGGTGACTCTAGGTGATTCTAGGTGACTCTAGGCTGGGTTACTCTAGGTGACTCTAGGCTCGGTGACTCTAGGTGACTCTAGGTGATTCTAGGTGACTCTAGGTGACTCTAGGTGACTCTAGGGGATTCTAGGTGACTCTAGGTGACTCTAGGTGACTCTAGGCGACTCTAGGTGACTCTAGGTGATTCTAGGTGACTCTAGATGACTCTAGGCCAGGGGTGCTCCCACTTTTTCAGCATGCGAGCTACTTATAAAATGATCAAGTCAAAATGATCTACCTACTACAAAAATGCAAAACATATTTATTTCTAAATATATTGAGGATTCTTTATATCTACAATGTATGTTGATGTACATGCAAAACCGCATGATTTATGAAATAATTCGCATTTAAGCACCGCCTCTGGCGGTCATCCAGGATTCATAGAACCGTAGTTTCATTCGTAACTTTCGTTCTGTAGCGGTACTTACAGTCATAGTAGAAACTCAGGGTGAAGACGTGTTATTATAGATCCATGGTGAAGACATACTGTATGTTTACAAGCATTGACCCCAGTCCTCAGCCCTGGTTTGATCCTGGTTTAGCTCCTGTTTTGGTTGTTTTCGAGCGTGTGTGATCACTTTGCTGCTCTCTGATGAGGAGCGAGGATCGCTGCTGTGAACCGCTGTTAAGGCAGTATGATCCATGCTTCAGTGATCAGAGGTCGCACGTTGTGTTTGTTGTTGGTGATTGGGGGCAAACTGTGCCGTGCAAAAACGCAAAACTCCGGTTATCTCTGTCCACACGCAAATGCATAAACGGATTAAAAAAAATTATGTAATGCGATCTTCCAATACTACCTTTGCGATCGACTGGTAGATCGCGATTGACGTATTGAGCACCCCTGCTCTAGGTGACTCTAGGTGACTGTAGGTGATTCTAGGTGACTCTAGGTGATTCTAGGCGACTCTAGGCGACTCTAAGTGACTCTAAGTGACTCTAGGCGACTCTAGAAGACTCTAGGTGACTTTATGCCATGAACACACACATACCATGAACACACATACACCATGAACACACATACACCATGAACACACACACCATGAAAACACACACACCATGAAAACACACATACCATGAACACACACACACACACACCATGAACACAAATACACCATGAACACACATACACCATGAACACACACACCATGAAAACACACACACCATGAAAACACACATACCATGAACACACACACACACACACCATGAACACACATACCACCATGAACCCACACCATGAACACATATACCAGGAACACACGTACCATGAACACACACACACCATGAACAACCACACACCATGAACACATATACCAGGAACACACGTACCATGAACACACACACACCATGAACAACCACACACCATGAACACACACACAACCTTAAACACATACACCATGAACACACACACACCGGCATGAACACACACACCATGAACACACATACCATGAACACACACACCATGAACACACACACCATGAACACACATACCATGAACACACATAACAGACCTACTTATCATGTCTGAACACTGGTTTGATTGGATTTTGCATGTTCTCCCTGTGTCTGTGTAAGTTCCACTGAAACCATTTCACTTCATTCGATTAAACTTTGATTGTGCAGAGATGGTGTGACATCACAATATGACATGTGACATCACAATATGACATGTGACATCACTGCACATAAACCAAAGCGTGGAGACAGGTCTTCAGCCTCAGAACCTGAATAATTATAGATTTATAGAAAAGTTTGATTTAAAAATAATTGAAGTTCAAGATGAAACAAAATTCTTTGAGTAAACTACAGGTTCTATGTTCTCAAAGACACAGGTGTCAGAGCGGTCCTCGAAGACACAGGTGTCAGAGCGTTCCTCAAAGACACAGGTGTCAGAGCGGGCCTCAAAGACACATGTGTCAGAGCGGTCCTCAAAGACACAGGTGTCAGAGCGGTCCTCAAACACACAGGTGTCAGAGCGGGCCTCAAAGACACAGGTGTCAGAGCGGGCCTCAAAGACACAGGTGTCAGAGCGGGCCTCAAAGACACATGTGTCAGAGCGGTCCTCAAAGACACAGGTGTCAGAGCGGGCCTCAAAGACACATGTGTCAGAGCGGGCCTCAAAGACACAGGTGTCAGAGCGGTCCTCAAACACACAGGTGTCAGAGCGTTCCTCAAAGACACAGGTGTCAGAGCGGTCCTCAAAGACACAGGTGTCAGAGCGTTCCTCAAAGACACAGGTGTCAGAGCGGTCCTTATGTAAGTAAGTAGTAAGTAAGTAATCTTCATTTATATACCGCCTTTTCACTGCACATCGGAGTCTCAAAGCGGTTTACAATTGTTATTTTTGGGAGTGGGGCCAGTACAGGAGGCACATGCCAGACCTATTGTACATGTTTTTAGTGGTAGGGGAAACCGGAGCACCCGGAGGAAACCTACGCAGACACAGAGAGAACATGCAAACTCCACTCAGAAAGGCCCTGGTCCAACCGGGATTCGAACCCAGGACCTTCTTGCTGAGAGGCGAGAGTGCTATCCACTCAGCCACCGTGCTGCCCCCAGCCTTATGTGTCGTTCATATGTCGTAAAAATCCATATTCTATAAGAAGAGTAACACTGTAGAGTAACAGAGCACTGTAGAGAAACAGAGCACTGTAGAGTAACACTGTAGAGTAACAGAGCACTGTAGAGTAACACTGCAGAGTAACAGAGCACTGTAGAGTAACACTGTAGAGTAACAGAGCACTGTAGAGTAACACTGCAGAGTAACAGAGCACTGTAGAGTAACACTGTAGAGTAACAGAGCACTGTAGAGTAACACTGTAGAGTAACACTGCAGAGTAACACTGTAGAGTAACAGAGCACTGTAGAGTAACACTGTAGCGTAACACTGTAGAGTAACACTGTAGAGTAACACTGTAAAGTAACACTGTAGCGTAACACTGTAGAGTAACACTGTAGAGTAACACTGTAGAGTAATACTGTAGAGCAGTGTCTCCCAAAGTGGGGTCCGCGGCCCCCTGGTGGGCCGCGAGGGTACTGCAGGGGGGCCGCGGGAGGTCATAAAAAAAATAAAAATGATAATATAATTATTTAATGTTAAATTTATAATGTTTTGTTTGTAATATTAAAATATTTGTGTTCATTATTTGACTTGAATAATCCACTGTAATCATTTTTGTATTACAATGTTTGTAGCAGAGGCTATTTCCCCAAAATAAAATAACCAGAAAGGCCTATTCTTAATGTTGTCTTCTTGGTTATTATTTTGGGGGGCCACGCAGACCCGTCAGATTTTTAAGGGGGCCTCGGTGTTACTGAGTTTGGGAATGGCTGCTGTAGAGTAACAGAAATTTAATGAAATCAATAAATAAGTGATGGAAAAACTTGTGTTTTTCTCTATTTTAATTTAGTTTTTTTAGTTTCCAGTAAACAGTATTGTTTCCAGATATGTAGAATTGGTCCAGACCGGGGTCCAGACCGGGGTCCAGACCGGGCTCCAGACTGGGGTCCAGACCGGGCTCCAGACCGGGCTCCAGACCGGGCTCCAGACTGGGGTCCAGAGCCTCAACACTTTTCTATAATTTATGTTGATTTTTCTGATCATAAAGAGTTGGTTTTCTCTGAAGTCTGACGACACTAACTCCTGTTCTTTTCAACCAAAGGTTGGAATTGTTTGATTGTGTGGAACTGGTTTATTATGAAGAGAAAGGAGAGCTCTTCATCAGAGCTGAGACCATCATCATCATCACATAATACACACTTTGTTCCAGCGAAAATGAGACAGTTATCAACGAGGAATTGTACTATTACTATTATCGATGGTAATGAATACAAATGTAATCAGAAAATCAGACAGAATTCTGACCACAATGTATATATAATATATACTGTATATATATATATATATATAGATCTATATTAATATCTATATATATATATATATAAAACATAATTTGGGGACTGGCTTCTACACATGCTCCACATTTAACCTAAAGCCTGATGTAAACAAACCCACGAGTTCATTGTTCACACGTAGCGCAATCTTGTGAGAATAGAACCAGCAACCTCCTGTGATGTGTTCCATCCAGAACATAAATGAATTTAGATTAAAGGTATTATATAAAAAAAAGCACAGTCCTACCCTCAGCGCAGCCTTTCTTCTCTCCAGATCAGCAGCCAATCATCGCCTCCACTTTCCATGGCACAAAGTGACAGAGATGTGCTCAGATCCACATTTATTTCAGACACAGTCCACATGAGCGAGTCCAGGCTCCTGGGTCCAGGGTCCAGGCTCCAGGCTCCAGGGTCCAGGGTCCAGGCTCCAGGCTTCAGTCCATGTTCAGAGAAAAAGCCTTTCTCTCCAGACGCTGCTTTCTCTGCTCCACTCCCGCTCTCACTGAAGGCACAGCAGTTCCTCCATCTGTCGCCCCCTCCGCTGACTCCGCCCCTTTGTGTGTAGCTCTGCCCCTCTGTGTGTAGTTCCGCCCCCTCATGTATTATTCAGCAGACACCCCCCTCCTCTGGAGGCACGAGAGCTCATGTCTAATTGACAGAGAATTATAAACGAGTGGCGTCTGAACAAATGAAGTTAAATGTCAGATGGGTTTATGAGCTCATGCCCTATTAACCCACACATGCATCATATATATATATACATATAAATATATATATATATATATATATATATAATATATATGTAATATATATATAAATTAGTGCTGTCCAACAATTAAAATATTTAATCGCGATTAATCGCATGAATTTCATAGTTAACTCGCGATTAATCGCAAATTAGTCACCCATTTGCGTGCTGTGTGCAATTTCTTTTTTTTATTGAAAACAATGTGTAGTGTTATATTACACACTAACATTTGATGCAAAATCATCAATAAATGGATGACAAAATAAATAATTGGTAACAAAAAGCCCCTTCAATGTGTGTGTGTGTGTGTGTGGAGTGTGTGTGTTTATGGGTGTGGGTGTGTGTGTGTGTGTGTATGTGTGGGTATAGACCATAGACTGTATAGAAACATCATGGTGTCATTATGATGATGATAAACAATTTTTTTGTAAATTTGTTCATGTAAATACTCTATAGTGTTTCTCTGTTTACTTTCGGTATATCTATAACTGTATACTGTTTGCTTGTATTGCCTTTTTTATTAACCCCTCCCCCCCATCTCCCACTTCATGTCCCCCCCCCCCCCCCCCCCCCCTCCTATGTGCCCTTCTGGGTTTCTTCTTTGGCCCCCTGTATCTCCAACTACATATTGTTTGTAATCTCTGTCTACAATGTATCTTAACTAGTCCTTTTCTTTGTGTCTATTTTTTTTCTGTATATGTGTTTGTCTGCAATAAAAAGTAAAAAAAAAAAAAAACAAAAAAAATTTTTTTTTTTTTTTTTTTAATAATTATAAAAAAAATTAATGGCGATAAAAAAAATGACGCCGTTAATATTGATTTGCGTTAACGCGTTAATAACGCGATATTTTGGACAGCACTAATATAAATATTATATATACACATATTATATTTATTATATATATATATTTATATTCATATATGTACAGTACATATAAATACACTTGCTACCAAGAGGACAGATACTAGCGACGCAGTTCGTCTCTGTATTAATCCTTTTATAACAAAGCAAAGAATGTGTCATTCTGACGTCTAAAGGTTTTGAACCTTATCGCTGATCTGTATAAAGACAGGATAAAGGCTGAGCACCTCCAGCACCTCCTCCAGCACCTCCTCCAGCACCTCCAGAAAACAACCACATCATTCAAATGCAGCTCAGGCCCACGCCTTCCTCAGCCTTAAAAGCTGGAAATCACACACCAAACAGCCTTTCAAGCCGCAACCACCTCCTCCTCCTCTACCTCCTCCTCCTCCCTACCTCCTCCTCTACCTCCTCCCTACCTCCTCCTCCTCCCTACCTCCTCCTTCTCCCTACCTCCTCCCTACCTCCTCCTCCTCTACCTCCTCCTCTACCTCCTCCCTACCTCCTCCTCCTCTACCTCCTCCTCTACCTCCTCCCTACCTCCTCCTCCTCTACCTCCTCCTCTACCTCCTCCTCTACCTCCTCCCTACCTCCTCCTCCTCCCTACCTCCTCCTCTACCTCCTCCTCTACCTCCTCCCTACCTCCTCCTCCTCCCTACCTCCTCCTCTACCTCCTCCTCTACCTCCTCCTCTACCTCCTCCCCACCTCCTGCTCCTCCTCCACCTCTTTTCAAAGTCAACACTTAAACCAAAAACAAACTGCAACAGTGTGTGACTCATAAATGAAAGCCAACACTGGGGCTGGGGGGTAAAGTGTGCCAGGGGCAGTTAGTAGGTCAGCTCGTGTCCGTGTCCCCCCCCCCCCGGGTCACTTTAAGACTGCTCCTGGAGACACGCTCTGTCATGCTAATGAGCTGCACGTCTTCAGCTTCTGCACTAAAGCTGACAACAATGGGTTTAGCTTAACTTCCTGCATCCCCCCAATACTAACCCCCTCCCCCTCTCCTCTCTCTCCTCCCTCCTCTCTCTCTCCTTTCTCCTCTCTCTCCTCTCTCTCCCCTCTCTCCTCTCTCCCCTCTCTCCCCCACACTCACTCTGCCTCCTCTCATTTCACCACTTTATCTAATAAACACATATGAGTCTTTATCTGAAGCCATATATAAGCAGAAACAATCAACCTGTGCCTCTGTCCAATCAAAAGGGGTTTGTACACGACCTAAACCTTTGTGTTGAACTGTGTTCAGTGTAACCCAGCGGACAAAGATATCAGTCGTTTAGACACAAAACTGCTTTATCATTAGCCGCTGTGAGTGTGTAAATCGCTGGACGTTTTACCGCTGAATGTAAATATCAATATTGGGCATCAATAAACCATCAATAAACAAAATAATATTCACACACATTGCTCAAATAGCTATTTGGTAAAGAAATAACAAGAACCGTATATTTGCAGAGTCAGCTTCAGAAACAATATATTTTTTACCTTGTTGAGAATAAGACTCATACAAAAAGGGATCCTGTGCATCATGGTGTGGTTGTTTATTCATAAAAATGGCAGTTGATTCAGACAGAACAGTTGTTTCAGTTTTTCAGTTCAGTTGGTTCAGGTTTTTCAGTTGGGTTTTTTCAGACAGAACAAAAGTCAAGACATGCTTTTATAGTCATTGTTACGTCACACATGGAAAGACACATGAGAGTCAAATCAGAGACAGTGTGAGATTTCATAACACTTTTAAGCAACTTTTGTTAAAGTTAAACTCATCATTCTATCAATGTGCAGAAGCCTGTACTTTTCCACTTCATGTTTTGTCTATCTGAAGGCCAAGCTACAAGCACACCGTGGAAGCTGCTGATTGGAGGTCTCCATGCCTCTGCTCTGTATAATACACTTGCATTCTGTTGTATCTGTGCTCGTGCTGTCTCTACCATTGACAATAAAACATGTCTTCTGTCTGAATTAACGACGCGATCCCAGACTATGTCATCTTCTTCAGGTGGTGGAGGATGCGGGCCTTGTCTGTAACATCTAGAGAACAGAAGACTACTTTTTTTTTACACAAAAAGTGTTTTTTTTTTTCAAGCCAAAACTGAGAAACCTCAAGAGAAACCATGCATCTGGATCAGCACACTTGGACAATCTGCACAGCCCCTGATTCCAGTCAGGCTGTGAGCTGCTGAGACATGGACAATACCATCGTCCTCTTTTGCATGGACATAATTTGGAACAATCTGGATTTCTGAATTTGGACATAATTTGGACTGAATTGATTTGCTAAATCTGGACACTAAAGCTGAAACGTGTAATTGAAAGAGATGTCACAGAAGAATTCATGGCTCAACACAAATGCAGCCTGAAGAAATCAACAGGAGAAGTGGGAGAGACTGTTTTCAAAGCAATATCTGGAACCATCGACTGATGAAGTTTGGTATTTTACTGAAGATTGTTGACAAGTTTTATGAAAGATCTGAACATGTTTTATGAGTTTTATGAGTTTTTAAAGTATTCCGAGTTCTGAGTTTTTTGAAGTACCGAGTGAAGTACCGAGTTTAAGTATTGAGATATGATGTTATGTTGCTGTTTATCGATCCTGATGGTCACACGTGAATGTATGACCAGAGGGGGGAATGTGAGATTTCATAACACTTTTAAGCAACTTTTGTTAAAGTTAAACTCATCAATCTATCAATGTGCAGAAGCCAGTACTTTTCCCTTGTTTTGTCTATCTGAAGGCCAAGCTACAAGCACACCGTGGCAGCTGCTGATTGGAGGTCTCCATGCCTCCGCTCTGTATAATACACTTGCATTCTGTTGTATCTGTGGATTGTGCTGTCTCTACCATTGACAATAAAACATGTCTTCTGTCTGAATTAACGACGCGATCCCAGACTATGTCATCTTCTTCAGCAGTTCAAGAAGAAGTTCAAACCCACAGACATGAACCTCTGTGGGCCGCAGCAGAGCGCCTGACGGCCCTGAATCAGCCCCCGAGCCACAGTCTGGCCAAACACACCGGACCATAACAATAGGTCAGCAGCAGCTGGTCGGCACAACCACAGTCACAGACATGCTAACAACAAGCTAACGACAAGATAACAACAGGCTAACAACAGGAGGACACAAGGAGAGGCCAAGACGGACCGGGCCATCTGTGGAGCCACACTCACACACATAGACACACACTCACACACAGAGACACACACGCACACACACACAGAGACACACACACACCCATAGAGACACACACACACACACAGAGACACACCCACACACACACAGAGACACACACACACAGACACACACAGAGACACACACACACAGACACACACTCACACACACAGAGACACACACACACACACTCACACACTCACACACACAGAGACACACACACACACACACACAGAGACACATACACACACACAGAGACACACACGCACATACACACACACACACACACAGACATACACACACAGAGACACACACACACAGAGACACACACGCACACACACACACACACACACACACACACAGAGACACACACACACACACACACACAGAGACAAACACACACACACAGAGACGCACACACACATACACACACACAGAGACACACACACACACACAGAGACAAACACACACACACAGAGACACACACACACATACACACACACACACATACACTAACCCCCCAGTGTGTTCCTTTCACATTCTGACATGACCTAAGTAATGACCAACTGACATCTGTTGGAAAAGTCACTTTGGATCTTTACTGAAGCAGGTTTCGTTTGAAGTGTGATTTCCACTGGATGTTTTGGTTTGAAACTCAAGCTAAAATAAAGAGGCAGAAGAGGAACTTCTGGGTTTTATATTCTGTAAAGTCTTCTTTAAAGATGGCGTCTTTGAAGAAGACAAAAAGGTCTTTAAAGACTTTTTTGTTCCAATGTATCTTCTGAAGACCATGCTACAGTTTGATACAGTGATGTTTATAATAAACTACAGAAACCCTAAAGATGTGTTTGTCGCATGTTTTTATACCAAGACATAATCTCTCACTACGGTCCTGTCTGTGCACTGCAACACTGACATTTCCCTACTGTGGGATGAACAAAGGAGAAAGAAAGAAACTAATAATGTTTACATTAATGTTCCACAAAAGAACCTTCAAATGTGCATCAGGCTCCAGCTGTTTGTGTGGCTGTGGTCTGTGCGGCTGTGGTCTGTGCGGCTGTGGTCTGTGCGGCTGTTGTCTGTGCGGCTGTGGTCTGTACAGCTGTGGTCTGTACGGCTGTGGTTTGTACGGCTGTGGTCTGTACAGCTGTGGTCTGTACGGCTGTGGTTTGTACGGCTGTGGTCTGTACAGCTGTGGTTTGTGCGGCTGTGGTCTGTACGGCTGTGGTCTGTACGGCTGTGGTCTGTACGGCTGTGGTCTGTCCGGCTGTGGTCTGTACGGCTGTGGTTTGTACGGCTGTGGTTTGTACGGCTGTGGTCTGTACAGCTGTGGTCTGTACGGCTGTGGTCTGTACGGCTGTGGTCTGTACGGCTGTTGTCTGTACGGCTGTGGTCTGTACGGCTGTTGTCTGTACGGCTGTGGTCTGTGCGGCTGTGGTCTGTACAGCTGTGGTCTGTGCTGCTGTGGTCTGTACGGCTGTGGTCTGTGCGGCTGTGGTCTGTACGGCTGTGGTTTGTACGGCTGTGGTCTGTACAGCTGTGGTCTGTACAGCTGTGGTCTGTACGGCTGTTGTCTGTACGGCTGTGGGTCTGTACGGCTGTGGTCTGTACGGCTGTTGTCTGTGCGGCTGTGGTCTGTACGGCTGTGGTTTGTGCGGCTGTGGTCTGTACGGCTGTGGTCTGTGCGGCTGTGGTCTGTACGGCTGTGGTCTGTACGGCTGTTGTCTGTACGGCTGTGGTCTGTACGGCTGTTGTCTGTACGGCTGTGGTCTGTGCGGCTGTGGTCTGTACAGCTGTGGTCTGTGCTGCTGTGGTCTGTACGGCTGTGGTCTGTGCGGCTGTGGTCTGTACGGCTGTGGTTTGTACGGCTGTGGTCTGTACAGCTGTGGTCTGTACAGCTGTGGTCTGTACGGCTGTTGTCTGTACGGCTGTGGTCTGTACGGCTGTGGTCTGTACGGCTGTTGTCTGTGCGGCTGTGGTCTGTACGGCTGTGGTTTGTGCGGCTGTGGTCTGTACGGCTGTGGTCTGTACGGCTGTGGTCTGTACGGCTGTGGTCTGTCCGGCTGTGGTCTGTACGGCTGTGGTTTGTACGGCTGTGGTCTGTACAGCTGTGGTCTGTGCGGCTGTGGTCTGTGCGGCTGTGGTCTGTACGGCTGTGGTCTGTACGGCTGTGGTCTGTACGGCTGTGGTCTGTACGGCTGTGGTCTGTGCGGCTGTGGTCTGTACGGCTGTGGTCTGTACGGCTGTTGTCTGTACGGCTGTGGTCTGTACGGCTGTTGTCTGTACGGCTGTGGTCTGTGCGGCTGTGGTCTGTACAGCTGTGGTCTGTGCTGCTGTGGTCTGTACGGCTGTGGTCTGTGCGGCTGTGGTCTGTACGGCTGTGGTTTGTACGGCTGTGGTCTGTACAGCTGTGGTCTGTACGGCTGTGGTCTGTACGGCTGTTGTCTGTACGGCTGTGGTCTGTACGGCTGTGGTCTGTACGGCTGTTGTCTGTGCGGCTGTGGTCTGTACGGCTGTGGTTTGTGCGGCTGTGGTCTGTACGGCTGTGGTCTGTACGGCTGTGGTCTGTACGGCTGTGGTCTGTACGGCTGTGGTCTGTACGGCTGTGGTCTGTCCGGCTGTGGTCTGTACGGCTGTGGTTTGTACGGCTGTGGTTTGTACGGCTGTGGTCTGTACAGCTGTGGTCTGTACGGCTGTGGTCTGTACGGCTGTGGTCTGTACGGCTGTTGTCTGTACGGCTGTGGTCTGTACGGCTGTTGTCTGTACGGCTGTGGTCTGTGCGGCTGTGGTCTGTACAGCTGTGGTCTGTGCTGCTGTGGTCTGTACGGCTGTGGTCTGTGCGGCTGTGGTCTGTACGGCTGTGGTTTGTACGGCTGTGGTCTGTACAGCTGTGGTCTGTACAGCTGTGGTCTGTACGGCTGTTGTCTGTACGGCTGTGGTCTGTACGGCTGTGGTCTGTACGGCTGTTGTCTGTGCGGCTGTGGTCTGTACGGCTGTGGTTTGTGCGGCTGTGGTCTGTACGGCTGTGGTCTGTGCGGCTGTGGTCTGTACGGCTGTGGTCTGTACGGCTGTTGTCTGTACGGCTGTGGTCTGTACGGCTGTTGTCTGTACGGCTGTGGTCTGTGCGGCTGTGGTCTGTACAGCTGTGGTCTGTGCTGCTGTGGTCTGTACGGCTGTGGTCTGTGCGGCTGTGGTCTGTACGGCTGTGGTTTGTACGGCTGTGGTCTGTACAGCTGTGGTCTGTACAGCTGTGGTCTGTACGGCTGTTGTCTGTACGGCTGTGGTCTGTACGGCTGTGGTCTGTACGGCTGTTGTCTGTGCGGCTGTGGTCTGTACGGCTGTGGTTTGTGCGGCTGTGGTCTGTACGGCTGTGGTCTGTACGGCTGTGGTCTGTACGGCTGTGGTCTGTCCGGCTGTGGTCTGTACGGCTGTGGTTTGTACGGCTGTGGTC
The DNA here is from genome assembly GCA_964034765.1 of Knipowitschia caucasica. Taxonomy (NCBI): domain Eukaryota; kingdom Metazoa; phylum Chordata; class Actinopteri; order Gobiiformes; family Gobiidae; genus Knipowitschia; species Knipowitschia caucasica. The sequence continues at coordinate 40,409,746 of OZ035830.1, read as the reverse complement.
TGTACAGCTGTGGTCTGTGCGGCTGTGGTCTGTGCGGCTGTGGTCTGTACGGCTGTGGTCTGTACGGCTGTGGTCTGTACGGCTGTGGTCTGTACGGCTGTGGTTTGTACGGCTGTGGTTTGTACGGCTGTGGTCTGTACAGCTGTGGTCTGTACGGCTGTGGTCTGTACGGCTGTGGTCTGTACGGCTGTTGTCTGTACGGCTGTGGTCTGTACGGCTGTTGTCTGTACGGCTGTGGTCTGTGCGGCTGTGGTCTGTACAGCTGTGGTCTGTGCTGCTGTGGTCTGTACGGCTGTTGTCTGTACGGCTGTGGTCTGTACGGCTGTTGTCTGTACGGCTGTGGTCTGTGCGGCTGTGGTCTGTACAGCTGTTGTCTGTACGGCTGTTGTCTGTACGGCTGTGGTCTGTACGGCTGTGGTCTGTCCGGCTGTGGTCTGTGCGGCTGTGGTCTGTAATAAATGTTTTAAATGTCACGAGCGTCGTTAGAGTTTTCGAAGCAGAAACAATGCTTTGACTTTTACATTAATGTGTCAGATAAAGGTCACATGATCATTTAGACTCAGACACATTTTAGACACATCTTAGACACATCTTAGACATATCTTAGACACATCTTAGACACATCTTAGACACATCTTAGACATATCTTAGACACATCTTAGATATATCTTAGACACATCTTAGACACATCTTAGACACATCTTAGACATATCTTAGACACATCTTAGACATATCTTAGACATATCTTAGACACATCTTAGACATATCTTAGACACATCTTAGACACATCTTAGACACATCTTAGACATATCTTAGACACATCTTAGACATATCTTAGACATATCTTAGACATATCTTAGACACATCTTAGACACATCTTAGACACATCTTAGACACATCTTAGACACATCTTAGACATATCTTAGACACATCTTAGACACATCTTAGACATATCTTAGACATATCTTAGACATATCTTAGACACATCTTAGACATATCTTAGACACATCTTAGACACATCTTAGGCACATCTTAGACATATCTTAGACATATCTTAGACATATCTTAGACACATCTTAGACATATCTTAGACACATCTTAGACATATCTTAGACATATCTTAGACACATCTTAGACACATCTTAGACATATCTTAGACACATCTTAGACACATCTTAGACATATCTTAGACACATCTTAGACATATCTTAGACATATCTTAGACACATCTTAGACACATCTTAGACACATCTTAGACATATCTTAGACACATCTTAGACACATCTTAGACACATCTTAGACATATCTTAGACACATCTTAGACATATCTTAGACACATCTTAGACACATCTTAGACACATCTTAGACACATCTTAGACATATCTTAGACACATCTTAGACATATCTTAGACACATCTTAGACATATCTTAGACACATCTTAGACACATCTTAGGCACATCTTAGACATATCTTAGACATATCTTAGACATATCTTAGACACATCTTAGACACATCTTAGACATATCTTAGACACATCTTAGACATATCTTAGACACATCTTAGACATATCTTAGACATATCTTAGACACATCTTAGACACATCTTAGACATATCTTAGACACATCTTAGACACATCTTAGACATATCTTAGACACATCTTAGACATATCTTAGACATATCTTAGACACATCTTAGACATATCTTAGACACATCTTAGATTCATCTTAGACATATCTTAGACACATCTTAGACATATCTTAGACACATCTTAGACATATCTTAGACACATCTTAGACATATCTTAGACACATCTTAGACATATCTTAGACATATCTTAGACATATCTTAGACACATCTTAGACATATCTTAGACACATCTTAGACATATCTTAGACACATCTTAGACATATCTTAGACACATCTTAGACATATCTTAGACATATCTTAGACATACGTAGCTGGACTTTTGGCGTCACAACAATAAAATAAAATAAAGTTTTAAAAACTGGGAGCGATTCTTTAAAAGAGAAAAATAAGGATCAAAGAACATCAGTACAACAGATGACATGTACCTGTTTCCTCCCCCTCCCCTCTCCTCCTCCTCCCTCCCCCACTCTCCTCCTCCTCCCTCCCCCACTCTCCTCCTCCTCCCCCTCCCCTCTCCTCCCTACCCCCTCCCCTCTCCTCCCTCCCCCTTCCCTCTCCTCCTCCTCCCTCCCCCACTCTCCTCCTCCTCCTCCCCCCACTCTCCTCCTCCCCCCCTCCTCCCCCCTCCACTCTCCTCCCCCCCCCACTCTCCTCCTCCTCCTCCTCCCCCCCCCCCCCCCCCCCCTCTCCTCCTCCTCCTCCTCCCCCCCTCCTCCCCCCTCCACTCTCCTCCTCCCCCCCTCGATGCCTCGGTCACTGCTGTTGTCGTCCATAACCCATTTCTTGTTGATACAAAAAGGCTTCAGGCCTAAGGCTGCAACACGACCTTAGAACAGCTCCAGGGTCACAGCTAAACAGCAGAAGTCCATCTGCTGCTACTGCTACTGCTACTGCTACTGCTGCTACTGCTGCTGCTACTGCTACTGCTACTGCTACTGCTACTGCTACTGCTGCTGCTACTGCTGCGACTGCTGCTGCTGCTACTGCTGCGACTGCTGCTGCTGCTGCTTCTGCTGCTGCTTGCTGCTGCTGCTGCTACTGCTGCTACTGCTGCTGCTGCTGCTGCTGCTGCTGCTACTGCTGCTGCTGCTACTGCTGCTGCTGCTGCTACTGCTGCTGCTGCTACTGCTACTGCTGCTGCTGCTACTGCTACTGTTGCTGCTGCTGCTATTGCGGCTAAATATTATACTTTCGTAATATGTAATATTCTATATCAATAAAATTAAATGAAGTCAAATCAAGATACAACACTGTACAAATGTATTGATACTGACTCTGACCCATATAGTATCAGTCCATCGATGGATCAATACTATATGGGTTAGGGTTAGTATCAATACTCTATGGGTTAGGGTTAGTATCAATACTCTATGGGTTAGGGTTAGTATCAATACTCTATGGGTTAGGGTCAGTATCAATACTATATGGGTTAGGGTCAGTATCAATACTCTATGGGTTAGGGTTAGTATCAATACTATATGGGTTAGGGTTAGTATCAATACTTATTCATCTTTAAACAAACAAATGTTACAGAATCTGTTTCCGTCACAAACGCTGAATCATGTCCTTTGCTGCAGACGTAAAATATTCATTAAAAAATTTGGCAGACCCCACATCAAAGACACGTCACGTCATCTGTCTGACCTTCCTCTTCCTCATAACCTTCCTCTTCCTCATCATCAGCACCTTCCTCATCCTCATCAACTTTATCTTCCTCATACCCTTCCTCTTCCTCAGCACCTTCGTCATCCTCAGCACCTTCCCAGAACCCGTGTTGTTGATAATGTGGCACCATCTCTTGGTCAAAATCACAAACTACAACTTAAAGCAGAACTCGGGCAAAGCATCTTTGCATTGTTATTTTACCTATTGGCTATTATCCACACTGTCTCATCCATACTGACTTATCCATACTGTCTTATCCATACTGTCTTATCCATACTGTCTTATCCATACTGTCTTATCCATACTGTCTTATACATACCGTCTTATCCATACTGTCTTATCCATACTGTCTTATCCATACTGTCTTATCCATACTGTCTTATCCATACTGTCTTATCCATACTGTCTCATCCATACTGTCTTATCCATACTGTCTTATCCATACTGTCTTATCCATACTGTCTTATACATACTGTCTTATACATACTGTCTTATACATACTGTCTTATACATACTGTCTTATACATACTGTCTCATCCATACTGTCTTATACATACTGTCTTATACATACTGTCTCATCCATACTGTCTTATACATACTGTCTTATACATACTGTCTCATCCATACTGTCTTGTACATACTGTCTTATGCATACTGTCTCATCCATACTGTCTTATACATACTGTCTTATACATACTGTCTCATCCATACTGTCTTATACATACTGTCTTATACATACTGTCTCATCCATACTGTCTTATACATACTGTCATACATACTGTCTTATACATACTGTCTCATCCATACTGTCTTATACATACTGTCATACATACTGTCTTATACATACTGTCTCATCCATACTGTCTTATACATACTGTCTCATCCATACTGTCTTATCCATACTGTCTTATACATACTGTCTTATACATACTGTCTTATACATACTGTCTTATCCATACTGTCTCATCCATACTGTCTTATACATACTGTCTTATACATACTGTCTCATCCATACTGTCTTATACATACTGTCTTATCCATACTGTCCTATACATACTGTCTTATCCATACTGTCTTATCCATACTGTCTCATCCATACTGTCTTATACATACTGTCTTATACATACTGTCTCATCCATACTGTCTTATCCATACTGTCTTATCCATACTGTCTTATACATACTGTCTTATACATACTGTCTTATCCATACTGTCTTATACATACTGTCTCATCCATACTGTCTTATCCATACTGTCATCCATACTGTCTTATCCATACTATCTTATCCATACTGTCTCATCCATACTGTCTTATACATACTGTCTTATACATACTGTCTTATACATACTGTCTCATCCATACTGTCTTATACATACTGTCTTATACATACTGTCTTATACATACTGTCTCATCCATACTGTCTTATACATACTGTCATACATACTGTCTTATACATACTGTCTCATCCATACTGTCTTATACATACTGTCTCATCCATACTGTCTTATCCATACTGTCTTATACATACTGTCTTATACATACTGTCTTATACATACTGTCTTATCCATACTGTCTCATCCATACTGTCTTATACATACTGTCTTATACATACTGTCTCATCCATACTGTCTTATACATACTGTCTTATCCATACTGTCCTATACATACTGTCTTATCCATACTGTCTTATCCATACTGTCTCATCCATACTGTCTTATACATACTGTCTTATACATACTGTCTCATCCATACTGTCTTATCCATACTGTCTTATCCATACTGTCTTATACATACTGTCTTATACATACTGTCTTATCCATACTGTCTTATACATACTGTCTCATCCATACTGTCTTATCCATACTGTCATCCATACTGTCTTATCCATACTATCTTATCCATACTGTCTCATCCATACTGTCTTATACATACTGTCTCATCCATACTGTCTTATACATACTGTCTTATACACACGTATCTAAAACAGAAACTAAGTTTTAATACCAGAGTACTTCCAACAAAAGAACAAGTGAAGTCTGCTGTAATGAAACTGTTATTGTGAATGTTATGGAAGATGTTTAGCTGCTGCTGAGAACAAGGTGCTTCTGTCCTTGGACCAGCGGCGGATGCTGACGTACAGGCCCAGCCCCGTGCACGTCCCGGCCCGGGCTAGGCCCAGCTCCGTGCACGTCCTGGCCCGGGCTAGGCCCAGCTCCGTGTGCGCTTTGGCCACTCTTCACTGCGGGAAAGGACCCAGTCCGGAGGACCCAGCCCGGGGGACTGAGCCCCCTCTGGACACAGCTGCAGATGTGTTGGTGTCTCTCACCTGCTGCTGCCGCTGCTGCTGCCGCCACACAATCTCTGGATCCTTCTGCTCAGAGCACACCTCTGCGCTGCCGTGATGCTGCTCCATCTTCTTCTAAAACGCGCGCACGCGCCAGTGGCGAGTGGTCAGCTGACTTCATATATAATTATTATGTTACAGTTACACACATTATATATATATATATATATATATATATATATATATATATATATATATATATATATATATATATATATATATATATATATATATATATATATATATATATATATATATATATATATATATATATATTTATATATATATATATAATGTAATTTTATATATATAAAATTATATTATATGTATACAAAGGGACTGACATGACACCATACACACGTTATTATTGTAATGTTTGCACTAGTGCACAATTTAGTATGTATCACAAACGTGAGTTCGGTCCAGTTCTGATCAAACGAAGGATATCAGGGTGTATGTGCGTTTGTGTTTGTATACATGGCTGCCTCACCTCGGTCAGTCTGCCCCAGGGCAGTGGCTGCAGTAGTTGATCATATCCTGTTCGCAGTGAGATGTACTGTATGAAACTGATGCATTATTTTCACATACAGCGGAGTTGAAATAGCATTTAACTTAATAGTTCTTGGGCAACAACAAATATGGAGTAGAATCTTAAAAGAACATTTTATTACACAGACTCCAGAGCAATATCACATTCATCTAAAGCTTTCAAACCCAAACTGAATGTAACGGTAGCCGATTGTAAACACAGCAGTTACTAGTGTTTTCAATAATAAGAACAAATGATGACACATTGTTTTAGTAACGAACCTGCCTCGAAGGGCAGGTGGCTGCAGGTTTTATTTCCAACCTGAGCAGTAAGTAAGTCATCAATACTATTTCAGACTTATATCAAATCTTTATGTTTCTTGCATTCTAGATGAACTAGATGTTTAACTTTTAATCAGCGTTAGTATTAGTGGAGAAGTCTATAACTGAACAAAAGCTAACATTGGGAATCACCTCTCACAAAACAGTCGATCTGATGAGTTACAAAATAAACAGATTCATACAAAACTGATATAAATAGTATCTTAAATGTAATAGTTCTGACAATTTCTGCTAAAATGTCCATTGCAGCTACATGTTCACATCATATCTGGCAAACAGACCTTATTTAAAGTTTAAACATGAAATTCCTGGTCAAGTGCCATATTTTTTTGGTGACGAATGGTTGACATCGATGTCATTTGCAGAGGGCAGCGCTGAGGCCTCCTCTCCCTCGGTGGTCCTCTCTGTGGTCCTCTCTGTTGTTCTTTCTGTGGTCCTCTCTGTGGTCCCCTCTGTGGTCCCCTCTGTGGTTCTCTCTGTGGTCCTCTCTGTGGCGCTCTCTGTGGCGCTCTCGCAGGTGCAGCCTGAAGTGTGTGTTTAGGTGGGCTGACTGGTTGAAGCTCTTGCCGCACACGTGGCAGTGGAAGGGTTTCTCTCCTGTGTGGATGCGGTGGTGTCTATTGAGCATGCTGGCGGTGGTGAAGCTCTTCCTGCAGACGGCGCATGCGTACGGCTTCTCCTTGGTGTGCCAGCGCATGTGCACCTCCAGCTGACATGCGAAGCTGCAACCACAGAACAAGGTCCGTTTCTCAATTCACTAAAACAGAGGATAATATAATATACATTTATATAAATGTACATTATATTTTTATATACATAATAGTATTACATCAATCAGTCAGCTCTACTGTAGACACTATAGTCACCTCTGCTGCAGACACTATAGAGTCACCTCTGCTGTAGACACTATAGAGTCACCTCTGCTGCAGACACTATAGAGTCACCTCTGCTGTAGACACTATAGAGTCACCTCTGCTGCAGACACTATAGAGTCACCTCTGCTGCAGACACTATAGAGTCACCTCTGCTGTAGACACTATAGAGTCACCTCTGCTGCAGACACTATAGAGTCACCTCTGCTGTAGACACTATAGAGTCACCTCTGCTGTAGACACTATAGAGTCACCTCTGCTGTAGACACTATAGAGTCACCTCTGCTGTAGACACTATAGAGTCACCTCTGCTGTAGACACTATAGAGTCACCTCTGCTGTAGACACTATAGAGTCACCTCTGCTGTAGACACTATAGAGTCACCTCTGCTGTAGACACTATAGAGTCAGCTCTGCTGTAGACACTATAGAGTCAGCTCTGCTGTAGACACTATAGAGTCACCTCTGCTGTAGACACTATAGAGTCACCTCTGCTGCAGACACTATAGAGTCACCTCTGCTGTAGACACTATAGAGTCACCTCTGCTGCAGACACTATAGAGTCACCTCTGCTGTAGACACTATAGAGTCACCTCTGCTGTAGACACTATAGAGTCACCTCTGCTGTAGACACTATAGAGTCACCTCTGTCTTTTACATCTGAGTGAATCCTATTCATGCCAAATGTGACGTGCAGATGTATGTAGATACATCTGTTGTACAGATGTATCTTATCTTTTAGAATCACAGTCCAGTGCACAGACGGCCTTTAGCGTTATTGGTGAATAAACTATATATTGATTGCATTTCTGTCAGATGTTCAGACTCAGCGTGATGTGTGCTCTGCCTCTGGTTCACAGCCCTTTGAACTCTTCAATGAGAGGAATAATGGAGATCTTCAAGAGTTCAATTGACCGTTACCACCTAGAGTGGTGCTGTGACACCCTGGTGCCGTGACACCCTGGTGCCGTGACACCCTGGTGCCGTGACACCCTGGTGCCGTGACACCGTGGTGCCGTGACACCAGAGAAGAGCAGAGAAGTTAATTGTTGAATAAGTTAAAAGAAAAAGTTAATGAATTTAACGAATTGGCCAAGAAATGCATTTCAAAATGTGACCAATCACACGCACTTGAAGTTTTTACCGCACTCCACGCAGCTGTGCCACTTGTGAAGACTGTTTACGGGCTCAAGAGGGCGGGGCCAGGGGTGGGCCGGGTTATCGCTGTTAGCGCTGTTAGCGCTCCAGTGACTGCTTGTGTGTGTGGACTCCTCTGTTTTGATCTGCCCTACTGCAAACAGAGAGTCACATGCAGCGATGGCCTTCTCTCGGGGCTCCTCCTTTGGGGGCTCCTCCTCTGGGGGCTCCTCCTCTGGGGGCTCCTCCTCTGGGGGCTCCTCCTCTGGGGGCTCCTCCTCTGGGGGCTCCTCCTCTGGTTGCTCCTCTTTGACGTATGGCACCTGTTTCTTTGCACATCTCCAGTCACGTCCCAGACACTCTTCCACTTCAGGAAACTGTCCAGGTCTTGACTCTAGAAAAAGCACAACATTGGATCATTGTAAATAACACATTCTTCGGTGATATTTTTTAACATTTTTACAAAGCGCTCTGAGAAGGTTTCACTCAAGCCTAGGAGCTGCCTCAGTCCTGGGTCTAATATATGTATATAGAATATCTATATATATATATTAGACCCAGGACTGAGGCGGCACGGTGGCTGAGTGGATAGCACTCTCACCTCTCAGCAAGAAGGTCCTGGGTTCGAATCCCGGTTGGACCAGGGCCTTTCTGAGTGGAGTTTGCATGTTCTCCCCGTGTCTGCGTAGGTTTCCTCCGGGTACTCCGGTTTCCCCTACCACTAAAAATATGTACAATAGGTCTGGCATGCGCCTCCTGTACTGGCCCCGCTCCCATCTCTGTGTGGAGTGAGAGACAAATGCCCTAAAAATAACAATTGTAAACCGCTTTGAGACTCCGATGTGCAGTGAAAAGGCGGTATATAAATAAAGATTACTTACTACTACTTACTACTAGATATATCTATATCGATAGATAGATAGATAGAGAGAGACAGCGGAGCGGAGCGTGCGGGGGGTGGACGGGACGACACATTATATATATATATATATATATAATTACACACAAACAATACATATATCTATATATACTCACACATATACAGATGTTATATATACATATACATACATATATAATATTGTATATCCCTGACAAAATAAATACAGAAAAAAATTAAAAGTAAAGAGAGTTTGTGTGTCCAAATAAGCGCGATTTAAAATCGATGCATTATTACTATCTACTAATCCCATCACCGCAGAGTTTGTGCATGGGGACAGACGGCAGCCCTCCGTGCCCAGCCGGGTCTGCAGCCCTCCGTGCCCCCCGGGTCTGCAGGCTCACCTGGCCGTAGGAGAAGCCTCTGGACAGTCGCATCCAGCAGCTGCCTGAGCCGTTCGTTCTCCTCTCTGACGCAGACCAGCTCGCCCTGATATTCCAGCACGGTCTCCTTTATAGCGCGGAAGATGTCCTGTGCCGCGGCTGTGAGTCTGTCGTTTAAAAACACGTTTAATAAATCCAACTTGGTCATGTTTGCTCATTGACTGACCGAGTGCTTAATCTGTCCGCAAATGTCTCTGCCGCGGTTCTTTTCCCCGCACACTTGCCTCAAGGCACGGACTTAATAACCGTGGCTATGCTAGCGAACGGTTATTTTAGCCAATAAATAATTGCTAGGGTCAAGTCACAATTAGGGTTTATTTTAGGATTACATTCATGCACAATTAATAGGCTAAGGGTGTTGCCTTGATGTGTTGACTCAAAGACGCAGGACTGCTTTGGGGAAAATACGTGGCTGCGTCCAAAATCTTTTTCCGTACTCTCCTTCCTTGTTTTGCTTTCCGTTTTACAATAACTGTGGTAACATTACAAGAAACCTATGTGGCAGAACCAACGTAAAGATTATACATTGGAATTCACCAAGATATGTGTCGAAGAAATGAGATTTTAATGCGCACAGAAAGAAAAGGAAGGACGTTTTGTTAATTTGAATGTCTCGTGGTACATCTGAGAAGGGACGGAAGCGGAAGAAACTATAGGGCTGGAAAGTCTCGTCCCAGAAGCACTTCCGGTTCATTGCTCGGATACAAACAAACCGTCAGCTGTTCGAGGAGGCGGTTTAAGTGAATGGTGCATAATGCTGTGCTTTGTTTTCGGCTGTAATCATCACAGTTTACGCGACACGTGCTCATTTTTTAGGTTTCCCAAAGACCAACTGAAGCCGTGGGAAAAGCTATGCAGTTCTGATAAAATATTTTGTCTGATTTTAGAGACAGTTAACTGTAATAGTGTAATAGTGCACGGCCAAGCCTTTTACTGTGGCTTGTATTTTAAGATAAGATAAGAAACTTTATTGATGTCACACATGATAATTATTGTCTCTCAAATATTTGTTTATTTGAGAGATAAAGGAGGAACATATTATGTTGTATTAAATATAGACTAAAAGGCGATGTGAATTAGATTGACCTGAAATTGAACTCTGTCTGTTTCCAAGCAAAAAGAAAGACCTTGTATTGCCCTACTCCCCTTGTCCCATTTTGTCCAAAGTGCATGGGTGAGTTAATGATAGTTAATCTGGGGGGATTCTGCTAATCCTTTCAAGTTGTGAAAGAAGGAGATGGAGCCCAGAATCTGGAGGAGAAGCCTTGAGCCTTCTGCCTTATCTCAAAGGAACTAATAAATCTATAGGTTGGGGAGGGGGAGTGTGTAAATGATTCTGTTTAGGTGCGCACTGGAGACGAGGAGACGAGATGGAGGAAGGCGGATCACGGGACCGAGAGCTGACTGATACGACACGCCCCCTTCTTCTTGCACATTACTTAAAGGTATAAAGGAGGATTTTCCCATATTTTAGGAAAGAACCGCCCTTTCTACTTTTTGAACAAAACTCTCTGCTCTTATAGGACAAGGACGTATAAACAGAATGATTGACATTTGGGAGGACCAATAGTGTTGATGATCCACCCGGAAGTAGAAAATCCTCTTGTATACCTTTAATGAATAGCTTGAATGTTTTTTAAGTTAGTTTTTTCTGGACCAGGGGCAGTGTGTGATTTGCGTGGAGCGCCCACCAAAGTCATACTTTTATATTTTATATAGAGAATAAGGGATAGTTACTTTTGGTCCGAACAGCTGTTTTAGATTCTTTTTGTATTAGGGAAATAAACCTTTTTGAATTTAACTTTCTGAATCATGGTCATCTTTATAAGGGATTTTGAACACGTCATTTTTTAATACGTTAATTAACACGTAATAAATAACATTTAACAAATGTTCAAATATAACAGAAAACTGACAGTCATTCGTATTAAATGAATAGGTAGCCCAACTACATCATGTTATTTTTTACTGAACAGCAAAAAGGAAAAAGGCCCAATGTGAAGCTGCAGTGAGTGTGAAGTGGAGATGGAGCTGATGAACAGATAGAAAACTGATCATTCATATACATTGGCTTATAACCAAAGATAGCTGTAAGGGACAACATCAATTTATTTGCATAGGAATAGTGTTTCTATATTTTCTTTCTGATGCGTGATAGCGGATTCAAATACAATGAGTTTGAACCATAGACTGTATGTTTGAACACGGCCCTGTGCCTTTCTCATTTCCCCGTCATATGGAAACGTCAGCACATGGCCAGTTCACAGCTAATTCCGACCGTTCACTCAGTTTTTCTGTCCCAGACACGAAATGTGTCCAAAATAACACAGGAAAGTCCATTAACGAGGAAGAAGTCGGCGATCTCCGCACCATACAACTGGCACGTGTGGTGTGTTTGTATCCACGGGTGGAAATCTCGCAAAATCTCGCACTTCCGCTTTCCAGCCCTATTCTGCTTTCGAATTACGCCCAGTCCCAATACCCACACTGCACCCTACACACTTCGTCGAAGTGTGCATTTGTTGGAAGTGCACACCAGGGTTGGAGTGCGCAGGTTACAAGTGTGCAAAAAAGGCGGAATTGGGACAGTGCACCCTGAGTGCAGGTTACGTCATCGACTCGTCAAGAGATGGTCATTTTCAGACCTAAACTTTATAAACATTAAAGGTAATTTTGTCTGACCCTTTGGGAAACAAAATTAATTGCTTCACACACGTTAAAATACATGTACAGTGCCTTGCGAAAGTATTTGGCCCCCTTGAACCTTTCAACATTTTGCCACATTTCAGGCTTCAAACATAAAGATATACAATTAAAATTTTTTGTCATGAATCAACAACAAGTGGGACACAATCGTGAAGTGGAACAAAATTTATTGGATAATTTAAACTTTAAAAAAAAATTAAAAACTGAAAAGTGGGGCGTGCAATATTATTCGGCCCCTTTACTTTCAGTGCAGCAAACTCAGTCCAGAAGTTCAGTGAGGATCTTTGAATGATCCAATGTTGTCCTAAATGACTGATGATGATAAGTAGAATGCACCTGTGTGTAATCAAGTCTCCGTATAAATGCACCTGCTCTTTGATAGTCTCAGGGTTCTGTTTAAAGCACAGAGAGAACCATGAAGACAAAGGAACACACCAGGCAGGTCCGAGATACTGTTGTGGAGAAGTTTAAAGCCGGATTTGGATACAAAAAGATTTCCCAAGCTTTAAACATCTCAAGGAGCACTGTGCAAGCAATTATATTGAAATGGAAGGAGTATCAGACCACTGCAAATCTACCAAGACCCGGCCGTCCCTCCAAACTTTCATCTCAAACAAGGAGAAGACTGATCAGAGATGCAGCCAAGAGGCCCATGATCACTCTGGATGAACTGCAGATAACTACAGCTGAGGTGGGAGAGTCTGTCCATAGGACAACAATCAGTCGTGCACTGCACAAATCTGGCCTTTATGGAAGAGTGGCAAGAAGAAAGTCATTTCTCAAAGATATCCATAAAAAGTCTCTTAAAGTTTGCCACATATCGTCGTATATATCGTATATATCGTTATATATCGTCTTTCTCAGACCACAGTCACAAAGCGCTTTACAATTGTTGCAATAGTTAGTTGTCTGCAAATCCTGTAGACCGTAGACCAGTGGACTCAAATCCTGAACCGTGGACCATTTGTATTTTGTTGCCCTCTAGTGGACATTAAACTTTAACGTCAACGCGGCCCCCGATGAGAGTCTGGGCTCATACGGCATGTTATCCATTGTTTTAAAGATAATTATATCAAGAAAACAAACCGTTCCATTAATTTTACCATACACATCGAACACTGAATGTAATTAGTGATAATTCAAACCAAATTAAACTATTAAAGTGATAATCTGGAACTCTAAATGAATTACAAATTTTAAGAATTTTATCAAATTGATTAAATTGACCTCCTGGCCTTAAATGTTGATATGTTAAATATATTATTTTATTAATTCTAATATTACGGGTAAGTCCCGCCTTCCCTGCTCTTAGCTATAGTTCAGAATCCACGATGCCGTCCACTTTAACCAATCAAGTGATGCCAAGGGCTGTCAATCATCGGCGCTGATGCTCGTAGCTGCGCATGCTCAGTTTTCACGGAGCCTCAGAATAAAGCCTTTATAGGCTCTGAACCAGTGGCGGCCGGCCAATAGAGGGCGCTAGGGCGCCGCCCCACCACTCACAACTTGCCATGTTACCTTGAATAAAACGTTAAAAAATAAAAATAACATTAAAATATTTCGAAATGTATGTGTGTTTTATTTCAGATGTGGAAGAAATACTTTATAGTTTATGCTGAGTTGGATTGATTAAGCTCATCAGCGTTGTCTGTGTCGGACTGAGGACGTATTTCCGCCTCAGGGCGCAAAAGATTGCGCCCTGAGCCGTCTATGGACTCTCGTTAAAAGTTGTACATGCGCAGTAGCTCCTCTTCAATGCAAGAGATAAGACGATTTGGGGGGAGGATTCGAGGCAAGATGGCGACGTGAGCGGATCACTCTCACGTGGGCTCTGGTGAACTCCCTCCAAAGTTAACTTTTTGATGTCTATTCCCACTAGAATTCAACCAGGATTTTCCTTAGTAAGTGTACGTCAACACATCGCAAGAAAAATGTCCAAACAAACAAATCATACCACTGTTTCTCTGGAGCAAAGCGGACATGATTATCTGTCGGCAGAATCAGAAATGGTTGAAGAACGTGGTGGTGAAAAAAGAGATTTGGATACTTCTGACTCGCTGCCCGCTACTCCCTCGAAAGGAGCACATGTTCGCAAACATCCGAAAACGGCTGAAGAAGATGGGTCCAGTAATGCCATTCTTGCTGCCATCAATATGCTAACTATTAAGTTTGAGAAACAGGAAAGAAAAATGGAGGAGATCGACGGTAAGCTAACCCAGAACGGTGCAATGCTAGCTAGCCTCTCAAAAGCGGTGGAATTCAATGCATCTGAGATTAAAGACTGTAAAGTTCGTGTCTCTGGCGTGGAAGAAGAGTTAGGGCGTATGCGTGCCGAAAATGTTGACCTGCAAGAAAAATGCAGAGAACACGACCGCTATAAAAGACGATGGAATCTCAGGATTAAAGGCATGAGAGAGACTATGAATGAAGACACCAGGGCCGAGGTCATTACTCTCCTCAAACAAATCGCCCCTCAGTGGGCACAAGACATGGAGAATATCGTGGATACAGTGCACCGAATTGGTCCGAAGACAGACAGTAGGGTGAGATACATCATTATTCAATTTACAAGGCGTCACCACAGAGATGGTTTCTGGAAGATGACCAAAGATTCTGCAGTGTGCAAAAATGCGGGCATTCGCTTCATGGAGGACCTCACAAAGGAGGACAGGGAAGCGAGAGCAGCGCTGTGGCCCCGCATCAGCCAAGCACGTCAAGCAGGGGAGAAGGCCTTTTTTCGTGGGGCCCATGGATACATCAATGGTCGGCGAATTAAAGACTAAGTACAGAATATTCTACTTAAAATTATAACATGTGGGTTAACATTTTCAGGAGGGAGCAACCACGTTTACAGTTACCTTAAAACACTTTTCTACTACTTAAGTTTACTTTTTCTTTTTTTATTGCTGCGAGGTTTTCCAGCTGATGGACGTTTTGAAAGCTGATTTTAATTTAGTTTCACTTAATACAAGGGGTCTAAAAGACAATGTAAAGAGGAAAGCTATATTTTTGTATTGTAAAGACTTTAAAAGTCACTGTGTCCTTCTTCAAGAAACTCACTCATGTGCCTCTGATGCCACCTACTGGACAACACAATGGGGAGACAGAATCTTTTTCAGTCATGGGACCAACAGATCTGCTGGAGTTGCTATTTGTCTCAACAAGTGCCCGGGTAATGTGATATCATATAAAGCTGATGAACATGGTCATTGGCTGACTGTAGTGGTTAAAATGGATGACATTTACTTTATTATAACAAACATTTATGGTTACAGCAATAACACTCAAAATAGGGCTCTATTACAACATGTTACAGAAGTTGTTTCTAACTACAAAAGACTATACCCGACTAATTTTATTTTATTTGGAGGAGACTTTAATTTAGCACCTGATGAATACCTTGACAGATACCCCACTAAATTTACAGATACTTATTACAATATCACATTACTGGACTTCTGCAACACTTTTTCCTTATTTGATGTGTGGAGAAATATAAATCCAAATGTTCGACAATACTCCTGGGTTAAACCTAATGCTGCTAGTAGATCTAGGATAGACTTATGGCTGGCAGCTCCACAGTTGACTAACTATGTTTCTGATGTAAAAATGTCTAGTGCCCCCTTAACAGACCATTGTCTAATATCTTTACGTTTAGAGCCGCACAATAGAATGAACAAAAAAAATGTCTACTGGAAATTTAATTCTGATTATCTTCAATGTCAAGAATTCTGTAATATGGTAAAAAAATTAATGTTAGATATAAAATATGATGTATCTATTGGTAACTATTGCAGCAGATGGGAATTTTTTAAATATAAAGTCAGACAAATTTCCATACAATTTGGCAAACGAAGGAGTAGATTTATGAGAGAACAAGAATTTAAACTAGTGCAGGATCTGGATGACTACTGCAAAAGAACTCCTATGTTGGACTCGGACAAAGCTGTTTTCATGACTCTAAAGACTAAATTAGATGAACTAAGCACCAGAAGAGCTAGGGGAGCCTTTATCAGATCTAGAGCAAAATGGATTGAGGAGGGGGAATGCAATACGGCATACTTTTGTGGTCTTGAGAAAAGGAGACAGGAAAGAAACCTCATTACCACTCTAATTGTAAATGATAATGAATGCACAGACCCTAACTTGATCACTGAAGAAGTTTATAAATTCTACAAAGCTTTATACACCTGTACTGATGCAGTCAGAGACTCTGTACTTTTGGAAAGCATAAAACACCACATACCATCCATTTCTGCAGACTTTAAAAACTTGTGTGACTCAGACATTGAGATTTTTGAACTTGATATTGCAGTCAAACAGTTGTCCCTACGGAAGTCTCCAGGTCAAGATGGCCTTTCATCAGATTTTTATAAGCATTTTTGGGAGGACATAAAGGACTTACTGTTTTTTGCCCTACAGTAATGTATCAAAAATAGAACATTAATGACCACGATGAAACAAGGTCTTATATCACTCATCCCAAAAAGCGGGAAAGACAAGAAATATCTAGATAATCTACGACCAATAACACTACTCAATGTAGATTATAAATTGTTAGCTCATGTTATTGCAAATAGGCTTAAAGAGGGAATCTCTCAAATAATAAGTGAAACTCAATCAGGTTTTCTCAAAGGTCGCTCCATCCACAACAATATTAGACTGGTGCTTGACCTACTGGATTATAGAGACAAAATCGACGATGACGGTTTTATTTTATTTTTTGATTTTAAAAAGGCTTTTGACTGTGTAGACCATTCCTTTATGTTAGACACACTACGCTACTTTGGTTTTGGAGATGCCTTTTGTGGACTCATCCAGATGTTGTATAGTGACATTAATAGTTCTGTTCTACTCCCCTTTGGCTCGTGCAGACGTTTTGATATCCAAAAAGGAATTCGTCAGGGTTGCCCGTCATCCCCACTATTATTTATTTTAGTTGCAGAAATTTTAAGTATCATGATCAAAACATGTAAGAACCTAAAAAAATTAGATGTTGCAGGTCGCCCACTTGCTATAAGTCAGCTTGCCGACGACACCACATTGTTTTTAAAAAATGCGGCACAAATACCAATTGCTCTCCAAGTTGTAAATAGATTTTCAGAAGCCTCTGGGCTCTATCTAAATATCAAAAAATGTGAATTAATGCCCATTCATGACCACCCTCCAATATCATTATGTGGTATACCTGTCAAAGATCAGATCAAATATTTAGGGATTAGCATAACAAAAAATGAAGCGGACAGAGAAAAGAATAATTTTGAAAGTGTGCTTAAGAAAAGTAAATCCATTTTGAATATGTGGTTACAAAGAGACCTCTCTATATTTGGAAGGTTACTGCTCTCTAAAATGGAAGGTCTATCTAGACTAATTTATCCTGCATACACTTTGAATGTGAATTCAAAAATGATGAAGCAAATTAACCAAATTAATTTCAATTTTCTCTGGAAAAATAAATATCATTATATCAGGAAAAACGATATTGTAAAATCTGTAGAGGAGGGTGGTTTGAATGCTATTGATTTTGATCCCATGAATGGTGCCTTAAAACTTCGATGGTTACAGAATTTTATTACAAATCTAAATAGTTTCTGGTTCAGTCTCCCCTCAAAAATATTCTCGAATTTCGGTGGAATTGAATTTCTGATACAATGTGACTTTGAAATATCCAAATTACCTACTAAATTATCCAAATTTCATGAGCAAGTCCTCCAGTATTGGAAATTGATATATTGTCACAATTTTTCGCCACATAATACACCTATATGGAATAATAGATATATTCTGATTAGAAGGAAATCCTTTTATTATCAGCATTGGCATGAAAATGGAATATGGTCAGTCTTACACTTGATGGATGATACAGGTAATTTTCTTCAGTTTATTGATTTCACCCAGAAATACAATGTGATTACCACTAGGCAACAATTTTTACAAGTAGTTAAGGCTATTCCACAAGCTCTTGTCTGTGCAATTAGGGGATCTTTAATGTATACACAATTGGTTCCAAAAATGTATCCTCTACTCGTGCTAAATTGTAATTTCACGGACAAAAAATGTAACAACAAATTTCTAAGAGCAGCATTGTCCAATAAATACTTCCCTTTGCCGTTAAGAAGACAATATATTATGAAGGATCTCCCTAAACACAATGTCAAGATTTTCAGATGCAGTTACATTAAATTCCCTGTTCTACCTAAAGCTAAAGAAGTTAGATTTAAATTACTGAACAATGTATACCCGTGCAAAGAATTTTTACACTCCAAATTCAATACTGACGATAATTTGTGTGTTTTTTGCGATACCAATATTGAAACAGAAGAACATCTTTTTTTCACATGTGTGCATTCAAAAATATTTTGGGATAGTTTCTGTGCTTGGTCTGTTGGCAATACTTTAGGTATTATGGACTTTAATTATCATGACATAAAATTTGGAGTACTACTGGAAGACAAAAACAAAGAATTTACAATTAACAATTTTATTCTCATGGCTGTATTTTTTATTCACAAATGTAAATTTAGTTTTTCCAAACCCTTGTTTAGGATATTTCTGAGCGAACGGTCAATCGTTAGGGACTCTTTGAAGCTTTGTAATTCAACGAAAGCAATTCGGTTGTACAAAAATATTGTGAATTTACCTCTGACCCTTGTGACTCAGTAATGTGGCTTTCTACGTTCTTAATTTGTTCTTTTGTTTGTGTTTTTTGTTTTTATACGGCACGAAACTGAGATTGTACTAAATATTTAAGCCTGTTTGATTTGTTCAATAAAGAAAAAAAAAAAAAAAAAAGACGATTTGGGGGCGCAGGAGAAGTGCGCCCTGAGGGGGCGGGATCGCCCGCGACCTGTACTGTCACTGTCTGTGACGTCCGTTTACAGTGATTGACAGGTCAAGCTGTGGGAGTTTGAGACGAACGTAAAGAGACGCAAAATGGAGAACGAGAAAAAGAATAATTCAGTTAGATCACTCAAAACAATACCGTTTGAGAGAAGATCATACCAGGAGAAGGTTGAGGTTAAAGAGCTTGGACCTGATCAGCCAAATATTACCATTAGTCAGCAGTCCAGCGACAGGGGGAGACGGTACACTCGTACTTTTTCCAGGACCTGGTTCAGCGCCAAATCTTGGCTAGCAGCATGTAGCGAGGCTAATGCTTTATTTTGCTTTCCATGCCTCTTGTTTCAAACATCAGGATCTGACCCAGCATGGATCAAGACAGGTATGACTGATCTGAAGCACTTTTTAGAAAAGGCAAAGAAGCATGAGCAGACTGGTATCCACATGCAAAATGCCCTCAAATTAGCTATGTTTGGGAAGATAAATATTTCATCCCAGCTGGATGAAAGCTACAGGGTAGGGATCAGAAAGCATCCCTACCCTGCTGGTATATATCTAGTCATCATATTCATAGCCCCCCAGTAGAAAATTCCACCAGCCGCCACTGCTCTGAACCTATATCCATAATCATTTATATATAAACCTATATCCATAATCATTTATATACTGAACATATATCCATAATCATTTATATATGAACCTATATCCATAATCATTTATATATGAACCTATATCCATAATCATTTATATATGAACCTATATCCATAATCATTTATATACTGAACATATATCTATAATCAGATCCTCTGCAGATGTTTCTATAATGTGCAATCAATGTAAATAGCTACTTCCGGGTTTGCTGCGATCGCTTTTTTTCAGATTCAGATTCATTTTTATTAGTAAAACCACATTTGAATACATTAGCAAAAGTCCTCAGTGTGCACCGTGAACAGACAAAAAACAACATTAAATGTACAGAAAAAACAAAAACAAATAAAACAGTAAAACAAATGTCACTGTGAAAACGATCGACTAAAACAGTATCAATACAAAGTGCAAATCATTAAAGTGCTCTGTTCATACTGATAACAGCTCGTGGGAAGAAGCTGTTAGCATGTCGAGATGTCCTGCATCTCAGAGAGCGATATCTTCTGCCAGAGGGAAGAAGCTGGAACATGGCTTTCCCAGGGTGGCCAGAAGAGTCATTAACAATCCTAAGAGCTTTGTTTAAAAGTCTGGATTTATAAAGAACCTCCAGAACAGGAAGCTCACAGCCCACGGTCCTCTCTCTGGTCTCTCTCTGGTCTCTCTCTGGTCTCTCTCTGGTCTCTCTCTGGTCTCTCTCTGGTCTCTCTCTGGTCTCTCTCTGGTCTCTCTCTGGTCTCTCTCTGGTCTCTCTCTGGTCTCTCTCTGGTCTCTCTCTGGTCTCTCTCTGGTCTCTCTCTCTGGTCCCTCTCTGGTCCCTCTCTCTGGTCTCTCTCTCTGGTCCCTCTCTCTGGTCCCTCTCTGGTCTCTCTCTGGTCCCTCTCTGGTCTCTCTCTGGTCCCTCTCTGGTCCCTCTCTGGTCTCTCTCTGGTCTCTCTCTGGTCTCTCTCTGGTCTCTCTCTGGTCTCTCTCTGGTCTCTGTCTGGTCTCTCTCTGGTCTCTCTCTGGTCTCTCTCTGGTCTCTCTCTGGTCTCTCTCTGGTCTCACAGCCCACGGTCCTCTTTGCAGAGCGGAGCACCTTGTTTAAAGCTCTCTTTTCTTTATCTGTGATGTTTCCAAACCACACAGACACAGAACTAACAAGTAAACTCTCAATGGTGCAGCGATAAAAGTTAAGCAGAATCTTAGAGTTAGTGGTAAATTCTCTAAGTTTCCACAGGAAGTAGAGACGCTGACGAGCTTTCTTAACGACTCGGTCAGTGTTTTTAACCCATTTCAGGTTAGACAGAGTTAAACCCAGAAACAGGCAAATGAGAACTATTGCGCCTGAAGTCGTAGACCAGTTCACATGTTTTCGATGCGTTCAGCTGGAGGTTGTTAGTTTCACTTCTCTGAACCAGAAGTGCACAACAGAGCTCTCACTGCGGCGCCCTGACTCGGCGCCATCTTGTGCATAAAAACATTAACAAATAATTCTGAAAACCTCTGTGCATGTGTTTTAATAATGTATAAGTATAACGTGTTCTCAGATTAACATTTAAATGTGTTACGTAGACGTAGTAGACCAATCAGAAAGGAAGGGGGAGGAGCTTGCGTCGTTTTTTTCAAATCAAGTACCTCTCTGTCTCTCTTTCTGACAAACTCCAGACAATCACTTTAAACCCAGTGATTTCTTATTGTCCAGGTTTTTTACATACACAGAATTATATCAAACTCATATTCAATAAAAGTAATTATTTGGTCAAAACACACCTTCATGATTATAAAGTCACAGATAAAAAACAATGAACAATAAAACTTTCCACAAACGCTTGATTCTTGGTTTTCTTCTTTGTGTCTCTGTTTCGAGCCCAAACCTTTACTTTCTCTACAGTTAATGTTTAAGAAGGAGAGGGCACAGTTTGAGACGTAGCAGTGTTTTATATTTTTCCAGGAGATGAACTGCGTGTGCAAAGTAGAGTTTGGATTCTATCTCTGCGTGGATCCGTTTCTCCAGTGTTCATATACTTTGCTTCACCCAGACTCGGCCTCATGCAGCCCCCAGAATTAACAAAGCTTGAGACCCGGCTGCAGACTGCGGCCAGCTTTAGTGGGACAGCTCTAAAGTGTAAGCTGCTGTTGTGTCCTAAGGCAAGACGCTTCACACACAATGATCTGAACATGGTATGATCGTTCTAAAGTCCATGTCCTTCTGTAAAACTCATAAATGACACGCAAAGTGAGATCCAGACTTTTTTTGAAGTTAATAATTGGCTCACTGCTTGTCATAAATAATAATCTAAGCAAGTAAGATGTGAATTGGCCAGTACTGGATCAAGGGGACAAAAATGGCTGGATGGAAGTAAGAATATTGTGAAAATATAGAGCCTGTAAGCCATAATCATTAACATTATGACAAACAGAGACTTGGTGAATGTGACTTTGTATGTACTGAGTCTGTGTCATTATCAATTATAGACTTTAAGTTGGATTTCAGAAATAAATGAACAATATTCTAATTTCCCGAGTTGCACTTGTAGATCTAACCTGACAAGGGGTGAAAGTTCTTGTTGTTGATGATCATGCAGACGCCTATAGACGGGAAGTCCTGGTCGTATTTCCAATCATCGTCTGAGATCTGGACCGTTGGTTCTGCTCTCACTGAGGACGAGGTTTGCCTGGTTTTAAATAAAGATAAATCCATTATCTTTGGGTCCAGAGCAGGAGCCGTTCAGCAGCTGCTCTGACTCTGACCTCAACAACAGAATCTAATACATTAGGCTCTATGCACGCATACTGTAGGGGTGTGACGATATATCGCGATACTTTCTCCCGCAATTCGATTATTGATATGCATTTGCCAAGTATCAATATCAATTTGAAAAAAAAATATATATATATATCTTTTTTTGTCTTTTTTTTTTTTACAAATATTTTTTTAATATTGGTATCAATACTGAATATATGGCTACATTACGCATCTCCATTCAATTTATCATGAAATAAAGAGTATTTTTTATCTTATTTATGCCATAA
This sequence comes from Knipowitschia caucasica, assembly GCA_964034765.1. NCBI lineage: Eukaryota > Metazoa > Chordata > Actinopteri > Gobiiformes > Gobiidae > Knipowitschia > Knipowitschia caucasica. Next base: position 40,386,684 of record OZ035830.1, on the reverse strand, counting down.
ATTGGCAAATTGTAAATTTCTGACCAATGTATCGATAATCGTCATATTGTGATAATATCGTTATCGTGATAATATCGTTATCGTGATAATATTGTTATCGTGATAATATCGTTATCGTGATAATATCGTTATCGTGAGCTTTGTATCGTGTATCGTATCGTGAGGTACCCTTAGGTACCCACCCTGTGCACGCACCACTCCTGCGGTTTAGTTAAAATGATACTTCCGATGCACACGAGTTTCCTAACAGGAATTAGACTGTGAGGATGCAGTGCATTGTGGGACACAGCAGTGCATTGTGGGACACAGCAGTGCATTGTGGGACACAGCAGTGCTTTTTGATTGTGCCGTCATTGTGCTTTTATAGAGTTAACTAATCTCTCTGTCCCACAGTCAAAGCTATTCCTCAGAGAAAGCACGACCACACTTTTGGTTCAGACTCAGCTCGATGTATCTAAAAACGTCACCACAGCATTGACAGGAAGTCTGTTCTTTGTTTACAGGAAACCTCTTGTTGAGGTCGTGACAATTCTCTCAAACGTACTCACGCAGACACCGATTGGATGGTAACAGTGGTGGATCGACTGGTTGTTGTGAAATCTGAATGTAGTATATTCTTTACGACCTTTGGGTCAGGCATTATTTAGCTCTACAATTCTTAATCTGCAAGTTTTAGTTTAAAAGATCTTTGAGCGCAGATGTGAGCTCAAGATCCAAGGTTTATAATGGCAGAATAATAAATACTACTACTGCTACTACTACTACTACTACTACATGTCTCGCGTCAAAATACATTTATTACCCAATGATTTAGTTTTGAAAATGTTAATAAAAGTTGGTGAGATGCATTGTTATCATGTGATGACAGTAAAACCTTGAGGACACAGGAGGGCCTCTGCTGTAACGCTGGAGGATGGGTCCATATTTGTATTGGATGTATTTGGATGTATTTGGATGTATTGAAAAGCAGGAAGTAACTACTCAGTTAAACATATCTGACACTGGGGTGGGTTATAAGTTTGAGTTCTTCCCACTCCGTCTGGATTACTCTGAATGTCCCAACAGTATGAAGACTTATATATAGTTTTGTTTTGTGTTTTGAGAATGACATTGATCATTAAACAACTATCACAAATGTGTTGATTGTTGAATGTCCAAAGATCACAGGGATTGCCCAACTCTTCACTGTTAATAAAACATTGGTGAAAAATCAGACTTCTTAAAGATCTTGTGCTCGTCCCGCTCACGGTTTACATTATTATCATACGTTATGAATGATTCCCAAAAATCAATACATTCATACATTTCTAAATCCTCCCATTACTCACTTGGACGGTGCGGCATCCAGCTGGTCCTGTTCTTTAATTTCAATCCTGAAAAAATAAATAGATAAATAAACTTTAACTGTGCATCTGAAAAGGAAATTATAGGACATTTTAGTTTTAATTTTGCGTAATACGCCATTTTTCAAAGATCATAATTATTATGGAAATCAAGAATCAGAGTTATGGCCCAGTAAAGAATGAGGAGACTAATATTTACAAGACAAGAGGAAACACAAAAACATGTTCTGGTTGTACTTACTTTTCTATGTTCCTTTTTCTATTATTGTTATTTTCCATGATACTGAGAAGACAAACGATAAAAACAGAGTAAATTATACATATACAATTCATGCATAGTCACGTTATAAGGCACGGGAGGAGCTCAGAGTAGAGCCACTGCTTCTCCATGGCAAGAGGAACCAGTTGGAACCAGTTGAGGGGGTTGGGTCGTCTGGAAACCCCGAGGAGACCCAGGACACGCTGGAGGGACGATGTCTCTCAGCTGGCCTGGGAACACCTTTCGTCATCCCCTCGGACGAGCTGGAGGAAGTGTGTGTGGATAAGGAAGTCTGGGCGTCTCTGCTTAGACTGCTGCCCCCGCGACCCGGCCACGGATGAAGCGGAAGAAAATAGGTAATGGATGAACTTACTTTGCTGAATCTACGGTAAAGCCACTGTTCTGCCCTCTGTCCTCCTTGATCCTGAAAAAGTGGGTATTTATTTAAATCTATCGCTACAAAATATACTAAAGTGCATTTTAGTTTAATCAGTAGTTTTCACATTTATATTTAGAGTCTTTTTTTTGGGAGATTTTTCTACAGAAAGTCTAAAAAGAGAAGACCACTCTCGCTCAGCCAATCAGCAGATCTTTGGGTTCTTTTTTTATCTGCCCATTTACTTCATTTCAACATTCATGATTGTATTCCCGCTCTGGCTTAGGATTTCATTTTACGGTTTAAAGGAATTCTACAACAGTGGCTCATTCTTACAAGTCGTAAAACAATATGAGTCGTTTTATCCCACACAACTGTATCAACATTAGCAAGTTAGTAAGTAAGTTTTTTATTTATATACCGCCTTTTCACTGCAGATCTGAGTCTCAAAGCGGTTTACAATTGTTAATTTTGGGCAATTGTCTCTCACTCCACACAGAGATGGGAGCGGGACCAGTACAGGAGGCGCATGCTAGAACTATTGGACATATTTTTAGTGGTAGGGGAAACCGGAGTACCCGGAGGAAACCTACGCAGACACGGGGAGAACATGCAAACTCCACTCAGACCGGGATTCGAACCCAGGACCTTCTTGCTGAGAGGCGAGAGTGCTATCCACTCAGCCACCGTGCCGCCCGAGCATTAGCAACATTTATCATGCGTTTTCAGATAGGACTGAACAGGACCAGATGTAGCCTGTGGCCTCAAAAAATCTCTGTAAAGCAAGTTTTGCAAGTTGTGCTAGTTTCGAGTTTGTTTGGAGAAGCTAACACGTGTCAAGTGTGGCAGGAAAACCACTCACTGACTTGAGCCGTAAAGTAATAATGCTTTCATATATCATTAATTACGTTCATGTGTGCTGGAGTTGGGTTTGGTGGATTTGGGCGAGTGATTTTGATGCTAATGCTAAGCTAACAAAAATTACCTTTACCGCGCCTTTAACATGACATTATCCATTTGACCAGTACTTACTGTATTATCACGGTGAACGAGGGTTTACTGCTCTGCTTGTCCTCTGCTGAGAACCTGAACAGGAGAGATTATTGTTATACTAAGAACAAGGCAAGTTTAATTGTATCGCACATCCGATTTCATACACAAGGCAACTCAAAGTGCTACGCAAAGCAAATTAAAAATCATACGAGGAGTTTAAAAAAATAACTACAGTACATTTAAAAGAGTGATCATACGATTCAGCCCCATAACTTTATTTACCGGAAGTATTTATCTATATCTATGAGTCAGCAGAGAGCTTTATCAAAGTCAGACCGGAACCAAACAGCCTCAAAGATACAGGTTTTAAATACCACTGTAAATTAGTGAAAAGTCCTGATCAAATACTGACATTGCTGCATCAACAGAATCCCCAACCATCTGGTCTCGTTCAGCCATGGTTCTGTGAATAGACACACAACAATCTATGTATAATTGGTTTTTTTTCACTGCTCAAACACCCCCTCCCTCAGGCACAAATCCACTCCTCATGTTTAACTTCCTACCTTTACAGTGGGGGAGAGTCGTGGAGAAGTGGTGAAGTCCAGAGACTCGGCCGAGAAAAGACAGACAGAGTTTAAGTATGTGCTTTGAGCAAACCAAGGCCAGAGCTTTTACTACCTCGAAACAGAAAGTACAGCTCTGATTGGATGGAAGTGAGCCAAGACAAGTTGCAACATACATACAGTAAACTATCTGTCTGTGCACGTTTTCTATTAGTAACGCAGCATTTTTTAAAAACAGAAACTAACTTCAAGAGACAGATACACAATGTATAGATTCCACTATAAAGTTTGTGTTGCAGTGGTTATTTCCTTGTCATATCTGAAGGGAGAGGTGATTATGGAACTCCAGCAGCTGTGTGGAGCAGTAAAGGAATGTTCTACAAGGAATGCCTTTTGATAAGCTATTTTAATCATTTTATGTATCAGGTGAAATGTTCAGTTCAGATTTGAGCTCAGAGCAACACAAACATTTGATACAACAAAAAGAAAATGTTTTTAATGTGCTTTTTAACGTGTAGAGCTCAAAAGGAGAAGGCAGAAGTAACAAATACTTATAAACACTTACCCCAAGAGAAAGAGAACTACATAAATACATTTCAGGAGTATTTTAGTACTCCTCCCTGGCCACCTTAACGTGGTGGAAGAGTTTGAGTACTTGGATGATCCTGGGAGCTATGTTGTCTGGGGCTTTGTGCCCCTGGTAGGGCCTCCCACTACAAACAGGTCGTGGGTGACAAGTCAGACGAAGCGCAGTCCAAAGCCATCATGGATAGTACAAATATGAAACCTGTGACGTAGCCCGGCATGGTGCAGCCGGGGCCCCACCCCGGAGAATCAGCTCCAAGGCCATGGTGCTCGACTGGAAAAAGGTGCCTGGGCCTCTCCAGGTCCTGGGCCTCTCCAGCTGACAGTCATGGTCCAGCATAGATGTTAGTTTGTCCAGGACCCCCCTGTCCCCCACCTGCTGCACTGTGTCCAGGGAACAGCTCAGGACAGAGATGGACTTCCTGATGACCTTATGAGCTTCCTCCGCAGAGTGGCGGAGGAGCTCCTCACCCTACCTCTTAGAGATAGAGGAGCTCAGTCACACGGGAGGAGCTCGGAGTAGAGCCGCTGCTTCTCCATGTCGAGAAGAACCAGTTGAGGTGGCTCAGGCATCTGTTCCGGATGCCTCCTGGACGCCTCCCTGGGGAGGTGTTCTGGGCACGTCCCACCGGGAGGAGGCCCTGGAGAAGACCCAGGACACACTGAGGGACTATGTCTCTCAGCTGGCCTGGGAACACCCCCCGGACGAGCTGGAGGAGGTGTGTGTGGATAGGGAAGTCTGGGCGTCTCTGCTTAGACTGCTGGCCCCGCGACCCGGCAACAGATGAAGTGGAAGAAAATGGATGGAATTTCAGAAGTACCTGAGTCAGGAGTAATACACAAAGACAAGAGTACACAACACATACAGATATTTCAAAAGTACCAGTTATTTTCCAGTGCAATCCTTCTTCAATGACATATTTGTGAAGGAAACTTATCTTTTAAAGTTGGGAAATGTATTGATACTGTCGGTGTGTTGTGGGTTTTAATAAGGTTTATGTTTTTATACTTTTATGCATGTTGTGTATTTTTATTATTCCAATGAATTGCAGACAATTAGAATACCTGTGCCTCAGGTATAAGGCAGTTGAGTTTTTCCCTAAAGATTCTATTTTTGTTTCATCTCACAATATGACAGTCTCCCAATCTTCTGGATCATCAGACGGGCCTGGACATGCACTGGCTTCAGCAGGGGGACACGTCTGGCACTGCAGGGTTTGATTCCCTGTCGTCGTAGTGTGTTACTGATGGTAACCTTTGTTACTTTGGTCCCAGCTCTCTGCAGGTCATTCACCAGGTCCCCCCGAGTGGTTCTGGGATTTTTGATCACCGTTCTCATGGTAATTTAGACCCCACGGGATGAGATCTTGCGATCGAGGGAGATTATCAGTGGTCTTGTATGTCTTCCATTTTCTGATAATTGCTCCCACAGTTGATTTGTTCACACCAAGCTGCTTTCCTATTGTAGATTCACTCTTCCCAGTCTGGTGCAGGTCTACAATTCTTTTCCTGGTGTCCTTCGACAGCTCTTTGGTCTTGGCCATAGTGGAGTTTGGAGTCTGACTGTTTGAGGCTGTGGACAGGTGTCTTTTATACAGATGAGTTCAAACAGGTGCCATTAATGCAGGTAACGAGTGGAGGACAGAAGAGCTTCTTAAAGTGATAGTCTGTAACTCTAAATGAATTGCAAATTTTAGGAAATGTGTTAAATTGACCTCCTTAAATGTTGATATAAAATAAGTAATTTTATTAATTCTAATATTACGGGCAAGTCCCGCCTTCCCTGCTCTTAGCTATAGTTCAGAATCCACGGTGCTGTCGAGGTTAACCAATCGAGTCATGCCAAGGGCTGTCAATCATCGGCGCTGATGCTCGCAGCTGCTCATGCTCAGTTGTTTGTTTTCGCGGAGCCTCCGAATCAAGCCTCTATTATATACTGAACCTATATCCATAATCATTTATATACTGAACCTATATCCATAATCATTTATATACTGAACCTATATCCATAATCATTTATATATGAACCTATATCCATAATCATTTATATACTGAACCTATATCCATAATCATTTATATACTGAACCTATATCCATAATCATTTATATACTGAACCTATATCCATAATCATTTATATATGAACCTATATCCATAATCAGATTTTTTTTTTTCATTAAAACATTAACAAATAATTCTGAAAACCTCGGAGCATGTGTGTGTGCAATGTATATGTTTAATGTGTTCTCAGATTAACATTTAAAAGTAGACCAATCAGAAAGAAGGGGGAGGAGCTTGCGTCGTTTTTTTCAAATCAAGTACCTCTCTGTCTCTCTTTCTGACAAACTCCAGACAATCACTTTAAAGAAGTTACAGGTCTGTGAGAGCCACAAATCTTGCTTGTTTGTAGGTGACTAAATACTTATTTTCAACAATAATGTGCAAATATATTCTTGAAAAATTCTTTAAAAAGTGGGATAACTTGCTCTACTGGTGGCTGACTAAATACTTTTTGCTCCACTGTATGTGTATGTAGCACATGTGTAATTTGTCCAATTTAAACAGGTGCACAGCTCCCTCTAGTGTTTAAAGTTGTAGCAAATGTAGATCAGGTGCTTTTACATTTGCTCAATGCCACAAAATGTGAAAATGACCTTTTACAAAGTCATAAATACATGTTGTTAATATACTTTGAACATGTTTTTGGTGTCCTTCCATGAGCTTCTCACAAACGTCTGCTGGAATTCTGGCCCATTCCTTATTATGATGATTGTAATGTAAATCATTAGTCAGTGTTTAAAATTGTCCAAATATAACAAATGACTTCAGTAAACATATTTTATTGAAGTTGATCAAAAATCATTCACATTTTCACTGTGAGTATTTCATTTCACTTTCTCCAAAATCCCTTAATAATCAAACACCATAAACAATCAGAACCAGGTTAAACGACTACAGGAAAAGCAGGTTTGATAATTACTGGATACTTTGTCATAAGGAAAAAAGAAAAACAGAACTCGTTTGTCTTTAGCTGAGATCGTATGTACCTGAACTGTAGAGCATCAAGAATATGTGCCTGGTTTGAAATATTAATATTTAAGGTTTTATAGTGAAATAGAATTCTTTGGTCAACATGGAGGTGAAGCAGGGGATTTCCTTCTTTTCGTTTAACGCCGGGTCTTTGGGGACGTTAGACTGAAACTCAAAGGCCACTTTTCTGTTCACTCGAGTCATGATGTGCAACAGCTCCAGGTCTTTGTGTTTTGAAAGGATCCCACAAAGAGACTGAATGAACCAGGAGCCATTTGTCTCATTCCTCCAGGCTATGTAACCTGTTAACACAGTCAGTTAGAAAATAAATATTTATGACATTAGATTTATGGACATTAGTCATCGGCCCCTTGTGGACCAAAGGCTCTACGTGATTTTTGTTTGATTCTCTGATCTGTGTTGGTGAATTGGTGAACGGTTTTGTTAACCGAGATAACTACTATTGTGATTTAGAGATATACAATAATAAATTGAAATGAATACAATTTAATTGAATTGAATAAAATTGTGGTTGTAAAATCAGCTTGTCACAGATGAGAGTAGGAGACGGAACTTTCCTGACTTCTAACTAGAACCAGGAAGTACGATCACATTAGTCCAGACCCAGGTCTCTGCTTCCTGTGGCTCAGAGAAAAGACTAAGCAGCTCTGCTTGTTACAAGTCTCTCCATGACCTCAAAGTACATCTGTGACATGTTAATGTCATATGAACCAACTCTGAGGAGCACAGGGACTGGCTTCCTGCTGGGACTCTGAGGAGCACAGGGACTGGCCTCCTGCTGGGACTCTGAGGAGCACAGGGACTGGCCTCCTGCTGGGACTCTGAGGAGCACAGGGACTGGCCTCCTGCTGGGACTCTGAGGAGCACAGGGACTGGCCTCCTGCTGGGACTCTGAGGAGCACAGGGACTGGCCTCCTGCTGAGACTCTGAGGAGCACAGGGACTGGCCTCCTGCTGAGACTCTGAGGAGCACAGGGACTGGCCTCCTGCTGGGACTCTGAGGAGCACAGGGACTGGCCTCCTGCTGGGACTCTGAGGAGCACAGGGACTGGCCTCCTGCTGGGACTCTGGGGAGCACAGGGACTGGCCTCCTGCTGGGACTCTGAGGAGCACAGGGACTGGCCTCCTGCTGGGACTCTGAGGAGCACAGGGACTGGCCTCCTGATGGTCCCAGAGTCAGGACTAAACATGGGGGGGCAGCTTTTATCCTCCTGAAAATGTGAGACAGGTTTCTTCTCTGACCATGTTTAAACCCAGTTTAAAAACAGTTCTGTTTCTTTTTAATGTACTTTATGATTTAACGCCTTGTGTGATTGTTTCTAGTTAGAAACAACTCTTTCCTTAACAACGTTTTTAAATAACAGACCATTTCAGAACATTGACGTTACCTGGAGCTGTGGCGTAGGCGTAGAGGAAGTCTGCCTCCACCGGGATCTTCTGTTGAAGTGGCCCATCTGCCTCTTCCACACCTCTGAGGATCACGCCCTCATCCAACTTTGTACCACGACATGCCTTTGAAAAAGCACAACAAACAATGCTACAAATTGCTACTTTGTCGACAAAACCAAATTGAAAAACAAATGATCTTGAGAAAACAACCACCTCATTTATTTTGCTCTAACAAATAAACCCAAACAGCAAAGGTCAGTAAGTCATTTGAAAAAAAATCATTCAAAACAACTGAACTTATTTTGCTGATAAACACAACCAAATAATAATAACATCCCATCTTCATTAAAGTAAGTAAAGAAAAACTAACCACATGTAAAAGATGATCTTTTAACAAACCTTTGGGACATATCATGATTTTGTGAACGAGTATCTGAGCAATGTATTCATAATCGCAGTATCGCCACATTGTGATAACATCGTATCGTATCGTGAGGAACCCAGAGATTCCAGCACTAAAGAGGACAGATGTGATGGAAGGAAGAACCCAATGAAATGTTCAGACAGATCCATGGTGTTCTTTCACATAAATGTTGTGAACAATAATTGATAAAATACTAGTTCTTACTTTTAGAAATTAGGGATGCACGATGCCTTGTTAACTACCATCGACCATCGGCAAATAAAAATGACATTGGTCGATGGTGGCGCGTGCCAAGAGACACCAGTAGGGGGCGTACGCGCACTTTCCTCAGTAGAAGAAGCAAAGTGGAGATTTTTTACAGTATCAGAGAAAGATCAGCGTTAGGCGAGTTTGGAAGTGTTCAGTGAGATTCCAAGAGCTGCTTGAAAATCATGTCCCACAAAGAATCGGAAGTTTGAAAAGCATGAGGCGGAAAACTGAAGCCGCCAAAAAATATTTAAATAACAAAAAGAAGAAACATCGGCATCGGCCCAAAATTTAACCCTTTGAAGTTAAATCACCTTACAACCTGCAGATATGATAATGGGTTAAAACTGGGGTGTCCAAACATTTTAGTGAGAGTTTAGCTCATCAGACTTGACCTGGGGCCGGCGACCTGGATTCAAAAAACTGTATTCGAGCTGGATTTTGGAATTTAAAGCTGCATTACCTCACTTTATTTTTGTATTCATTACAAAAATTCAATCCATGCAGTGCATTGGGATATACGTCCTTTTGAAGGATAATCAGCGCAGATTTTAATTTTAGTTTGAGTTTTGGTGCAACAAGGAAGAGAATGTGTTTCAGGACCAGATTGTGACCAATCACAGCGGACCTCTGGCCCCCACTTTCTTGAGAAAAGCCACAGGTCTGTGGTTAGCACAGACAGCTGAGGTAAACAAGCGGCGGAGGCTAACCTGAAACTTCCTGTGTCTTCGTTTCTGCTTACTAAGTGAAACAGCCAAAAGAAAGTCTCGTTCCTCCGCACTTCCCGGTTCTATCGTTCTATGGTCACGCCACGTTCAAATGTGTGATCCATATACATGTAGCATGTGAGCACAGGCTGAGTGGGAGGGGGGTAGTGGGGGGTGATAGCTTCGTGGGTGCGGGGAGGGCGAGCAGAGAGAGCGAGGCCAGCGCTCACATTCGAAAATTTCACAAAGTCAGTTAGATTGACGCCACAGCTGCATTTTGAATGGAATGTTTGGAAAAAATCATAATAAAAATGTCAGTAAATAACAATAGATGGAGTGTAATGGATTCCACAGGGTTTGAGCTTTACACCCAGGTAGAGCATGACTGTAGTGGTGGAGCTGAAGTTGGCTGGATGACACAATGGTGACTTTGTGTTAGCAGCAGAGGGCCTGAGTTTGGACATGCCTGGGTTATAGGATTGAAGGTAAAGGAGAAACTCACCTGGAGAAAGAAGAGTTTGGGTTTTCCTACGAGGGTCTTGCATTTATCACCTTTAAAATATTTGGTGATATCTTCCAGGGTGATGAGTTTATCCGTCCCAAAGATTCCATCCTCATTTCCATGGCTCAGAATCACACAAACAAAAGATGCGTTTTTACTGTGGTCCTGTTTAGACACTGAGAAAAAAACACAGGGAAAGGTTTAAGAACTCACATTTTTTGATTATTTACTGAAAGACCACAACCGGGGATTTCTGTCAAACTTCCTAGCTAGACTAGCTAGAAACCAACTTATTCTTGCGGACAAAAGTAGACAGTTCAGTCTTTCAGAATCTAGTTTCATATTTCACAGACTCATAGCACACAATATTCTGTGGGTCTTAAAGTTAAAGTAATAGTAACTCTAAATTAATCAAATGTATCAAATTGACCTCCTGGCCTAAAATGTTGATAAAAAATAAGTCATTTTATTAATTCTAATATTACGGGCAAGTCCCGCCTTCCCTTCTCTTAGCTATAGCTAGAAATACACTGTGCCGTCCACGTTAACCAATCACGTGACGCCAAGGGCTGTCAATCACCGCGCTGATGCTCGCAGCTGCTCATTTATATACTGAACCTATATCCATAATCATTTATATACTGAACCTATATCCATAATCATTTATATATGAACCTATATCCATAATCATTTATATACTGAACCTATATCCATAATCATTTATATACTGAACCTATATCCATAATCATTTATATATGAACCTATATCCATAATCATTTATATACTGAACCTATATCCATAATCATTTATATACTGAACCTATATCCATAATCATTTATATATGAACCTATATCCATAATCATTTATATACTGAACCTATATCCATAATCATTTATATACTGAACCTATATCCATAATCATTTATATACTGAACCTATATCCATAAACATTTATATATGAACCTATATCCATAATCATTTATATACTGAACCTATATCCATAAACATTTATATATGAACCTATATCCATAATCATTTATATACTGAACCTATATCCATAAACATTTATATATGAACCTATATCTATAATCAGATCCTCTGCAGATGTGTCCTAAAAGGTGCAATTCATGATAATAGCTTGTTCCTGGTTTACCGCGATCACTTTTTGTGTGCATTAAAACATTATTTTAGTCATGAAAACGTTAACAGGTTATTGTGAAAACTTCCGTGCATCTTTTACAGTCCAAACAGAAAAACATTGTACTGTAGCTGAGGCAGAGGGTTTCTCACACATTATGCAGAGATGTAAATACAGCAGAAGCTTTACATGTAGCTACTGGTCACAGACACTAACACCAGTAAAACTACTAGTTATTTTTACGAGATTATAAAATGACCTTTCTCCAGCGCTGTCTCTATCTGTTTCTTGGTGAGGTCATTGTGCACAGTGACTTTATATCCCAGATTTCCAAAAGTCTTCTTTGCTGCGTCTGCGTCCTTTTCTGTGCCCGGTCTAGGTTTCATACCTGGAGAAAAGAGGACAAAGAAAATGAAAATGGTTCTGTCTCTTGGATGAGAAATCTGGAAGCTTTTGAGTTATGTCCAGTTATGAATTCCATTAGATACAAAACAAGTAATTATTATTAAATATATGGTTGTAGTAGATGTATAGAAGACATTGTGCTGTCTATAAAATCCATGTAAAGTGTCAATCAAGCAAAAACATTTCAGAACATAGTACACAAAACCACTGAACAAAAAAGAATGGTTTAAAACTTCACACACACACATACTTAGTCATACACACACACTCACACACACAAATACATGCTTAGACATACACATACATACACACACATACACACACACATATGTTTATTAGCTGTAAATGCCATAATCATCAACATAATTAAAAAGACTTGGCGAATGTCACTTTGTATGAACTGAGTCTCTATAATTATTCATTCTAGACTCTGAGGCTGAGTTTACACGAAGACAATGTGACAGTAAAACACTACAGTTGATAGTTGGATGTCGGTTGCTAACAACCGTTCATACGAAGACTGTGTTTCAGGGTGAAAACGTACAGTAAGTGTTCAGATCCAGCCTCAGAGTTGGACAGCTCAGATATGCAGCAGGGAGCTCTTTCACACCCGCGAGAGGGGAAAAGGTGTGAAATCCCCCTCTGCTCTGACCCCCGCCTCCTCACTGCTCCCCGCACGTAAATTTGGACATGCGCAGTAGCCGAGAACAAACGTAAACAACAATGGCGGCGGTCACACTAACTAGCTTTGTGTGCTTCGAGCGCGGCACAGAGGATAATTCTACTCCTTCGTTCGTCCAAACGAGACCACGCGAAGCTCTAGGTTCAGTTTCCATTTTCACAGCTGCTGTTAAAATGCAGAATGATGTTGGTTCTTTCACGTCTTGCAGAGGAATTGAGTATACTGCCGGGGGGAGCTGGGGGTCGCGTGTGTGTTGTAAAGTTTCTCTGCCTACTACTGGCCGGGCGCTAGAACTACATAGATTTTCAACCCCTTATGAACGCTGAGAAATTTGCAGCGTCTCAGTATAAACTCAGCCTGAATCCCTCTCCCGCCTCCAACTGGTCCAGAACGCAGCAGCCAGACTTCTCACTGGTTTTAACTGAAGGGAGCACATCACCCCTTCACTGGCTCCCTGTGCGTTTTAGAATTGATTTTAAGATTTTACTGATTACTTTTAAAGCTCTCTCTTGGCCAACTGAGCTACTGTCTCTTGGGGCGACAGTAGCTCAGTTGGTAGAGCATTGGCCTTTGGGCCTGGAGGTCGTGAGTTCGATTCCCACCATTGGACCTACTCCAACTGCTCCCACTGATGACTGCTGTCGTTGTGTCCTTGGGCAAGACACTTAACCCCACATTGCCTGAAGCCCCCCGCTGAAAGATCAAGGCTGTTTCACAACTGACGGAGCAGCCATCTTCCTGTGGACTCACCCCCTGCAGAAGATCAGACTGGTGCTATGAGCGTTGGATGGCAGCTCTCATTGCCACCCCCCCGACCCAGAAATGGACAAAGGGGTTGAAAATGAAATGAAAAAATGAAATGAAACTTTTAAAGCTCGTTTAGGTCTGTGTTTCAGTCAGAGGACGTCAATGAATTCTGTGACGCTGTGTCTGGATACATACGCTTCTGTATTGACGGCTGTGTCCCACAGAAGGTCATTAAAGAACATTTTAGTCAAAACCCTTGGATGAACGCGGAAGTGAAACTGAAACTTCATGAGCGTGCGTTGGCGTTTCAATCAAATGATACAGTTGCCTATAAGCTATCCTGTTACTCATTGAAACTTTCTATTAAATCTGCAAAGCGCAGTTACGGGGACAGGTTAAAGAGTTATTTTGAGGAAGATGACCCTCGGCGCATGTGGAACGGTATTAAAGCCATCACATCGTGGAAACCTAGCGATGGGAAAACTGCATCTGTCGGCCAAGCTCTGCCAAACGAGCTGAACACGTTCTACTGTTGCTTTGAATCTGCTGATGCCTGTCCTACTGTATTCCCTGAGTGTTTCAATCAAGGTACCTTCACCGTGACTCAGGAGGAAGTCAGGCGTGTCTTGTCCAGGACCACAGTCCGGAAAGCCCCAGGCCCGGACGGCATCCCTCCTCGTGTCCTGAAACTGTGCTCTGAGCAACTTGCCCCTGTTTTAACAGACATTTTTAACCTGTCGCTAAGGAACTGTACTGTGCCGAACTGCTTCAAAGAGTCGACCATCATTCCAGTTCCTAAGAAAACTCCTGTGACATGCCTGAATGACTATCGTCCTGTGGCCCTCACTTCTGTTCTTATGAAAACTTTTGAGCGGCTTGTGCTGGACTTCATTAAGAGCCAGAACCCAGTGAGTGTTGACCCGCTCCAGTTTGCTTACAGACAGAACAGGAGTGTGGAGGATGCCATCTCCTTTGCTCTGAACTCTGTCTACAGTCACTTGGACACTAGTAAATCTGTGGCGAGAATGCTTTTCATCGATTATAGCTCTGCTTTTAACTGCCTTGTCCCAGGTAAACTGATTGAAAAGCTCATGTCTCTCGGTTTAAGTGTTGCCATGTGTAAATGGATTTTTAGCTTTTTAACTGACAGATCTCAGAGAGTGAAAATCAATGACTGTTTTTCTGATGTTGTTTCTGTGAGCACTGGTTCTCCTCAGGGATGTATTTTGAGTCCTTTGCTTTTTACTTTGTACACTCACGATTGTGTGTCCTCCTCTGACTCAAACTTGATCATCAAATATGCTGATGACACCGCCATCATCGGTCTCATCAGTGACACTGATGAATCCTCTTATAGAGCAGAGATACAAAATGTGGTTCAGTGGAGTCAAACTAACAACCTCCAGCTGAACGCATCCAAAACATGTGAACTGGTCTACGACTTCAGTTGCAATAGTTCTCATTTGCCTGTCGTAATCGACAACTCCCAGGTGCAGATCGTAGAGGAGTGAAAATTTCTGGGTTTAACTCTGTCTAACCTGAAATGGGTTAAAAACACTGACCGAGTCGTTAAGAAAGCTCGTCAGCGTCTCTACTTTCTGTGTAAACTTAGAGAATTTACCACTAACTCTAAGATTGTGCTTAACTTTTATGGCTGCACCATTGAGAGTTTACTTGTTGGTTCTGTGTCTGTGTGGTTTGGAAACATCACAGATAAAGAAAAGAGAGCTTTAAACAAGGTGCTCCGCTCTGCAAAGAGGACCGTGGGCTGTGAGACCAGAGAGAGACCAGAGAGAGACCAGAGAGAGACCAGAGAGAGACCAGAGAGAGACCAGAGAGAGAGACCAGAGAGAGACCAGAGAGAGACCAGAGAGAGAGACCAGAGAGAGACCAGAGAGAGACCAGAGAGAGACCAGAGAGAGACCAGAGAGAGACCAGAGAGAGGACCGTGGGCTGTGAGCTTCCTGTTCTGGAGGTTCTTTATAAATCCAGACTTTTAAACAAAGCTCTTAGGATTGTTAATGACTCCTCTGGCCACCCTGGGAAAGCCATGTTCCAGCTTCTTCCCTCTGGCAGAAGATATCGCTCTCTGAGATGCAGGACATCTCGTTACGCTAACAAACATTTTATTTCTGTCTTTTAATCTTGTTTTATGTCTGTATTTGTCTGTGCACACTGGAGACTTTTTCTAATGTATTCCAATGTGGTTTTACTGCAAATGGCAAATAAACTGAATCTGAATCTTAAAACCCACTTTTATCAAACAGCTTTTAACTGTTAGATCTAAACTTCCCATTGTGTATTATACCGTCTGCTTTGTCTTTGTTGTGTCTTTCTTATAGTTGCACTTGTAACTAACCTGTCTGGGGGAGAAAGGTTTTGTTGTTGATGATCATGCAGACTCCGATAGACGGGAACTTCTGGTCGTATTTCCAATCATCGTCTGAGATCTGGACCGTCGGCCCTGCTCTCACTGAGGATAAGGTTTGCCTGGTTTTAAATACACAAAAATACATTATCTTTGGGTCCAGAGCAAGAGTCGTTTCAACTAAGGCTCAAAAAATGTGATCATGAAGTAGAAAAGAAGAATTCAAGAACAAACATCAGAAATGCTCACATTGTCTTGTCGCCTACAGCTGTGCATCTGAAAAGGAACAGATACCAAATATTAGTTTTCATTTGTGCGTCATAGTAAATGAATTAATAGTGGAGGAGTCCTGATCAGATACTTACATTGCTGCATCAACAGTCTCTTGAACGATCTGGTCTCTCTCAGCCATGGTTCTGTGAATAGACACAAAGTGATCTATGGATAATGTTGGGTTTTGTCACAGAGGAGTCAACTCCAGTCAGTGAACTGAAGTCAAATGGGAGTAGAACGTTTATTTATAGGAAAACTGAACACAGAGGGATGTACTTTGAGCCAATCAGAGCCAGCGATATATGACTACCTCTGAATGACAAACTATGACTGATGGGATGGAAGTGAGCCAAGAAAAGTTGCAACATACAGGTAAGGTAAGAGTTACTGTCCTCAATACATTTTGCAAGAACTCTGAAAAAATAAACTGGTTTTCATGTCTTTCTATCAGACATACAGCACATGCAGATTCCACTATAAAGTTTGTGAAAGTCCATGAGCAGTAAATGTTTTCATGTTAAATCTGAAGAGAAAGGTGATAATAATGAGCGCTGTGGCCATGTCATGAGTCTCTCAAACCGTTGTGCAGCCCTCTCCCCTGACAACGTTTATACCCGGACTCTCTGATTATTATCCTGGGGGATTTTAATAAGGGAAACTTGAGCCAGGAATTACCCAAATACAGACAGTTTATCAAATGCCCGACCAGAGAGGAGAACACTGCTACACAACCGTGCGCGGAGCTTTTCGCGCTGTTCCCAAGGCAGCCCTCGGCTTCTCAGATCACTCCATGATACATCTGGTTCCTGCTTACAGACAGAGACTAAAGCTCTCGAAACCTGCAGCGAGGAGCTCCAAAGTGTGGTCTGATGAAGCTGTGGAAGAGCTGCGCGCATGCATGGAATCTACAGACTGGGACCTTTTCAGAGCTGCCACAGACAGCTTGGATGAATTTACGGACACTGTGACGTCATACATCCACTTCTGTGAGGATAGCATCATTCCAACAAGGACCAGGGTCATCTATAACAATGACAAACCCTGGTTCACTGCTAAACTCCGGCAGCTCAGGAAAGCAAAGGAGTCTGCTTTCAGGGAGGGGGACCGCAGCGGCTACAAAGCAGCTAAATATCAGTTCAGGAAAGAACTGAAAGCAGCCAAGTCCCGGCACAGAGAACGACTACAGGAGCAGTTTGGTAACAACGATACTGCTTCTGTCTGGAGGGGCCTACGGGAGATCACCAACTACAAACCCAAAGCCCCCCCCTGTGCTGACGACCACAAGCTAGCTGACAAACTGAACTTATTTTTCAGTCGCTTTGATGCTGCCCTTGACACCTCCCCCACCCCCACCCCCCACTACTCTAACGACCCACCCATCAGCCCTGCCCCCAGCCTAACAATAGCCGCTAAAGAGATTAAACAACTCTTCCTGAGGCTGCACCCCCGCAAAGCTCCTGGCCCGGACCACGTGTCTCCGGCCACTCTGAGACACTGCGCCAGTGAGCTTACTCCTGTGTTCACTGACATTTTCAACACCTCTCTGCAGTCCTGCCATGTCCCGGCCTGCTTCAAATCCTCCATCATTGTCCCCGTCCCGAAGAAGCCCAGGATCACAGGACTCAACGACTACAGACCTGTAGCACTATACGTCTGTCGTCATGAAGTCATTTGAACGCCTGGTCCTCTTCCATCTCAAGTCCTTCACCTCCCCCCTCCTGGACCCCCTGCAGTTCGCCTACAGAGCCAACAGATCTGTAGACGACGCCATTAACCTGGCCCTCCACCACATCCTACAGCACCTGGACTCCCCGGGGCCCTACGCCAGGGTCCTGTTCGAATCCTGCCATCCCTCCTCCAGGACAAGCTCTCCCAGCTCAACGTGCCCGATTCCACCTGCAGGTGGATCACTGACTTCCTGACGGACAGGAAGCAGCGAGTGCGTCTGGGGAAGAATGTCTCGGACTCTCGGATTATAAATACAGGAGCCCCACAGGGCTGTGTTCTTTCTCCCCTGCTCTTCTCCCTGTACACCAACCACTGCACCTCCAGCCACGACTCTGTGAAGCTGATCAAGTTCGCGGACGACACCACCCTCATTGGACTCATCTCCAACAACGATGAGTCCGCCTACAGGAGGGAGGTGGACCAGCTGGTGTCCTGGTGCAGTGGTAACAACCTGGAGCTGAACGCCCAGAAGACAGTGGAGATGATTGTGGACTTCAGGAAGAGCACTGTCCCCCCGCCCCCACCTTCCATGATGGACTCCCCCATCACCTCTGTGGAGTCCTTCCGTTTCCTGGGCACCACCATCACCCAGGACCTCAAGTGGGAGCCGACCATCAGCTCCCTCATCAAGAAGGCCCAGCAGAGGATGTACTTCCTGCGGCAGCTCAGGAAAGCCAAGCTGCCTGCACAGATGTTGGTGCAGTTCTACACGGCCATCATCGAGTCCATCCTCACCTTCTCCATCACCTCCTCCATCACCTCCTCCATCACCTCCTCCGTCACCTCCTCCATCACCTCCTCCATCACCTTCTCCATAACCTCCTCCATCACCTCCTCCATCACCGTGTGGTTCGCTGGAGCCACAGTCAGGGACAAACAGAGACTACAGTGCATTGTGCGCTCTGCAGAGGAAGTGATCGGCCGCAGCCTTCCATCGCTGCAGGACCTGTACGTCGCCCGAGCTCGAGGCCGGGCTGGTCGTATCACAGCCGAACCCTCTCACCTGCACATGGACTATTCCAACCACTCCCCTCTCACCCTGCACATGGACTATTCCAACCACTCCCCTCAGGCAGGAGACTGCGGTCCATCAGGACTAGAACCTCCCGCCACAAGAACAGTTTCTTCCCCTCTGCTGTTGGACTCTTGAACACTTCTTAACCTGTCCCCCCGCCCTTTATAAAGTCACTTTACTGCCCATCATACGTCACTTTACTTCACTGTACTGCTGTCACCTTACATTGTGTGCACCATGTGCACTTGTATATTGTAAATAATAGCTGTAACTCTATTTTAAATTTAAATTTATTCCTTAGAAGTGTTTTTTATTCTTTATTTTTATTATCTCTCTCTGACTGTTGCACTGAGCCAAAGCAATTTCCAAGTCTGTGACCTCCTGTTACTTATGTGGCAATAAAAATGATTCTGATTCTGATCCACCTTTGTACCACAACATGCCTTTGAAAAAGTACAACAAACAATGCTACAAATTGTTACTTTGTCGACAAAACCAAATTGAAAAACAAATTCTCTCAGGAAAACAACCACCTCATTTATTTTGCTTTAACAATTAAACCCAAACAGAAAAGGTCAATTAATACATTTGAAAATAAATCATTCAAAACAACTGAACTAATTTTGCTGAAAAACACAACCAAATAATAATAACATCCAATCTTCATTAAAGTAAGTAAAGAAAAACTAACCACATGTAAAAGATAATCTTTTAACAAACCTTTGGGACATATCATGATTTTGTGAACGAGTATCTGAGCAATGTATTCATAATCGCAGTATCGCCACATTGTGATAATATCGTATCGTATCGTGAGGGACCCAGAGATTCCAGCACTAAAGAGGACAGATGTGATGGAAGGAAGAACCCAATGAAATGTTCAGACAGATCCATGGTGTTCTTTCACATAAATGTTGTGAACAATAATTGATAAAATACTAGTTCTTACTTTTAGAAATTAGGGATGCACGATGCCTTGTTAACTACCATCGACCATCGGCAAATAAAAATGACATTGGTCGATGGTGGCGCGTGCCAAGAGACACCAGTAGGGGGCGTACGTGCACTTTCCTCAGTAGAAGAAACAAAGAAGATGGCGGCGGTCGTGTGAAAATATTTTTGCGTGGTGCGGCGAGGGTCGTTCAACGCCGCTTGCGGCTTTAATTTATTTTTGCTGCTACTGGACACCTGAATTCCTCCTACGGGGATCAAAAAAGTATCTATCTATATGAGGTGAAAGCATGGTCCTCCAGCTGTTTTAGCCCCGGTCCATTTGTTCAACACCACCACAAAGATTATCTTATTTTATAAACCATAATCCTCAGCATGATAAGAAAGGCTTGTCGTATGTCACTGCATGTAATGTGTCAATATCATCCTTTTTGACTAATTTTCCGAGTTTCACCTGTTTAAGGCACTTTCTGTCCCATATTCTGTACATGTGACTCAGCTTAAAATGTTGAGAAATTAATTTCTGTGGAACTTGTTGAGAACCTACCGTAACCCTTAGCTGCGCGTTCCAACAAGTTTTACTCATTTATCTTCACATAATTTGATCTGAGGATGATTTTGATTCTCGAAAGATACTGTCATTTTACAAGAATTCTGAAGAAAAAGAAATGGCGAGTGTCTTGCCAAAGAACACAGACAGGCCTGGACTGGAACCATAAAAGGGCCGAGGCCTTTTTGCCTCCTTGACGGCCCAGACGTGTTTGTTGCTGTTGAGGTTGTCTGCAGTTTCAACAATTGAAATAAAGTGCAATAGTCTACATTGAGAGTAATAAACATGCCACAGACTGAGGGAGAGGCCACAGACCACACGCACGCTCCCCCTTGAACATTTCTCAACAGATTTACACATTTCACAAAAATGATTTTTTTTGTATGAGGCTGGCAGACCGCGCAAAATATGGGCATCTGCCCTTCGGGCATTTCCTGGTACGCCCGATGGCCAGTCCAGCCCTGATCACAGGTGTGTGGGACACAGCAAGAAGGATCACTCCTTCGTTTGGACTTTTAGTGTAGATTCATGTGGACTTTTTAATATTAATTCAGTGTTATTGTATATATCACATTACTACAAACAAACGAGGATTTAACTGAAAGAGTGAAGTTCTCTGAGTCTTAAAAAACCTGCACTGGGAAAGAAAAGCCCCCATAAAGTCGTACCAGCCGTTTGCATCCTTCCCCTAAACAATAATGTTGAACAATCTCTGTTTTCAGGTCTTTGAGAGATGTTTGAGGCTCCCGTGTTGCCACTCTTCAAAGATTCAAAGATGGCAAACACAGAACTGGCCTCATTTCTTATGCTTGGTTTCATCTGTGTACGGAGGTCACGCATCACTGAGGTTATAAAACCAGTTTGGGTTCCAACAGTAAATACTAAAGGCACTGAAATTAAAGGAGCAGGATGTGAAATCTGGCCAAAAGTGGTTCTGCAATCACGGTCAATATTCTGTCGTTTCCCACTTTCCCTGAATCTATTTTTAATCCAAATATCTCTGAACTTCTGATATCAGTTAAGTAAGTATTGGAAAAGATAAGTTAATTAATGCCTTTTGACAGATTAGGGCCCTTTAATGATGACTTGAAAATCTTACATATTGCTTCTTTAAAACAATATTAACGGTTGACTAAATTAGTGCACATGCCTGATTAAGTTTATCTCACATTAGGTTTAAATAATTCTGAACTTTTTGTAAATGAAAGAATCTTTAATTCACTTCTCAAATATTGGTGTTTGTCTCCTATATTATATATTTTATAGGGAATCATAAGAATGTATCAAACTTTTTGCATTTCTCAGCAGCTTACAGATTTCCCTCTTGATATTTTTTAGTTGTATCAAAAAAAGAACAGCTTTTTATAAACTCTTCTGTTCTGTAGCTGTTCGCTCTTCAGCCCGCTTTCTCCACCAACTGAAGAAAATGATGAAAGATGCGGCGGTCTGGGATCAGCAGAAAACATTGGAGACTTTTCACAACTTTGAGGTAGATTTATAGAAGACAAAACAAGGACGCTCCTCTCAGCGCCAATAGATCCGTGAGCTGCAACCTTCACAAACCCAAACCATCAAGAGGAAAATCAGTTGTGCTGCTGCTGTAACGACAAGCTCAGTTTTAACACCATTGTCCCAAAAGTCTCATAAAAAATCTATAAAATAAATAAAAAGACACGACACATCTATAAAACCAGTATGAAAATAGTTTATTCAAATGAAATTGTTCTTGTAACCAGTTCTTTTGGCTTTTCAGGTCTAATTAAAGAAGCTATACCCGGTTTATTTTCTAATGAGTTCATAAAAATGCTTCTTACTACTTACAAGTTTATGGAAGCCCGTTTCCGCCATGTAAAAAAAAAAAAGCATACAGAAAGTCAAAATTTTGAGTTTAAAAGTCAAAATTACGACTTTTAAAAGTCAAAATTTCAACTTTAAAAGTCAAAATTACGACTTTAAAAGTCAAAATTACGAGTTTTCAACTGCGCATGTGCAGTTGAAAACTGGTGTGTGTTGTTGTCTGGAACAATCTCTGGACGTCCTTCACCTGCAGATTATGAAGATATTGCCGACAGTGACCACTGCATCCATGAAGAAGCCAGAAATAATGTTGTTTGATTGATTCTGTAAAACTTTCCTGTTTAAGCCCCAGACCGCGGTCGTAGGACGCAGGGGGGGCTGTCTTTTTATTTATTTATGTTAAATTCAATTTACATATATACAACATTTAAATCAAACGACTTCTCATTTCGACACAGTAACAAATAATGTGAGCAATATGTTTTTATAATAAATCAAAGGAAAATGAGCCATCGAGACATTCCAATCCAATCTGCTATACCCCACTCTGACCAGACGATGGCGCTGAGAGGGGTCCACACGGAGCGAGTGTTTCCACGGCTGAAAGGATGCGCTTTCTACGTGTTGAGTACGGGGTTTTATTCATGCATCTATAATGGGTTTAAGTCCCTTTTCAAAGACCCTCACTGTTATCTGCGGAGTTATTTCTCCGGATTGTTGCTTAAAGGCACACCGCGGACTTTGTGACCTAAAGAGTTGACACATATGAGTTATTTTATATGAATACTTGGGCCAATATACAGCGCTTGACACTTGCAATGCTCCGAGCGGGGCTGCCCTCTTGAAATACCGACCATGTAAGTTTCGAGCAGACGGACCGTCTGCCACCAGGTCACGTGACTTGGAAGAAAGACTTGCTTTACGGCTACAGGCGCTGATATACTCATGGAGCTAAGGCTTTTGCTACTCATTTTTCACCTGCTCGACTCCTGGTCATGGCTGAGGCAAGGAAAAATTTTAAACCTTCGGAGGAGGCTAAAAAGAGGAAACGCGAAAGGGATCGTGCTGTAAGCTGCATGTCTGTATGAGCGCTGCTCTTCACCTGGTTCCTGGATGTCATCGACTGCAAAGATGTCATTCCACGCAGCACGAGCTAGACGCAGAACTCCCTCATCCAGGATATAGAAGTCCATGTGTGGTAGATTACTAATGCAGCGGTCTGGAGGCTGACCACAGCAGAGTCTCTCAATATCTGTAGGCATGTCTCTACAGTTTGAACACACACACCAGTGCATGCTGTCTGAATACACACTCAAAAGACACCGGCTGACTGTTTGTTGACTTTTGCGACAGTGCTGAGTTGCTTGTGGCCACTAGGGGCGCTAAACGTGAAAGTTGCAGGTCTAGCGCCCCTAGTGGCCAAGAGTTACACGGTGTGCCTTTAACGCGATTACTACCACAACATTATTGCTGCTACTTCATGGATGTGGTCACTGTCTGTAGGCAAAATCTTCACATAATCTGCAGGTAGAGGATGACCCATGGTCATGGATCTATAACAGGGATGACCAGAGAAAATTTTGACTTTTAAAGTCGTAATTTTGACTTTCGGTAGGCTTTTTTTTTTTTTTTTACATGGCGGAAACGGGCTTCCATACAAGTTGTATTATAATCTGTAATTTAATTGAAAACTTGCGCTCATTGATTCAGCTGTGTATGAATTCAGGCCGTAAAAAGTGCTGAGTAGAGACTTAACGTGACGCCCGCTCTCCTCCAATCACAGAACGAGGCTGCGTCCTCTAGCCTCTACAGCGCTGCTAAACACAGTAGCATGTTAGCATAAGTGGCTATAACTCCTCTGGCTGTAACTGCAGACACAGCAAAACAGCCCAAACCACACGACATTGAGGAAGAGAAGAGGAACTAAAGCCACAACATGATCAAAGAAGAAACCAAGCCCTGAACAGAGCTAGCTTACATCGTATCCTCTGGAGAGACTGGTCTGAGGGAGAGACCTGCGGGACCGCCTCGGACTATATGCTCGGACTATCTACGCTCGGACTATCTACGCTCGGACTATCTACGCTCGGACTATCTACGCTCGGACTATCTACGCTCGGACTACTTTCGGACGTGAAACTAGTGGTAATCTTTTGGTTAAATATTGTGTTAGCAGTGTGTTGCTTTTGACCATTTCATCAGTGATTGTTGTACAGCTTAAGTTGTGCTAATGCTAATGTTAGCATCAGTATCAGATCGCAAATAAAACTAGATGGCTTTGTGTTATGAGAGCGTAGCAAATGAGAAGCCTGTGAGTTGGGGGCGGGGCTAAACATTCAAACCTTGCAGAAACAGGTATAGCTCCTTTAATGTAAACAGCATTGACACCAGGTTTGTATCACACATGTTTTTTCTACAAAAATGAGTAAAAAAAAATAGAATATTCTGAACCTCTCAATGTCTCCTGTGAGAGAAATTAAAATATCTAAAATAATTCTACTTGGTCTAAAACAGAGATTCCTCCGATAATAAGACATGATGGTGTTGATCCCTGAGTTTAAACTGAATCTCTCATTACAAATGTATTTTTAAGATTTAGTTCTGAATCTTTTCCATTGTACCGTGAAGTCCGGACTGAAGGCTGCGGCTTATAGTCAGGAGCGGCTTAACTACCTTTTTTTTTCTCTGTGGTACCAAAAACAGAATGAATGAGTGGTTCACAGGGGTCCAATGAAACTGAGAGGTTTGTCAAAGAAGCAGAACACAACTCTCAGTAAAACATTGAGCAACATTTTCAAGACTACAACGTTTGTTTTCTCAAAATTAGAGCCTGCTGTAGTCCGGAAAATACGATAATAGCGAACTATCTGAATGACGTCACTAAGACACGCCCCCGCCGCCTGTCAACTCCCGCCCACATGTTTCGGACAAACACTGCCGAAATGAATCAAATACCACTTGTCACTTTAGACAAAAATGATATACCAGGAGCAAAATTCCACCATCAAACCATCAGGGATCATAGTGTAGACCAATTAAAACGTTGGCTAGAATGTCGTTGTCTACAGTAACTGGTAGAAAGTTTGAGTTGATAAAAAGGTAATGGTGAGGATTATGCTAACATTATCTAGTCATTTAAATTCAATGCTAGCGCCTTCTTTGTTTTTTTTTGCTGTGATTAACTTCCATTTATCAAGTTGTTTTTTGTACTGTCCACTTTGTAATTAGTTTGATCATATAGTTAGTCTGTCAGCTGATATTATAATAGATCCATGGGGTCACAACGGGCTACGCCACTACTGTCTCTGCAGAGAAACTATCGGAGCTAGCCACACTCAATAAACACAAATGACAATCAATCAACACATTTAAATGTTAATGGAAGAATATATTATTCATACATTCATAACACACGTGCACGGAGGTTTTCAGAAGTATCTGTTCAGGTTTTCATGACAAAAATACTTTTTTAATGCGACTAAAGCGATCGCTTTTTTGAAATTGGTTAACCAGCCTCACTGTTACTCGCCTGCCACGGGAAAACCTTTGGGAACTATTTTTTTTTGCAGTCATTAAATAAACCTTTCGGCATTAATAAAAGTGACTGAAGTAAGTTTTGTGTGTTCAGTTGGTACAAAGCCGTATAATAAGCGGACCCCGACGCGCTTCGTCTGTACTTATTTTCCGATAGTCACAAAGTTGAAAAAATCCCTCTCATTTTTCTTCAGGTGTGAGAATTGTATACATTCTGGATTAGGACAAACAATACTAATATGGATTGATGGGAGTAAATGGTATAAAGAGAAAGTTTGTGCTAACTACATTCAGAAGAGCTCAGACGGACCTGATACAGCGGTCCAGGTCCAGTCCCAGCTGAACGTAGCTAGGACTGGATCTGGATGCTCCACAGTTGGTCCAGCTTCACAGACCAAGTGTTTTGGAAAAAAACATGTGTCCTTTTTAACATTTTGCCGACCACAAACACCCACCTCTTGCACTTGTCCTGGTCTGGTGCTGGTCTGGTCCGATGTTGTGGTTTAAGGAACGGGTTGAATGTTACTGCTTTCATATAGTCCTTTTCAGAGTATCTCAAATCGCTCCGACAAGTACCATAACTGCAGTGTTTTGTTGTCACCATGATTCAATGATTTAGCCCAAGTATGTGGGCACGCGTATGTGGATAACACAGTAGTACTCAACGGAGTCGGACAGAGTTTGTCCGAAACCTGCGCGCATGCGCAGTCATCTGAGCTATTTTTAGCACATTTCGGAAACCGGACAGTGCCCTATTCAGTTCATCTTTAACACCACACACAACAGTTGAAGCTGAATTTGGTGAAACAACACAATAAGTGACGAAAAGAAAGAAAAACTACAGCGAAATGACTGTTTTGACACTTTTAACTGCTTTTAATTGTAGTCAGTGCGATTCCACATGTGTTTTTGTGGCAACGACTAACAGGCATTTAGGCACTTTGCTTCAGTAGATTATACAAGTTGACAGCCAAAAAATGGTCAGGGGTTTCTCAACTGATTCAGACTAATGTTGGTGTTCTGAGTCCGAATATAACATGCTTTTTACTCTATCAGGTCAACTTTGTGAGATACAGCCATAGTGTTACGGATTATGTACGTCTACGTTATTATGAATTCTGCTTATCAAATTTGATGGAGCAAATAAAAACTGAAGGACTTTGGATACGTTGACTTTTATTTCTTGAGGAAAACGGAAAAAACGTCAAGGGTTTCTCAGCTGATGATCCGCAGAAATTTGTTGTTTACGCAAAATCGATTAAAAAAAATATTTCTGTAGCACAAAACCCTGATCTGATTGAGCAAAACCAAGGTCATTTTCGGACTCAGAGCATCAACATTAGTCTGATTCAGCTGGAAAACCCTGGACTATTTTCAACAAATATTTTTTTGTTACCCAGTATTCCAATGTAGTTTTTATACTGCACATGGCTAATAAAATGAATCTGAATCTGAGTGTAATAAATAAGTCAAAACAGGAATGGATTGCTCTAAAAACGACAAGTGTTTTGAGCCCTTTCTCTTCCCTCTCCTACTGCCTACATTAACATCGTACAGAGTAGAGCTGCAACAGATCAGAAAGATTATATTATCACGATGATGGCAAATACGACTGCGTGAAGTAACACCGATCGCAGTTATATCGGTATAATTATGAGAGACTGCATAAAAGTGAAATACTGTCATGACTCTGATGTATTCTTCCCAATACTTGCCAAAGATAAGTTTTTCATAAGTAAATTAGAACATTTAAGGCGACACTTGACCAGTTATATTTAGTACAGCGGACGTGTAATAACTTCCCTTTTCATATTGTGGCTTTTGAACGGCAAATAAATGGTTCCTCTTTTGAGTTTGGACCAATATAATAGCAAACTTGAGCTGCCAAATGTGATTCCATGAATAGAATCTAATTTGAGAGCTACACATGTAACATTTTAACAGTTTAAAGAGCTCTTTATATTTCAACTTCTATTGTTATCGTGACATGTCCTTCTCATATGGAGCTATAATTTGTTGCCCATAACCCACAGCCCTCACTGCAAAGAAGTGCAATAATTCTATGTAGAAATCATGAGTTTTGTTGATAAACTTTGCCATTTGCTGCCAGAGCAAACAGACTGTTGGATCAAAACAACATGGAGGAAGAGAGTGACCACTAGAGGTCGCCACCATCGCATAATGCACATATTTCCAATCTCCTGCAGCTCTACTACAGTGTAATCACGCTTAAATACTTCCATTTTAAAAAGGCTATTTGGGAAAGTAGAACTCTTTGGTCAACATGGAGACGATGCAGGGGATTTGCTTCTTGCCGCTGAATCCGGGAAGATTTGAGGTGGACTCGAAGTGATAGGCCACACTCCGGTTCACTCTGGTCATGATCTGCATCAGCTCCAGGTCCCTGTGCTTCTCCATCATGTCACACAGGGACTGAATGAACCAGGAGCCGTTGTACGTGTTTCTCCATGAGTAGTATCCTAAAGACAAGAGGAAAGGAAAGAACATTATCACATTGTGAGGGGTGAAGGCATGGATGTATTGTGAGTAAGTAAGTATGTAATGTTATTCTTTCAAGCCCCACATCCGCAACATCACCAAAACTGCCTTCTTTCATCTTAAAAACATTGCCCGTCTTCGCCCATATCTGTCCTCCACCGCTGCTGAAACCCTGATCCATGCTTTCATATCCTCCAGACTCGACTTCTGCAACAGTCTTTTATACGGCCTTCCTTCATCTGATCTCCAAAAACTACAATATGTCCAAAACTCCGCCGCCCGCCTCATCACTCAGACCCAGAGAACACATCACCCCTGTCCTCCATAAACTCCACTGGCTCCCCGTTAAACAGCATCCATTTCAAAATCCTCCTCATCACCAAAAAGCCCTCCATGACCTCGCTCCTCCTTACCTCACTGAACTTCTACAGCCCTACAGTCCCTCCCGTCGACTACGATCTGCAGACGCATTTCCTCACTCCCACTGTCACTCATTTGACATCCAAGCACCGAACCTTGGGGGACCGAGCTTTCGCCATCTCTGCTCCCACTCTCTGGAACTCTCTCCCCCCTCATCTCAGAAACTCGGACTCACTTAAAAAAAAAACAGCTCAAAACTCACCTCTTCCTCCAAGCATACGACTCTTAGTTTAAACTTTATACCCTTCGTTCCCACTCTTAGATTTTTAGTTTTGTGTGTCTGTCTAAACGTGTGTGTGTGTGTGTCATGAATTTGTGAAGCGTCTTTGAGTTCTTGAAAAGCGCTATATAAAACCGATGTATTATTATTATTATTAGCATATAGCACATTTTACAGACCAAGGTCACCCAAAGCACTTTACAATATTCAGAGTCAGATATTGTTCCAATCATTCCACACACGGTGATGACAGAAGCGAGTCCAGAACACACTGGACCATCAGCTCCAACACCATCCATTCACTCTCTCATTTACATTCAGACCTACAGTGCCTTGCGAAAGTATTAACCTTTCAACATTTCGCCACATTTCAGGCTTCAAACATAAAGATATAAAATTTAATTTTTTTGTCATGAATCAACAACAAGTGGGACACAATCGTGATGTGGAACGAAATTTATTGGATAATTTAAACTTTTTTAACAAATAAAAAACTGAAAAGTGGGGCGTGCAATATTATTCGGCCCCTTTACTTTCAGTGCAGCAAACTCAGTCCAGAAGTTCAGTGAGGATCTTTGAATGATCCAATGTTGTCCTAAATGACTGATGATGATGAATAGAATGCTCCTGTGTGTAATCAAGTCTCCGTATAAATGCACCTGCTCTTTGATAGTCTCAGGGTTCTGTTTAAAGCGCAGAGAGAACCATGAAGACAAAGGAACACACCAGGCAGGTCCGAGATACTGTTGTGAAGTTTAAAGCCGGATTTGGATACAAAAAGATTTCCCAAGCTTTAAACATCTCAAGGAGCACTGTGCAAGCAGTTATATTGAAATGGAAGGAGTATCAGACCACTGCAAATCTACCAAGACCCGGCCGTCCCTCCAAACTTTCATCTCAAACAAGGAGAAGACTGATCAGAGATGCAGCCAAGAGGCCCATGATCTCTCTAGATGAACTGCAGATAACTACAGCTGAGGTGGGAGAGTCTGTCCATAGGACACCAATCAGTCGTGCACTGCACAAATCTGGCCTTTATGGAAGAGTGGCAAGAAGAAAGCCATTTCTCAAAGATATCCATAAAAAGTCTGGTTTAAAGTTTGCCACAAGCCACCTGGGAGACACACCAAACATGTGGAAGAAGGTGCTCTGGTCAGATGAAACCAAAATCAAACTTTTTGGCCACAATGCAAAACGATATGTTTGGCGTAAAAGCAACACAGCTCATCACCCTGAACACACCATCCCCACTGTCAAACATGGTGGTGGCAGCATCATGCTTTGGGCCTGCTTTTCTTCAGCAGGGACAGGGAAGATGGCTAACATTGATGGGAAGATGGATGGAGCCAAATACAGGACCATTCTGGAAGAAAACCTGTTGGAGTCTGCAAAAGACCTGAGACTGGGACGGAGATTTATCTTCCAACAGGACAATGATCCAAAACATAAAGCCAAATCTACAATGGAATGGTTCACAAATAGACGTATCCAGGTGTTAGAATGGCCAAGTCAAAGTCCAGACCTGAATCCAATCGAGAATCTGTGGAAAGAGCTGAAGACTGCTGTTCACAAACGCTCTCCATCCAACCTCACTGAGCTCCAGCTGTTTTGCAAGGAAGAATGGGCAAGAATTCCAGTCTCTCGATGTGCAAAACTGATAGAGATATACCCCAAGCGACTTGCAGCTGTAATTGCAGCAAAAGGTGGTGCTACAAAGTATTAGCGCAAGGGGGCCGAATAATATTGCACGCCCCACTTTTCAGTTTATTTGTTAAAAAAGTATAAATAATCCAATAAATTTAGTTCCACTTCACGATTGTGTCCCACTTGTTGTTGATTCTTGACAAAAAAATGTAATTTTTATATCTTTATGTTTGAAGCCTGAAATGTGGCGAAATGTTGAAAGGTTCAAGGGGGCCGAATACTTTCATTGTGCATGTTTTTAGTGGTAGGGGAAACCGGAGCACCCGGAGGAAACCTACTCAGACACGGGGAGAACATGCAAACTCCACTCAGAAAGGCCCTGTTCCAACCGTGCCGCCAAGTACTGTATATCTGGACAGGGCACTGCGAGGATGAGAAGGGCCCCAGCACTTATTCTAAAGTCACCAGGACCACCCAGGAAATGTCCCCATGGACCTCAATGTTCACTAAAACAGCTCATCCTCAGCTGACAGGAAACCTACCTTTTTCTCAAGATAGGATAAGATTACCCTGGTCGTACCACACCATAGTACAAATTACATTTCGTGCTAAGGTCTGGATTGTCTCCATTGACTCCGTTAACAGGTGGGAGGGGTTAGCTCCTTTTGCAGATTGAAACGATTGGATCAGAGTTTACTGTGACGTTTGTAATGAGCCCGAAGGATTTAAGAAGAAAAAAAGTTCAGGATGACAAGGGACACTAAAATCCCCACAAAATCCGATCTTTATGAAAGCTGTAGGTTCTCTGTCAGCTGAGGTTGAGCTGTTTTAATATGCATTGAGTTGTATGGGGAAAATTTCTGGGTAGCCCACGTGAATTTAGTCTGGTCTAGTCTGGTTTAGTCTGCAGTACCGCGAGAATCCCCCGAGCACATGTGTTATTCAGCTACAAGCTAGTAATACCCTATCCAGTTATTATAATAGATCCATGTTTTGAACAAGAAAAGTCACGGAGCTCAGTTGGTGCGCCAGTATAATCGGTCTGTCTGAAACATATCCTCCAGTGAGGAAGTTCCGCGGTGGGAAAAACACATGGGATTAAAAACGCACTAATTTTGTGGCGTTAATTAATTGTAATTAACGCGTTAAAGTCCCGGCCCTAATTTCCACCATTATTATTTAACACATTCTTTCTCAGGTCTGCTGTCTTTGGACTCTATATCCACATTTGTGTATAATCCTTCACTCTAACTCGTGCTTCTGCAGACCAGGCACTTTTGGAGCCCACACTTTGTCCGCACCAGGGGCCAAAGACCATAAACACTAAAGTTAAGGCGAGAACAAAGGCTTTCCTCACTCCCATAATCTGCAATAACATATTACACCTGCGCTGTGAGGGATGAACCGGGCGCTATCGTTTCTAACAAATAGCCTTTAGCCGCCGTGGACATTACATTACATTCCAATGGGCCAGAAAGCAAAGGATTGTGGGAAGAGAGAGGGCATGGATTCGGAGCATGAATCATTTTAAAAAGGTCCACAGAGAAACACTTGCAGGGTTATCGAGTCAGACGAAAACAGCAACAACTTTCACAAAGGTATTTTCAAGCCCGCGATTAAACGGATATGAGGAAAAATGACTTATTTTTAGGGAAGAAAATAAACATGTCATAAATACAAATATATTTATGGATACAGTAAAGCAGCTAGATTATCTACTGTACTCGGGTAAGAGTGAGATTTCTTCAAATAATATTACTAATAGTAAGACTAAAATGTAACTTCTACTACTACTGTTAGTATTAGATAGCAATATGGCCTACGTGCAGGACTGTACAAGGACTCTGATTATTGTGACTATGATGTGACTGTCTCTGTGTGACACGTCTTTCCATGTGTGACGTGACAATGACTATATAAACTGTGTACTGACTCCATTCTGTCTGAGAGAAGGAAACAATGGAAACCACTGGAACTTGAGAGAAACTTAAATAAACTTCCAGAGTTTGGCGCACCACGATCCGTCTCTGTCTGCTTTATCCCTGACACTACTAGTACTCATACTTCTACTATTGCTACTACTACTACTGCTACAACTACTACTACTACTACTGCTACTAGTACTCCTACTTGTAGTAT
Source organism: Knipowitschia caucasica (assembly GCA_964034765.1). Classification (NCBI taxonomy): domain Eukaryota; kingdom Metazoa; phylum Chordata; class Actinopteri; order Gobiiformes; family Gobiidae; genus Knipowitschia; species Knipowitschia caucasica. Next base: position 40,354,138 of record OZ035830.1, on the reverse strand, counting down.
TGCTTCTGTCAGTGTGCCCTAGAGCAACTGTGGCTACAGTAGTAGTTTATCACCACCGAATAATGACCTGTAAAGCATCTTTGAGTGTCCAAACAAGCGCTGTACTATTATTATTATTATTATAAAATGAGGAACACAACAAAACAAACAGTAATATATGCATCACTAATATCTATTTTATTTTCATTTTTAAACAGAGAAACCAATGATTGAACGATTCACAGATTTGCAGAGAAATAAGGTTGTTTATTGTTTTTAAATTGTTTTTGTCCCCCGGACTGGTGGGGGAGTTTGAGTACTCCGATGATCCTTGGAGCCTTGTTGTCTGGGCCTCCCATGGTACACAGGTCTTTGGTGACGAGTCAGACGAAACACAGTCCAAAAACCACCGTGAATAGCACCATAAGAAGAACCGTGAGGTCGCCTGGTACGACGCAGCCGGGACCCCACTCTAGTCCATATGGTGGGGGCTGGGGAGTTGAAGGCAGTGTCCACTCGGTAGTGTCCACTGGGTTAGAGATGTGTGAGGAGGTGGGAAAGGGACATAAACCGACCTCAAGTGTGCTTCAGTTTCTCGAGCAAGACCTAGAGGAGGACTTTCAGGTCAGGTTGGGGTCTTGTGGTTGTAATCGTCACATAGAACACTTACCATTTTATCTGTTTAATTTCTCAGGTCACCTTTAAACAGCTGTCAATCTCCTTCTACAGAGCTGAGCAAGAACCATACCTCTCTTCAATGAAATCTATAGCTGATAAAAAAAAGTCTCCTAAGAAAATTAAACAAATAAAAAAGTTGTGCCCATGAACAAGTTACAAACCACCCGACTTAACCCTCGCCCTCGCCCTGTTCCCATCCAGATACAGCTGAAGTCACTGTCACGTGTGGGTCAGTTCCTGCTGGAATCTCAGAGCTACTGTCCAGCTCTTTGGGTGTGGTCTCAGACATTGACGGTAACCTCAGAGAGAATCTCATGAAATAATTCAATGTCTGAGCTGATTGGTAGAGTCGGTGCGTAACTCCTCTAAGTTGCGTCTCGACTCTGTAGACGTTTTTGTGCTGGAAGCAGGGTTTTTCCCATGTTCCCTGAAGCTATAAACACAGTTGAATTTACTGTGCCTATGGCTATTGTGAATCTCCAACCTCCTGAACCAGAAAGTCTCACCTGTGTGTTGCTCCAGCGACACAAGGATGAGACTGGTCTGGGGTCTTGTGGTTGTGATTGTCACATGGAACACTTCTTATTTCGTTTCATTTCTCAGGTCACCTTAAAACAGCGGTCAATCTCCTTCTACAGAGCTGGACAAGAACAAGTCATACCCCTCTCTTCAATGGAATCTACAGCTGATTAAAATCTCCTAAGAAATTAAACAAAAATAAGTCACGTCCATAAACAAGTTACAAACCACCCGACTTAACCCTAACCTTCGCCCTGTCCCCATTATATAGATTTAAGATGACTTAACCCTAACCCTCGACCTGTCCCCTTCTAGATTTAAGTTGACTTAAATCTCTGTTACATGTGGGATAGTTTCTGCTGGCATTTTTGGCTCAATAGGTGTGGCCTGAGTCATTGGCGGTAACCTCTGAGTGAAACTCATGAGATTATACAATGTCTGAGCTGATTGGCGGAGGCGGTGTGCTATCCCTCCTAACCAGCTGTATGTCGACTTGGTGAACGTTGTGGTGCTGGATTCAGGGATTTCCCCATGTACCCTGAAGCTGTATACACAGGTGAATGTATCGTGCCCATGGTTATCGTGAATCTCTAACCTCACGGACCGGAAAGTCTCACCCTTGTGTTGCTCCAGGATCTCAAATGTTTGGAACGAGTCCCCGTCTGCGTCGTAGACAAATGTTCCAAGTCTTACCTCTGTTGGTCCAAAGTCCTTCAGTCCATACACAGAGAAAGACTTTGGAGCGGAGTCAATTGTTCCTGTAAGAGACTGCCCCTTCAAAATGTGTCCTACAGTTACTTTGGTGATGTGGATCTCCAGTGGTAGAGCTATGGAAAGCCTCCCAGTCTGACCTGAGAACGCCCAGCACTGTCCAGGAATCAAAGGATAATTATGACCTTTGATCACGGTGTATGGACCGAGAAATTTGAGCCAAAGCGGACGATTTTTCTGCTTGAGTGTCTTGGAAGTCACAGCAGTCACCCGAGCCCCATGAGTTTCCAGTGCAAAGTTGGCTAAAGGAGCTTTCACCATCGCCTTGTGATGCTCAAGCTGCTGACGCAAATGATCGACCTCTTCCTCCAGATGCTGCAAATGTTTTACCTCCTTCTGCAGCTGCTGCACGTCACCATTAACAGCAAACTTCATTGTCAGCCAGGACACAGCAAGGCCAAGAAGGAGAAGCTGGATTATGAACCAGGCCAAGCTGAACCGGGACCTGGGCTGAACTGCAGGCGCAGACACATGGATGACATTCGCGGCCTTCCTCGCCTCCAGCTGGTAGCTGTGGCGCCGCATATTTGTGAAGCTGTTGGAACTTCTGCGACTGGTGTCTGAGTATGAGATGCGGGGGTTTCCATCCATATCGTAATACCCCGAGTCGACCAGTCGAGGACTCCTGCGAGCCATGTCTTTGAAGTCCCTGTATAAACCTTTATAGAACGTGTTTCGGATGTCTTTGCCACGTCCCGTTAGAAACGACCCCACTGAGCAGACCTTGACTCCTTGGACCTGGACTTCACAGATGGGTGGCCCCTGGAGAACTTCCTAGCTCCAAGGCCACGGTGACATTATCGATGACATAACCATGTTTGCCATGGCAACCAGAAGGGACGATAATTCTAATTCTAATTCTTTTTAGGAAGCTGGTTGCCGTGGTGACCTGGGGAACACTTCTTTAGTTCTAGCAGCCATTTTGTGATTATTTGTAATACATTTGCAAAAAATCTCATTATGGGGTGAGGAAAAAAAAGAATTGAACCCAATTTGGAATAAGACTAACATAAAAAAAGTGAAAAAATTGAAGCCCTGTGAATAGTTTCCGGATGCACTGTATATTACAGCATTTTCCCGCAGCCATAACAAAGAAATTAGGATGACAGAATGCTAATGCTAATGCTAATGCATAGGCCTCGGTGACTACACACACAAACACGCACACACACACACAAACACGCACACACACACACGCACGTACACATATACAAACACATATACACACACATATATATACATACACTTACACACACACATACACACACACTGAATGAAAAATAAACCCTCCATACTCTGACAACATAGGAAAGGTTGTTTTGTTTTTATATCAATGTTGGATCAGTGTTAATTAACTTCAAATGTCATAAAATGATGAAATTAGCATAAAAAGTGTCTTTTTTAACCAAAGCAAAGATCCGCATCCTATTTTTCATTTCCCTCGGTGAATATACAAATATGGCAACATCAAATACTTTCTGGTCAACATCAAAGTTTAGCAAATTTTGAGAAAAAAGTATGTTTTGTGTTTAAACTTGAGTCCTCATGTCACTTCAAACATAAAGATATAAAAATGTAATTTTTTGTCATGAATCAACAACAAGTGGGACACAATCGTGAAGTGGAACGAAATTTATTGGATAATTTAAACTTTTTTAACAAATAAAAAACTGAAAAGTGGGGAATGCAATATTATTCGGCCCCTTTACTTTCAGTGCAGCAAACTCAGTCCAGAAGTTCAGTGAGGATCTTTGAATGATCCAATGTTGTCCTAAATGACTGATGATGATAAATAGAATGCACCTGTGTGTAATCAAGTCTCCGTATAAATGCACCTGCTCTTTGATAGTCTCAGGGTTCTGTTTAAAGCGCAGAGAGAACCATGAAGACAAAGGAACACACCAGGCAGGTCCGAGATACTGTTGTGGAGAAGTTTAAAGCCGGATTTGGATACAAAAAGATTTCCCAAGCTTTAAACATCTCAAGGAGCACTGTGCAAGCAATTATATTGAAATGGAAGGAGTATCAGACCACTGCAAATCTACCAAGACCCGGCCGTCCCTCCAAACTTTCATCTCAAACAAGACGAAGACTGATCAGAGATGCAGCCAAGAGGCCCATGTTCAGGCTTTTGCCAACTCTGCTCTTTCCTTCATGAAGAAAAAAATACATGTACTATTTGACGATGTTTATGTGGCTTCTTGTGAATGATAAACCCAGTGACTTTAGAAAACTTAGAGCTTTGATGTGACCCTTTAACACATTCAGACGTGTTTGAGACTGACCTGGAGCGGTGGAGTAGGCGTACAGGAAGTCTGCCTCCACGGGGATCCGGACTGTGGACGAGTCTGAAGAGGCTACTGCATCGGCCTCGATCCCAGCGTCAAACTCAGACCCGCGACACGCCTTTGGAAGGATATCAATAAACAAGGATCTATAGACGCTGATATCAGGAACTTCTGGCACAAGAATTGACTTCCAGCTCTTTGTCTTAAAGCTCCCGTCTCAGTCTTGTAAAAATGTGATCGCAACACTGCACCACGACGTCAAGCTCAGAGAAGATTTTTGACATTTTTATAGACAAAAGTGTTGCTCATAAATCAGTTTTGGCAATTTCTGAAGCGAAATGAAACTCTTTATAAGTTTGCAGCCAGTAATTTTCAAATAAACAAACAATAAAAAAAAAAGTTTAGGGAGTTACAGGCAAAGAGTTTTTTTTTACTGCTCATACATGTTACACCATATATTATCTACTCTATATTATATTTCACATTTCAAATTCATTATTTATAAACCAATAAAATGAATGAATAATATTTCTTATTATTTCTTAGGGATTTTTTTCAGCTTTTAACCCGGTTTTTCTTTTGATATATTTATGTACTTCTGATTATTTTTCTTTGTTTTGTCATTTGTGGTTTTGTATTTTAATCTGTAGCACTTTGAGGTTTCCTGTAAATGTAAGGTGCAATATAAATAAAATGTATTTTTATAATTATTGTTTGACGTTTGCATATTTACTGTATTTCATGTTTACAATACATTATGTGAAAATAGTTAAAGTAGTATTAGTAATTCTGCAATCCTCTGTATAGTTCCAACATTGTCCCTCCACACACGAGGAGTTCTATTCTACATGTTTATAATTGTTGGGAGACCGGAGCACCTGGAGGAAACCTAAGCAGACACAGGGAGAACATGCAAACTCCACACAGAAAGGTCTGGAGATGAGATGGAATGGAAACGTCTTGCCGTGAAACATGTGAGACTGACCTGTATAAAGAAGAGTTTGGGTTTTCCAACGAGGGACTTGCATTTGTCTCCTTTAAAAAATCGGGTGAGGACGTCGAGCTTTTCAAACCCGTCCGTCCCAAAGATCACGCCCTCTTCCCCGTGACTCAGAATCACACACACGAAAGAGGCGTGTTTGCTGTGGTCCTCCTGAGACACTGGAGGAAACATGGAGATCAGACTTTAAACTATCGCAGCGAGACACGGACAGAAGCTTAGAGCAGTGTTTTTCAACCAGTGGGCCGTGGCCTGTTAGCTTAGCCTTGGGATTTTGTGAAATGATACAATATTAGCTAGCCTGGTCTTACCATGTGTAAACTCTGGTCCATGGTCATTTCCTACATGTACGTCTGGTCTTACCATGTGTAAACTCTGGTCCATGGTCATTTCCTACATGTACGTCTGGTCTTACCATGTGTAAACTCTGGTCCATGATCATCTCCTACATGTACGTCTGGTCTTACCATGTGTAAACTCTGGTCCATGGTCATTTCCTACATGTACGTCTGGTCTTACCATGTGTAAACTCTGGTCCATGATCATTTCCTACATGTACGTCTGGTCTTACCATGTGTAAGAGTTTGAGTACTTGGATGATCCTGGGAGCTATGTTGTCTGGGGCTTTGTGCCCCTGGTAAGGCTGTCCACGGCAAACAGGTCGTGGGTGACAAGTCAGAGACGAAGCGCAGTCCAAAGCCATCATGGATAGTACAAATATGAAACCTGTGACGTAGCCCGGCATGGTGCAGCCGAGGTGTTCTGGGCACGTCCCACCGGGAGGAGGCCCCGGAGAAGACCCAGGACACACTGGAGGGACTATGTCTCTCAGCTGGCCTGGGAACACCCCCCGGACGAGCTGGAGGAGGTGTGTGTGGATAGGGAAGTCTGGGCGTCTCTGCTTAGACTGCTGGACCCGCGACCCGGCAACAGATGAAGTGGAAGAAAATGGAATGGAATTTCAGAAGTACCTGAGTCAGGAGTAATACACAAAGACAAGAGTACACAACACATACAGATATTTCAAAAGTACCAGTTATTTTCCAGTGCAATCCTTCTTCAATGACATATTTGTGAAGGAAACTTATCTTTTAAAGTTGGGAAATGTATTGATACTGTCGGTGTGTTGTGGGTTTTAATAAGGTTTATGTTTTTATACTTTTATGCATGTTGTGTGTTTTTATTATTCCAATGAATTGCGGACAATTAGAATACCTGTGCCTCAGGTATAAGGCAGTTGAGTTTTTCCCTAAAGATTCTATTTTGGTTTCATCTCACCATATGACAGTCTCCCAATCTTCTGGATCATCAGACGGGCCTGGACATGCACTGGCTTCAGCAGGGGGACACGTCTGGCACTGCAGGGTTTGATTCCCTGTCGTCGTAGTGTGTTACTGATGGTAACCTTTGTTACTTTGGTCCCAGCTCTCTGCAGGTCATTCACCAGGTCCCCCCGAGTGGTTCTGGGATTTTTGATCACCGTTCTCATGGTCATTTTGACCCCACGGGATGAGATCTTGTGATCGAGGGAGATTATCAGTGGTCTTGTATGTCTTCCATTTTCTGATAATTGCTCCCACAGTTGATTTGTTCACACCAAGCTGCTTGCCTAATGTAGATTCACTCTTCCCAGTCTGGTGCAGGTCTACAATTATTTTCCTGGTGTCCTTCGACAGCTCTTTGGTCTTGGCCATAGTGGAGTTTGGAGTCTGACTGTTTGAGGCTGTGGACAGGTGTCTTTTATACAGATGAGTTCAAACAGGTGCCATTAATACAGGTAACGAGTGGAAGACAGAAGAGTTTCTTAAAGTGATAGTCTGTAACTCTAAATGAATTGCAAATTTTAGGAAATGTGTTAAATTGACCTCCTGGCCTTAAATGTTGATATAAAATAAGTAATTTTATTAATTCTAATATTACGGGCAAGTCCCGCCTTCCCTGCTCTTAGCTATAGTTCAGAATCCACGGTGCTGTCGAGGTTAACCAATCGAGTCATGCCAAGGGCTGTCAATCATCGGCGCTGATGCTCGCAGCTGCTCATGCTCAGTTGTTTGTTTTCGCGGAGCCTCCGAATCAAGCCTCTATTATATACTGAACCTATATCCATAATCATTTATATACTGAACCTATATCCATAATCATTTATATACTGAACCTATATCCATAATCATTTATATACTGAACCTATATCCATAATCAGATTTTTTTTTCCCATTAAAACATTAACAAATAATTCTGAAAACCTCGGTGCATGTGTGTGTGCAATGTATATGTTTAATGTGTTCTCAGATTAACATTTAAAAGTAGACCAATCAGAAAGGAAGGGGGAGGAGCTTGCGTCGTTTTTTTCAAATCAAGTACCTCTCTGTCTCTCTTTCTGACAAACTCCAGACAATCACTTTAAAGAAGTTACAGGTCTGTGAGAGCCACAAATCTTGCTTGTTTGTAGGTGACTAAATACTTATTTTCAACAATAATGTGCAAATATATTCTTTAAAAATTCTTTAAAAAGTGGGATAACTTGCTCTACTGGTGGCTGACTAAATACTTTTTGCTCCACTGTATGTGTATGTAGCACATGTGTGATTTGTCCAATTTAAACAGGTGCACAGCTCCCTCTAGTGTTTAAAGTTGTAGCAAATGTAGATCAGGTGCTTTTACATTTGCTCAATGCCACAAAATGTGAAAATGACCTTTTACAAAGTCATAAATACATGTTGTTAATATACTTTGAACATGTTTTTGGTGTCCTTCCATGAGCTTCTCACAAACGTCTGCTGGAATTCTGGCCCATTCCTTATTATGATGATTGTAATGTAAATCATTAGTCAGTGTTTAAAATAGTCCAAATATAACAAATGACTTCAGTAAACATATTTTATTGAAGTTGATCAAAAATCATTCACATTTTCACTGTGAGTATTTCATTTCACTTTCTCCAAAATCCCTTAATAATCAAACACCATAAACAATCAGAACCAGGTTAAACGACTACAGGAAAAGCAGGTTTGATAATTACTGGATACTTTGTCATAAGGAAAAAAGAAAAACAGAACTCGTTTGTCTTTAGCTGAGATCGTATGTACCTGAACTGTAGAGCATCAAGAATATGTGCCTGGTTTGAAATATTAATATTTAAGCTTTTATAGTGAAATAGAATTCTTTGGTCAACATGGAGGTGAAGCAGGGGATTTCCTTCTTTCCGCTTAACTCCGGTCTTTGGGTTCGTAAGACTCAAACTCAAAGGCCACTTTTCTGTTCACTCGAGTCATGATCTGCAACAGCTCCAGGTCTTTGTGTTTTGAAAGGATCCCACAAAGAGACTGAATGAACCAGGAGCCATCTGTCTCATCCCTCCATGCGTAGTAACCTGTTAACACAGTCAGTTAGAAAATAAATATTTATGACATTAGATTTATGGACATTAGTCATCAGCCCCTTGTGGACCAAAGGCTCTACGTGATTTTTGTTTGATTCTCTGATCTGTGTTGGTGAATTGGCGAACGGTTTTGTTAACCGAGATAACTACTATTGTGATTTAGAAATATACAATAATAAATTGAAATGAATACAATTTAATTGAATTGAATAAAATTGTGGTTGTAAAATCAGCTTGTCACAGATGAGAGTAGGAGACGGAACTTTCCTGACTTCTAACTAGAACCAGGAAGTACGATCACATTAGTCCAGACCCAGGTCTCTGCTTCCTGTGGCTCAGAGAAAAGACTAAGCAGCTCTGCTTGTTACAAGTCTCTCCATGACCTCAAAGTACATCTGTGACATGTTAATGTCATATGAACCAACTCTGAGGAGCACAGGGACTGGCCTCCTGCTGGGACTCTGAGGAGCACAGGGACTGGACTCCTGCTGGGACTCTGAGGAGCACAGGGACTGGCCTCCTGCTGGGACTCTGAGGAGCACAGGGACTGGCCTCCTGCTGGGACACTGAGGAGCACAGGGACTGGACTCCTGCTGGGACTCTGAGGAGCACAGGGACTGGCCTCCTGACGGGACTCTGAGGAGCACAGGGACTGGCCTCCTGCTGGGACTCTGAGGAGCACAGGGACTGGCCTCCTGCTGGGACTCTGAGGAGCACAGGGACTGGCCTCCTGCTGGGACTCTGAGGAGCACAGGGACTGGCCTCCTGCTGAGACTCTGAGGAGCACAGGGACTGGCCTCCTGCTGAGACTCTGAGGAGCACAGGGACTGGCCTCCTGCTGGGACTCTGAGGAGCACAGGGACTGGCCTCCTGCTGGGACTCTGAGGAGCACAGGGACTGGCCTCCTGCTGGGACTCTGAGGAGCACAGGGACTGGCCTCCTGCTGGGACTCTGAGGAGCACAGGGACTGGCCTCCTGCTGGGACTCTGAGGAGCACAGGGACTGGCCTCCTGATGGTCCCAGAGTCAGAACTAAACATGGGGGGGCAGCTTTTATCCTCCTGAAAATGTGAGACAGGTTTCTTCTCTGACCATGTTTAAACCCAGTTTAAAAACAGTTCTGTTTCTTTTTAATGTACTTTATGATTTAACGCCTTGTGTGATTGTTTCTAGTTAGAAACAACTCTTTCCTTAACAACGTTTTTAAATAACAGACCATTTCTGAACATTGACGTTACCTGGAGCTGTGGCGTAGGCGTAGAAGAAGTCTGCCTCCACCGGGATCTTCTGTTGAAGTGGCCCATTTGCCTCTCCCACACCTTTGAGGATCACGCCCTCATCCAACTTTTTACCACGACATGCCTTTGAAAAAGCACAACAAACAATGCTACAAATTGCTACTTTGTCGACAAAACCAAATTGAAAAACAAATGATCTTGAGAAAACAACCACCTCATTTATTTTGCTCTAACGATTAAACTCAAACAGCAAAGGTCAGTAAGACATTTGAAAATAAATCATTCAAAACAACTGAACTTATTTTGCTGATAAACACAACCAAATAATAATAACATCCCATCTTCATTAAAGTAAGTAAAGAAAAAATAACCACATGTAAAAGATGATCTTTTAACAAACCTTTGGGACATATCAGGATATATATTGTGAACGAGTATCTGAGCAATGTATTCATAATCGCAGTATCGCCACATTGTGATAACATCGTATCGTATCGTGAGGGATCCAGAGATTCCAGCACTAAAGAGGACAGATGTGATGGAAGGAAGAACCCAATGAAATGTTCAGACAGATCCATGGTGTTCTTTCACATAAATGTTGTGAACAATAATTGATAAAATACTAGTTCTTACTTTTAGAAATTAGGGATTAACTACCATCGACCATCGGCAAATAAAAATGACATTGGTCGATGGTGGCGCGTGCCAAGAGACACCAGTAGGGGGCGTACGCGTACTTTCCTCAGTAGAAGAAGCCAAGTGGAGATTTTTTACAGTATCAGAGAAAGATCAGCGTTATGCAGTTTGGAAGTGTTCAGTGAGATTCCAAGAGCTGCTTGAAAATCATGTCCCACAAAGAATCGGAAGTTTGAAAAGCATGAGGCGGAAAACTGAAGCCGCCAAAAAATATTTAAATAACAAAAAGAAGAAACATCGGCATTGGCCCAAAATGTAACAAAAACTGGGGTGTCCAAACATTTTAGTGAGAGTTTAGCTCATCAGATGTGACCTAGGGCCGGCGACCTGGATTCAAAAAACTGTATACGAGCTGGATTGACTGGATTTTGGAATTTAAAGCTGCATTACCTCACTTTATTTTTGTATTCATTACAAAAAATCAATCCATGCAGTGCATTGGGATATACGTCCTTTTGAAGGATAATCAGGGCAGATTTTAATTTTAGTTTGAGTTTTGGTGCAACAAGGAAGAGAATGTGTTTCAGGTCCAGATTGTGACCAATCACAGCGGACCTCTGGCCCCCACTTCCTTGAGAAAAGCTACAGGTCTGTGGTTAGCACAGACAGCTGAGGTAAACAAGCGGCGGAGGCTAACCTGAAACTTCCTGTGTCTTCGTTACCGGTTACTGCTTACTCAGCAAAACAGCCAAAAGAAAGTCTCGTTCCTCCGCACTTCCCGGTTCTATCGTTCTATGGTCACGCCACTTTCAAATGTGTGATCCATATACATGTAGCATGTGAGCACAGGCTGAGTGGGAGGGGGGTAGTGGGGGGTGATAGCTTCGTGGGTGCGGGGAGGGCGAGCAGAGAGAGCGAGGCCAGCGCTCACATTCGAAAATTTCACAAAGTCAGTTAGATTGACGCCACAGCTGCATTTTGAATGGAATGTTGGGACAAAATCCTAATAAAAATGTCAGTAAATAACACTAGATGGATTGTAATGGATTCCACAGGGTTTGAGCTTTACACCCAGGTAGAGCATGACTGTAGTGGTGGAGCTGAAGTTGGCTGGATGACACAATGGTGACTTTGTGTTAGCAGCAGAGGGCCTGAGTTTGGACATGCCTGGGTTATAGGATTGAAGGTAAAGGAGAAACTCACCTGGATAAAGAAGAGTTTGGGTTTTCCTACGAGGGTCTTGCATTTATCACCTTTAAAATATTTGGTGATATCTTCCAGGGTGATGAGTTTATCCGTCCCAAAGATTCCATCCTCATTTCCATGGCTCAGAATCATACAAACAAAAGATGCGTTTTTACTGTGGTCCTGGTTAGACACTGAGAAAAAAACACAGGGAAAGGTTTAAGAACTCAAATTTTTTGATTATTTACTGAAAGACCACAACCGGGGATTTATGTCAAACTTCCCTCCACTCGACTGGGGATTACAGGAGAACAAAACAAGCTAGAAACCAACTTCTTTTTGCTGATGAAAGTAGACAATTCAATCTTTCAGAATCTGGTTTCATATTTCACATAGTCATAGCACACAAAAGTCTGTGGGTCTTAAAAAAAATCAGTGAAATCATCAAAAACGGCATTGAGTGTTTCTCACACACACATTAAGCAGAGATTTGAATACGTAGCTACAGGTCACAGACGCTAACACCAATAAAACCACTAGTTATTTTTTACAAGATTATAAAATGACCTTTCTCCAGCTCTGTCTCTATCTGTTTCTTGGTGAGGTCCTTGTGCACAGTGACTTTATATCCCAGATTTCCAAACGTCTTCTTTGCTGCGTCTGCGTCCTCATCTGTGCCCGGTCTAGGACGCATACCTGGAGAAAAGAGGACAAAGAAAATGAAAATGGTTCTGTCTCTTGGATGAGAAATCTGGAAGCTTTTGAGTTATGTCCAGTTATGAATTCTATTAGATACAAAACAAGTCCTTATTATTAAATATATGGTTGCAATCAACAGAATTACAAACAAGGACTTGTTGTAATTAGCCTTAGATCCTCGGGCAGGTCCCTGTGACTGTTCCAAGGTCGAGGCTCCGGACGAAGGGAACTGAGCCTTCTCTGTCCAGACTTTCTTCTTGTGTTTTGCTCAGTCTGCTTTGTTTTCATGTATCTACTGTATCTAATTTTTTTGACTTATTGTATTATGACTGTTTTATTGTTTATTATGCTGACTCTGCAGCACTTTGTAAACATTGTGTTTTACAAGTGCTGAACAAATAAAGATTATTATTATTATTATTACTTTAAGTTGGATTTCAGAAATACATGAACTATATTCTAATTTTATAGAATTTGATCCGAGGATAGCACGAGGGATACACTGTTATTTTAGTTTGTATGTTCTCCCCCTGTCTGAGTAGGTTTCCTCCAGGTGCTCCGGTTTCCCCTACCACTAAAAACATCAACAGTAGTTCTGTACTGGCCCCGCTCCCATCTCTGTGTGGAGTGAGAGACAAGTGCTCAGAACAATTGTGAAGTGATTTGTGACTCTGGTCTGTGAAAGGCGCTATATAAATAAACATTACTTACTTACAAACAAGCAAGGATTTAACTGAAAGAGTGAAGTATTTTGAGTCTTAAAAACCTGCACTGGGAAAGAAAAGCCCCCTTAAAGTCTATTGTCTAAAAAAAGACGTGTTTCCAATTTGATGAAGAGAAAGAAGACATAGATTCATTTAAAATCTGTATTTTAATTATCTTTACAATCAAATACAGAGTTTTAAGTAAAGCATATAAAAAAACAGGAAGGCCGCTGACGTCATCTGGTCTGGTCTCTGGTTCAGGTCTGGTCTGGTCCTGGTCTGGTCTCTGGTTCAGGTCTGGTCTGGTCCTGGACTGGTAAAGCTAAAGTCCAAAATAAAATCCACACCATGACAGTACCAGCTCCACTCAAACACTTTGTTCAGTTCACATCTTCTGCTACAACTAGAACCACACGAGCCTCCACCAGGGGGCAGTGCAGCATACCCAGGTGTAAAACTGCTTTTGCCCAATCAGCATTTTCATATAAAGCAATAAAGGAATGGAACGAGCTCACTACAGACCTGAAGAGTCAATCAGACTATCCTACATTTACAGTAGAACTTAAAAAATGGTTATGGAGCAATCAAAGCTGCTCACACGAACCCTGAGGTGTGTGACCAGGACGACTGATGTGTGTGATCTATGTATGATGAGAAACTGATGCGTGTGATCTATGTATGATGAGAAACTGATGTGTGTGATCTATGTATGATGAGAAACTGATGTGTGTGATCTATGTATGATGAGAAACTGATGTGTGTGATCTATGTATGATGAGAAACTGATGTGTGTGATCTATGTATGATGAGAAACTGATGTGTGTGATCTATGTATGATGAGAAACTGATGTGTGTGATCTATGTATGATGAGAAACTGATGCGTGTGATCTATGTATGATGAGAAACTGATGCGTGTGATCTATGTATGATGAGAAACTGAGGTGTGTGATCTATGTATGATGAGAAACTGATGCGTGTGAACTATGTATGATGAGAAACTGATGCGTGTGATCTATGTATGATGAGAAACTGATGTGTGTGATCTATGTATGATGAGAAACTGATGTGTGTGATCTATGTATGATTAGAAATGTACTGAATGTGTGAATGTATCATCTGAATGTGTGGTTGTGACATGTGTATTGTGTAGGTGTGATGCTGTGAATGAAGTGTGGTTTTAACAAACAGGTATGAGGCGAAATGTGTGTGTGTCTGTATTAGAGAGAATGTGTTGTATTGCAATGTTATTTTTTTAGGATTGTACATAACTTTATTATATGACTTGGACCGTACGCGCGCTCTGATTGGCTGATTACCGGTCTGATATTTTCCCATCTCGGACCGTTACCATGACAATTGGTCCGAAAAGCGCGTATCACATTTGATATCTTTCCTCGGACCGTTACCATGACAATCGGTCCACAGCCCGTATCACACAAAACCAAGTCGGACATGAACATACTTCACAAATATCCCAAAAGCATTGGTAAAGACACAGACGAGAGTCATATAACATTTATTAACCTCGTTTGCTCGGTCTGTGCAGAGAAATATCAGACCTTGGCCTTTTTGCACAAACCTCGCCACGGCTCGGTCTGTACATTAAGGCCGCGGTCTGATATTTCTCTGGACAGCCCTCGACCTCGGTTAATAAGCCGTTAGTATCCATGTATTTTATTGATGTAACCAGGGACTGCAGATGGAAACAGCTGCTTGGCTTTAATCTGGTGCAGAACATATCTGTCTTTGAGCTTAATGTCTCTGTGCACTGTCCCTTCAAATAAAGACTAAACTAAACTAAACTAATGTACGTGACAGCGGGTAAGCACTTCGTCTATGGATCTCTCCCTGCAATCAGTCCCATTAACACATTGTATCACTGTCGTTCCTTTACCTGGAGGCTCTCCCTGTATGACTTCAACTTCTGAGAAGTCATTTTTGTCCATTAATAAAATATGCATTCTTCTAATTACACTTATTCTAATTAGTTTGTCTATGTATATAAGTGCGGAGTGTCATACAAAACAGTGACCGGAAGTCTGCTGCCGATATTGTGGCAACTATGTATTGGATTTCTTACATTTCTCATGCTTGGATTCATCTGTGTACGGAGGTCACGCATCACTGAGGTTATAAAACCAATTTGGGTTCCAACAATTACTGCTAAAGGTACTGAAATTAAAGATGCAAAGTTACGGCCACACATTACTTTACCAGTGAGATTAGCTCGACGCGGTGAGTTCTGGAAACCCGGATCACAAACTTTCTGATTGGTAAAACATACACACACACAAGACAAAACATACACACACACAAGACAAAACATACACACACACAAGACAAAACATACACACGCACAAGACAAAACATACACACACACAAGACAAAACAGTTTTGATTTTAAAAGACAACACATCTTGTTCTGAACTCGAGTGGCACTGCACCTGATATTTGTCATCGCGAATATTACATTTTCTGATTTGTTCAGTCGACAAATGAAGCTGTACATAAGGCTCCTCAGCACAGTCTGTAAAGTGTTCACTTGTGAGGTGACAAACAGCTAAGATGCACTGGTCCAACGTGGCTTTCTCATAAGCACTCGAAAAGCGTCATCATAGGCCACTTTCAGCTTGTGCAGACTGGCTCTTTTACAGAGAGTCCACAGGTGGGCCATGTACAGTTTGCAGTGAGATTTAAACAGTCGCACTTTAAAGTCACTTTACTTCACTGTACTGCTGTCACCTTACATGGTGTGCACCATGTGCACTTGTATATTGTAAATAGTAACTGTAACTCTATTTTGATTTTAATTTTAAATGTATTCCTTAGAGGTGTTTTTTATTCATTTTATTTTAGTTTAACATCATTGCACCAAAAGTCTCATAAAAGAAATAAAAAGACACGACACATGTATAGCGTGTGTGTGAGCATAACTCATTGGCTGCTGCTGTTTTTGATGATTTCACCGATCCTCAAGACCCACAGAATATTATATCCTAAGACTATGTAAAATGTGAAACCAGATTCTGAAAGACTGGATTGTCTTTTCTCATCAGCAAAATAAGTTTGTTTCTAGCAATTTTTATTGTCTTGTAATCTCCAGTCGAATAGAGGGTCTCAGACAAATACGCTGTTATAGAAATTCTGCACATAACAAGAGTAGAATAATGTAAACAACCCAGAGCCGCAATTCCAAACAAAGTGTGAGTTTATTCATTAGTAAATGTGCACAATTACAATGAATAACAGAACCGATACCAATACCACCGGGCAGCCGTTGGGGATCGACTGCCACGATTGAGGAAATGACAGTACATTAAATAGACCAGAGTAAACAAACATATATCTACTCTAGATATTACATAAATGAAGTCAACATTGATATGTGTTGCTCAAGGCTTCTCTTTACGCCTCCTAACGCTGATACAACTCTGATAGATGTAACAATCTGCTTGTGAACTGAACATATTGTTCTATGACCAAGGTCAAAGACATGATGCAGCACGTCTACAACAGAGCATTATGGCCTGTATCTGAATCCAGAGTTGACTATTAGTTAATAACTTACACTCATAACTATTAGGTGTTAATTCAGATTGCTTTACTAAAATATTTCTATAACAACGCCAATGACAGTCAATGAGTTAATACGTGTGGTTTGGGGTGGGTCTGCTGGGTGGTTGGAGGGGTCATGGGCAGGATTGTTTTTAACCTGTAAAGAACTTTGTGTTGCATCTTCTGTATGAAATGTGCTTTATAAATAGATTGATTGATTGATATAAACATGAAACAAAAGTGGGGACAGAATAGCCCCTTGTCTGACTCTGTTTCCAACTCTAAATGGTGCAGATACACTGTTCCCCCTGTTAACTTGGTTTGTTGACTGTACTAATAAGTTAAAATACACACAACATACAGGGCACACCTCTCTGGATGAGCTTTGCAAACTGTTTCTTGTAATTCACCCAATCGAATGCGGTCAATATTCTGTAGTCCTCTCCCACTCTCCCTGACTCAGGATGTAGGGGCCGTAAATCTTTTAAAATCCAAATATCTCTGAACTTCTGTTTTCAGTTAAAGAAGTATTGGAAAAGAGCATGTTTTATTAATGCCTTTTGTCAGATTAGGGCCCTTTAATGATGACTTGAAAATCTTACATTTTGCCACTTTAATACAATTTTAAAGGATACCTAAATAAATGCAGCATCTCAGCCTCTGCCTCGGCGCCAATAGATCCGTGAGCTGCGACCTTCACAAACCCAAACCATCAAGAGGAAAACCAGTTGTGCTGCTGCTGTAACGACAAGCTCAGTTTTAACACCCATCCATCCATCCATTTTCTTCCGCTTCATCCGTTGCCGGGTCGCGGGGGCAGCAGTCTAAGCAGAGACGCCCAGACTTCCCTATCCACACACACCTCCTCCAGCTCGTCCGGGGGGACTCCAAGGCGTTCCCAGGCCAGCTGAGAGACATAGTCCCTCCAGCGTGTCCTGGGTCTTCCCCGGGGCCTCCTCCCGGTGGGACGTGCCCGGAACACCTCCCCAGGGAGGCGTCCAGGAGGCATCCGGAACAGATGCCCGAGCCACCTCAACTGGTTCCTCTCGACGTGGAGTAGCAGCGGCTCTACTCCGAGCTCCTCCCGTGTGACTGAGCTCCTCACCCTATCTCTAAGGGAGCGCCCAGCCACTCTGCGGAGGAAGCTCATTTCGACCGCTTGTATCCGCGATCTTGTTCTTTCGGTCATTACCCAAAGCTCATGACCATAGGTGAGGGAGGGAACGAAGATTGACCGGTAAATTGAGAGCTTTGCCTTTCGGCTCAGCTCCCTCTTTACCACAACGGTCCGATACAGCGACCGCATCACTGCGCACGCTGCACCAATCCGCCTGTCAATCTCACGCTCCATCCTCCCCTCACTCGTGAACAAGACCCCGAGATACTTGAACTCCTCCACTTGAGGAAGGGCCTCTCCACCCACCCGGAGATGGCAGGGCACCTTTTTCCGGTCGAGCACCATGGCCTCAGATTTGGAGGTGCTGATTCTCATCCCAGCCGCTTCACACTCGGCCGCAAACCGTCCCAGTGCATGTTGTAGGTCCTGGTTCGTTGGAGCCAACAGGACAACATCGTCTGCAAACAGCAGAGATGAAATCCTGTGGTCCCCGAACCGGACCCCCTCCGACCCTTGGCTGCGCCTAGAAATTCTGTCCATGAATACAGTGAACAGAACCGGTGACAAAGGGCAGCCCTGGCGGAGGCCAACATGCACAGGGAACAGGTCTGACTTACTGCCGGCAATGCGCACGCAGCTCTGGCTCCGGTCATACAGGGACCGGACGGCCCTCAGCAGAGGACCCCGGACCCCGTACTCACGGAGGACCCCCCAAAGGACACCCCGGGGAACACGGTCGAACGCCTTCTCCAAATCCACAAAGCACATGTGGACAGGTTGGGCGAACTCCCATGAACCCTCGAGTATCCGATGGAGAGTATAGAGCTGGTCCAGTGTTCCGCGACCGGGACGAAAACCACACTGCTCCTCCTGAATCCGAGATTCGACCATCGGCCGTAACCTCCTCTCCAGTACCTTGGAGTAAACCTTACCAGGGAGGCTGAGGAGTGTGATCCCACGATAATTGGAACACACCCTCCGGTCCCCCTTCTTGTAGAGAGGGACCACCACCCCGGTCTGCCACTCCATTGGCACCGCCCCCGATCGCCACGTGATGTTGCAGAGACGTGTCAGCCAAGACAGTCCTACAACATCCAGAGACTTTAGATAGTCAGGACGGATCTCATCCACACCCGGCGCCTTGCCACCAAGGAGGCTGCCAACCACCTTGGTGACCTCTGCCAGGGTGACAGAAGTATCCGCCCCAACATCCTCAGCCTCTGCCTCCGGAGCGGAGGACGTGACGGGGGGATTGAGGAGAACCTCGAAGTATTCCTTCCACCGTCCGACAATATCCCCAGTCGAGGTCAGCAGCTCACCCCCCGCACCGTACACGGTGTTGGCAAAGAACTGCTTCCCCCTCCTGAGGCGCCGGACAGTTTGCCAGAATCTCTTTGAGGCCGACCGATAGTCATGCTCCATGGACTCTCCGAACTCCTCCCAGTCCCGGGTTTTTGCCTCTGCAACAGCCCGGGCCGCGGCACGCTTGGCCTGCCGGTACTGGACAGCTGCCTCAGGAGTCCCCCGAACCATCATGGCTCGATAGGACTCCTTCTTCAGCCTGACAGCATCCCTTACTGCCGGTGCACCACCGGGTTCGGGGGTTGCCGCCGGGACCAGCACCAGAGACCTTACGACCACAGCTACGAGCCGCCGCATCGGCGATGGAGGAAGAGAACATGGTCCACTCAGACTCAATATCCCCCTCCTCCGCCGGGACCTGGGAGAAGCTCTCCCGGAGGTGTGAGTTGAAAGTCCGTCTGACAGGGGTCTCAGCGAGACGTTCCCAGCAAACCCTCACTACACGCTTGGGTCTGCCAGGTCTGACCGGCTTCCTCCCCTGCCAGCGGATCCAACTCACGACCAGGTGGTGATCGGTTGACAGCTCTGCCCCTCTCTTTACCCGAGTGTCCGAAACACGCGGCCGAAGGTCAGATGATACGACAACAAAGTCGATCATCGACCTCCGGCCTAGGGTGTCCTGGTGCCACGTGCACTGGTGGACACCCTTGTGCTCAAACATGGTGTTCGTGATGGACAAACCGTGACTAGCACAGAAGTCCAACAACTGAACACCGCTCGGGTTCAGATCAGGGGGGCCGTTCTTCCCGATCACCCCTCTCCAAGTGTCACTGGCGCTTCCCACATGGGCGTTAAAGTCCCCCAGGAGAATGACGGAGTCCCCGGGCGGTGCACTGTCCAGTACCCCTCCCAAGGATTCCAAGAAGGCCGAGTACTCTGCACTGCTGTTAGGCCCGTAGGCCGTCACAACAGTGAGAGACTTGTCCCCCACCCGAAGGCGGAGGGACGCGACCCTCTCATTCACCGGGGAGAACTCCAACACGTGGCGGCTGAGATGGGGGGCAATGAGTATGGCCACCCCAGCTCGCCGCCTCTCCCCGCGAGATACACCAGAAAAGTGGAGCGTCCAACCCCTCTCAAGGAGTTGGGTTCCAGAGCCCAAGCTGTGTGTGGAGGTGAGGCCGACTATCTCTAGTCGGTATCGCTCAACCTCCCCCACGAGCTCGGGCTCCTTCCCCCCCAGTGAGGTGACGTTCCACGTCCCAAGAGCCAGATGTTGGGTGTGCGGACTGGGTCGCCGAGGTCTCCGCCTTCGACTGCTGCCAAGTCCTCTCTGCATCTTAACACCATTGCACCAAAAGTCTCATAAAAGAAATAAAAAGACACAACACATCTATAAAACCAGTATGAAAATAGTTTATTCAAATGGAATTGTTCTTGTAACCAGTTCTTTTGGCTTTTCAGGTCTAATGAATGTAAACGTGTGTGATAAACAAGCCTGGTGTCAATGCTGTCATTGACACCAGGCTTGTATCACACACGTTTTCTACAGAAATGAGTAAAAAAATAGAATATTTTGAACGTCTCTATGTCTCCTGTGAGAGAAATTAAAATATCTAAAATAATTCTACTTGGTCTAAAACAGAGATTCCTCCAATAATAAGACATGATGGTGTTGATCCCTGAGTTTAAACGGAATCTCTCATTACATTATTTTTAAGATTTAGTTCTGAATCTTTTCCATTGTACCATAAAATCTGGACTGAAGGACTTATAGTCAGGAGCAGCTTAACCTTCATTTGATTTCTCTGTGGTACCAAAAACATTTTGCCAGGAAACAGCAGACCAACATAATGAATGAGTGGTTCACAGAGGTCCAATGAAACTGAGCAGAAAGTATAAAAGTCCTCACTCAATATCTCACATAATGTAGAGACATGAAAGTGAATGTTGCTCCTTCCTGCTTTCACTAAAGATTAAGAACAGTCAGTGATACACTTCAAACACACTTCAGTGACAAAAAGAAAGAAAATCTACAGCGAAATGACTATTTTGACACTTTTACCTGCTTTTAATTGTAGTCAGTGCGATTCCACATGTGTTTTTGTGGCAATGACTAACAGGCATTTAGGCACTTTGCTTCAGTAGATTATAAATAAGTCAAAACAAGCATGGATTGCTCTAAAAACGTGTTTTGAGCCCTTTCTCTTCCCTATCCTACTGCCTACATTAACATCGTACAGAGTAGAGCTGCAACAGAACAGAAAGATTATATTATCACGATGATGGCAAATACGACTGCGTGAATTAACACCGATCGCAGTTATATCGGTATAATTATGAGAGACTGCATAAAAGTGAAATACTGTCATGACTCTGATGTATTCTTCCCAATACTTGCCAAAGATAAGTTTTTCATTAGTAAATTAGAACATTTAAGGCGACACTTGACCAGTTATATTTAGTACAGCGGACGTGTAATTACTTCCCTTTTCATATTGTGGCTTTTGAACGGCAAATTAATGGTTCCTCTTTTGAGTTTGGACCAATATAATAGCAAACTTGAGCTGCCAAATGTGATTCCATGAATAGAATCTAATTTGAGAGCTACACATGTAACATTTTAACAGTTTAAAGAGCTCTTTATATTTCAACTTCTATTGTTATCTTGTGTAAGCCCTCAGTCGTACAGGGATTAGTCAAAGCAAAGGAAGGTTTCTCACCCATCATCTGTACTTCTTAGCAAGTTTTCCCGACGTTTCGTCCTCAACCTGGGGACTTCAGGGAATGAATTCTCGGACCGCGCGTTGGAGATTTATAACCTATGGGTGTGGTAAGCCACACCCTAACCCTGATACTAACTCGTAAACAATCTCAGGTCTGCTTGATGTAGAAGGGAGCAGGTCTAACGACCCTGCTGAGGCTAACGACCCTAACTCCTTAGCATGTCACAGACCTATTGTCTGCTGGGATGCTCAAGTGGAGTGCAGGTTTCACCCCTCCTAACTCATTAGCATGTCACTGACCTTGTCCCAAGTTAGGGCGTTGTTTTTAGGATGTCGTCATAGATGCGAGGCAAAACAAATCTTAACCCTCCTCCTCTGTTAAGAGAAGGTTTCTGTTTCCTCACAAAAATGGCTTCTTTCACCCCTCTCTCAAACCAATTCTTCTCCCGAGCCAGAATTTTAACCTCTGTGTCATCCACCGTGTGGTTGGAGGCCTTGAGGTGGAGATGAACAGCCGACTGTGGCCCACTAGAGTTTTCTCTAGTGGGCCACTACCGTTAGGCAACACAAAATCCCTGTGTATTTCAAACCTTTCAACACGTTAAGACAGAAATTAGTGCATCCCAAAGACAAAACACCCAGACACAAACAGAGCAATGTGGTGTATTCAATTAAATGTAGTGAAGAGGAGTGCACTGACCACTATATTGGAGAAACCAAACAAACTCTACAGAAACGACTTTACCAACATCGTAGAGAAAACTCTAGTGGGCCACAGTCGGCTGTTCATCTCCACCTCAAGGCCTCCAACCACACGGTGGATGACACAGAGGTTAAAATTCTGGCTCGGGAGAAGAATTGGTTTGAGAGAGGGGTGAAAGAAGCCATTTTTGTGAGGAAACAGAAACCTTCTCTTAACAGAGGAGGAGGGTTAAGATTTGTTTTGCCTCGCATCTATGACGACATCCTAAAAACAACGCCCTAACTTGGGACAAGGTCAGTGACATGCTAATGAGTTAGGAGGGGTGAAACCTGCACTCCACTTGAGCATCCCAGCAGACAATAGGTCTGTGACATGCTAATGAGTTAGGAGGGGTGAAACCTGCACTCCACTTGAGCATCCCAGCAGACAATAGGTCTGTGACATGCTAATGAGTTAGGGTCGTTAGCCTCAGCAGGGTCGTTAGACCTGCTCCCTTCTACATCAAGCAGACCTGAGATTGTTTACGAGTTAGTATCAGGATTAGGGTGTGGCTTACCACACCCATAGGTTATAAATCTCCAACGCGCGGTCCGAGAATTCATTCCCTGAAGAAGTCCCCAGGTTGAGGACGAAACGTCGGGAAAACTTGCTAAGAAGTACAGATGATGGGTGAGAAACCTTCCTTTGCTTCTATTGTTATCGTGACATGTCCTTCTCATATGGAGCTATAATTTGTTGCCCATAACCCACAGCCCTCACTGCAAAGAAGTGCAATAATTCTATGTAGAAATCATGAGTTTTGTTGATAAACTTTAAGATATAAAATTTAAATTTTTGTCATTAATCAACAACAAAGTGTGACACAATCGTGATTTATTGGATAAGTTTAACTTTTTTAACAAATAAAAAACAGAAATGTGTGGCTGCAATTATTGTTCGGGCCCCTTTACTTTCAGTGCAGCAAACTCAGTCCAGAAGTTCAGTGAGGATCTTTGAAGGATCCAATGTAGTCCTAAATTGACGATGATGATAAATAGAATGTTCCTGTTGTAATCAAGTCACCGAAAAATGCAACCTGCTCTTTGATAATCCTCAGTGTTCTGTTTAAATAGCGCAGAGAGAACCATGAAGACAAAGGAGCACACCAGGCAGCGTCCGAGATACAGTTTGTGAGAAGTTTAAAGCCGATTTTGGATACAAAAAGATTTCCTAAGCTTTAAACATCTTCAATGGAGCACTGTGCTAGCAATTATATTGAAATGTAAGGAGTATCAACCACTGCAAATCTACCAAACCCCGACCGTACCCTCCAAACTTTAATCTCAAACAAGGAGAAACTGATCAGAGATGCAGCCAAGAGCCCATATCACACTGAAGAACTGCAGATAACTAACAGCTGAGGTGGGTAGTCGTCATAGGACAACAATCATCGCGCACTGCACAAATCTGGGGCCTTAATGGAAGAGTGGCAAGAAGAAAAGCCATTTCTCAAGAAATCCATAAAAAGTCTGGTTTAAAGTTTGCCACAAGCCCACCTGGGAGACACAAACCAAACATGGTAGAAGAAGTGCTTCTGGTCAGATTTGAAACAAAAATTGAACTATTTGGCCCACAAGCAAAACAGGATATATGTTTGGCGTAAAAGCAACACAGGCCTCAATCATCCCTGAACACACCATCACCCACTGTCAAACATGGTGGTAGGCAGCGACATGCTTTGGCCTGCTTTTCTTCAGCAGGGACAGGAAGATGGCCTAAAATTGTGGGAAAGATGGATGAGCCAAATACAGGACCAATTCTGAAGAAAACCTGTTGGAGTCATGCAATAGACCTGCGACTGGACGGAGATTTATATCTCCAACAGGACAATGAAACCAAAACATAAAGACAAATCTACATAATGGTTTCACAAATAGAGCGTATCCAGTGTTAGAATGGCCCAAGACAAAGTACAGACCTGAATCCAATCGAGAATCTGTGAAAGAGCGAAGACTGCTGTTCACAAACGCTCTCAGCATCCAACCTCAATGAGCTCGAGCTGTTTTTGCAAGAAGAATGGGCAAGAATTCCAGTCTCTCTCGATGTGCAAAACTGATAGAGATATACCCCAAGCGACTTGACTGTAATTGCAGCAAAAGGTGGTGCTACAAAGTATTAGCGCACGGGGGCCCGACTAATAATGCAATGCGCCCTAAACACCCTTTTCAGTTTATATTTGTTAAAAAAATATAAATAAATCCAATAAATTTAAGTTCCACATCACGATTAGTGTCCCCACTTGTTGTTGATTCTTGACAAAAAAATGTAATTATTTATATCTTTTATGTTTGAAGCCTGAAATGTGGCGAAATGTTGAAAGGTTCAAGGTGGCCAGAATACTTTCATTGTCATGGTTTTTAGTGGTATAAGGGGAAACCGGACAAACCAACCCGAGGAAACCTACTCAACACGGGGAAACATGCAAACTCCACTCAGAAAGGCCCCTGTTCCTGTTCCAACACGTGCCCAAGTACTGTATATCTGACAGGGGCACTGCGAGGATAGAAGGGCCCCAGCACTTATTCTAAGTCCACCAGGACCACCCAGGAAATGTCCCCATGGACCCATCAAAAAGTTCACTAAAACAGCTCATCCTCAGCTGACAGGAACTAACATTTTTCTCAGAAAGGATAAGATTACCCTGGTCGTACCACACCATAGTACAAATTACTTTCTGCTAAGGGCTGGATTGTCACCATTGACTCCGTTAACAGGTGGGAGGGGTTAGCTCCTTTGCAGATTGAAAACGATAGGATCGAGAGTTTACTGTGACGTAATGTACTGACCCGAAGGATTTAGAAGAAAAAAAGTTCAGGATGACAAGTGGACACTAAAAATCCCCACAAAAATCCGATCTTTATGAAAGCTGTAGGTTCTCTGTCAGTTTCTCTGTCAGCTGAGGTTGAGCGTTTAATATGCATTGAGTTGTATGGGGAAAATTCTGGGTAGTCCCACGTGAATTTAGTCTGGTCTAGTCTGGTTCAGTCTGCAGTACCATGCGAGAATCCCCCGAGCAACATGAGCTTCTATTCAGCTACCACTAGTAATACCCTATCCAGTTATTATAATAATCCAATTTTTGAACAAGAAAAGTTCCGGAGACTCAGTTGGTGCGGCCAGTATAATCGTTCCGTCTGAAACATATCCTCCAGTGAGAAAGTTCGCGGCTGGAAAATCACATGGGATTAAAACCGCACTAATTTTGTGTGCGTTAATTAATTTAATTAAACGCGTTAAGACCCGCCCTAATTTCCACCATTATTAATTTAACACATTCTTTCTCAGGTCTGCTGTCTTGGGACACTATATCCACATTTGTGTATAATCCTTCACTCTAACCGTGCTTCCATGCAAGAACCTAGGCACTGGACTTTGGAGCCCACACTTTGTCCCTACCCAGGGCCAAAGACCATAAACACTAAAGTTAAGGAAGTGCGAGAACAAAGGCGTTCCCTCACTCCCATAATCTGCAATAACATATTACACCAGCGCTGTGAGGGATGAACCGGCGCGCTTATCGTTTCTAACAAATAGCCTTTAGCCGCCGTTGACATTTACATTACAATTCCAATTGGGCCAGAAAGCTAAGAGATTGTGGGAAGAAGAGGGCATGGATTCGGAGCATGAATCATTTTAAAAAGGTCCACATGAGACACTTGCAGGGCTTATCGAGTCAAAACAAAACAGCAACAACTTTCACAAAGGTATTTTCAAGCCCAAGTGAAGAATTAAACGATATGTATGAAAAATGACTTATTTTTAGGGATGAAAATAAACATGTCATAAAAACAAATATTTTATGGATACAGTAAAGCAGCTAGATTACTCTACTTACACAGGTAAGGAGTGAGATTTTCTTCAAATAAAATTACTAATATAAGAACTAAAATGTAACTCTCTACTACTACTGTTAGTATATAAGATAGGCAATATCGGGCCTACGTGCAGACTGTAACAAGGACCTGATTATTGAGACTAAGATGTGACCTGTCTCTGGTAACACGTCTTCCATGTGTGACGTGACACTGAACTATATAATAAAACTGTGTACTGACATCCATTCTGCCTGAGAGAAAGAAACAAGGAAACCCACTGGACTTGAGAGAAACTTAAAATTAACTTCCAGAGTTTGGCGCACTCACTATCCGTCTCTGTCTGGTTCATAGTCCTGACACACATACTCCTACCTTCTACTATTGCTACCTACAACTTACTGCTACTAGTAGACTCCCTATTGTAGTATTAGCTTCTGTCAGTGTGCTCTACGTGCAACTGTGGGCTACAGTAGTAGTTTATCACCACCGAATAATGCTCTGTAAAGCATCTTTGAGTGGCAAACAAGCGCGATACATAATAATAAATAATAATAATAGTACAAGGCGCTTGTTTGGACACTCAAAGATGCTTTACAGGTCATTATTCGGTGGTGATAAACTACTACTGTAGCCACAGTTGCTCTAGAGCACACTGACAGAAGCAATACTACAAATAGGAGTACTAGTAGCAGTAGTAGTAGTAGCAATAGTAGAAGTAGGAGTACTAGTAGTGTCAGGAATGAACCAGACAGAGACGGATCGTGGTGCGCCAAACTCTGGAAGTTTATTTAAGTTTCTCTCAAGTTCCAGTGGTTTCCATTGTTTCTTTCTCTCAGACAGAATGGAGTCAGTACACAGTTTATATAGTCATTGTCACGTCACACATGGAAAGACGTGTCACACAGAGACAGTCACATCATAGTCACAATAATCAGAGTCCTTGTACAGTCCTGCACGTAGGCCATATTGCTATCTAATACTAACAGTAGTAGTAGAAGTTACATTTTAGTCTTACTATTAGTAATATTATTTGAAGAAATCTCACTCTTACCTGAGTACAGTAGATAATCTAGCTGCTTTACTGTATCCATAAATATATTTGTATTTATGACATGTTTATTTTCTTCCCTAAAAATAAGTCATTTTTCCTCATATCCGTTTAATCGCGGGCTTGAAAATACCTTTGTGAAAGTTGTTGCTGTTTTCGTCTGACTCGATAACCCTGCAAGTGTCTCACTGTGGACCTTTTTAAAATGATTCATGCTCCGAATCCATGCCCTCTCTCTTCCCACAATCCTTTGCTTTCTGGCCCATTGGAATGTAATGTAATGTCCACGGCGGCTAAAGGCTATTTGTTAGAAACGATAGCGCCCGGTTCATCCCTCACAGCGCAGGTGTAATATGTTATTGCAGATTATGGGAGTGAGGAAAGCCTTTGTTCTCGCCTTAACTTTAGTGTTTATGGTCTTTGGCCCCTGGTGCGGACAAAGTGTGGGCTCCAAAAGTGCCTGGTCTGCAGAAGCACGAGTTAGAGTGAAGGATTATACACAAATGTGGATATAGAGTCCAAAGACAGCAGACCTGAGAAAGAATGTGTTAAATAATAATGGTGGAAATTAGGGCCGGGACTTTAACGCGTTAATTACAATTAATTAACGCCACAAAATTAGTGCGTTTTTAATCCCATGTGTTTTTCCCACCGCGGAACTTTCTCACTGGAGGATATGTTTCAGACGGACCGATTATACTGGCGCACCAACTGAGCTCCGTGACTTTTCTTGTTCAAAACATGGATCTATTATAATAACTGGATAGGGTATTACTAGCTTGTAGCTGAATAACTCATGTGCTCGGGGGATTCTCGCGGTACTGCAGACTGAACCAGACTAGACCAGACTAAATTCACGTGGGCTACCCAGAAATTTTCCCCATACAACTCAATGCATATTAAAACAGCTCAACCTCAGCTGACAGAGAACCTGACAGAGAACCTACAGCTTTCATAAAGATCGGATTTTGTGGGGATTTTTAGTGTCCCTTGTCATCCTGAACTTTTTTTCTTCTTAAATCCTTCGGGCTCATTACATACGTCACAGTAAACTCTGATCCAATCGTTTCAATCTGCAAAAGGAGCTAACCCCTCCCACCTGTTAACGGAGTCAATGGAGACAATCCAGACCTTAGCACGAAATGTAATTTGTACTATGGTGTGGTACGACCAGGGTAATCTTATCCTATCTTGAGAAAAATGTAGGTTTCCTGTCAGCTGAGGATGAGCTGTTTTAGTGAACATTGAGGTCCATGGGGACATTTCCTGGGTGGTCCTGGTGACTTTAGAATAAGTGCTGGGGCCCTTCTCATCCTCGCAGTGCCCTGTCCAGATATACAGTACTTGGCGGCACGGTTGGAACAGGGCCTTTCTGAGTGGAGTTTGCATGTTCTCCCCGTGTCTGAGTAGGTTTCCTCCGGGTGCTCCGGTTTCCCCTACCACTAAAAACATGCACAATGAAAGTATTCGGCCCCCTTGAACCTTTCAACATTTCGCCACATTTCAGGCTTCAAACATAAAGATATAAAAATTACATTTTTTTGTCAAGAATCAACAACAAGTGGGACACAATCGTGAAGTGGAACTAAATTTATTGGATTATTTATACTTTTTTAACAAATAAACTGAAAAGTGGGGCGTGCAATATTATTCGGCCCCCTTGCGCTAATACTTTGTAGCACCACCTTTTGCTGCAATTACAGCTGCAAGTCGCTTGGGGTATATCTCTATCAGTTTTGCACATCGAGAGACTGGAATTCTTGCCCATTCTTCCTTGCAAAACAGCTCGAGCTCAGTGAGGTTGGATGGAGAGCGTTTGTGAACAGCAGTCTTCAGCTCTTTCCACAGATTCTCGATTGGATTCAGGTCTGGACTTTGACTTGGCCATTCTAACACCTGGATACGTCTATTTGTGAACCATTCCATTGTAGATTTGGCTTTATGTTTTGGATCATTGTCCTGTTGGAAGATAAATCTCCGTCCCAGTCTCAGGTCTTTTGCAGACTCCAACAGGTTTTCTTCCAGAATGGTCCTGTATTTGGCTCCATCCATCTTCCCATCAATTTTAGCCATCTTCCCTGTCCCTGCTGAAGAAAAGCAGGCCCAAAGCATGATGCTGCCACCACCATGTTTGACAGTGGGGATGGTGTGTTCAGGGTGATGAGCTGTGTTGCTTTTACGCCAAACATATCGTTTTGCATTGTGGCCAAATAGTTCAATTTTTGTTTCATCTGACCAGAGCACCTTCTTCTACATGTTTGGTGTGTCTCCCAGGTGGCTTGTGGCAAACTTTAAACCAGACTTTTTATGGATATCTTTGAGAAATGGCTTTCTTCTTGCCACTCTTCCATAAAGGCCAGATTTGTGCAGTGCACGACTGATTGTTGTCCTATGGACAGACTCTCCCACCTCAGCTGTAGTTATCTGCAGTTCATCCAGAGTGATCATGGGCCTCTTGGCTGCATCTCTGATCAGTCTTCTCCTTGTTTGAGATTAAAGTTTGGAGGGACGGTCGGGTCTTGGTAGATTTGCAGTGGTCTGATACTCCTTCCATTTCAATATAATTGCTTGCACAGTGCTCCTTGAGATGTTTAAAGCTTAGGAAATCTTTTTGTATCCAAATCCGGCTTTAAACTTCTCCACAACTGTATCTCGGACCTGCCTGGTGTGTTCCTTTGTCTTCATGGTTCTCTCTGCGCTTTAAACAGAACCCTGAGACTATCAAAGAGCAGGTGCATTTATACGGAGACTTGATTACACACAGGAGCATTCTATTTATCATCATCAGTCATTTAGGACAACATTGGATCATTCAAAGATCCTCACTGAACTTCTGGACTGAGTTTGCTGCACTGAAAGTAAAGGGGCCGAACAATATTGCACGCCCCACTTTTCAGTTTTTTATTTGTTAAAAAAGTTTAAATTATCCAATAAATCACGATTGTGTCACACTTGTTGTTGATTAATGACAAAAAATTACATTTTTATATCTTTATGTTTGAAGCCTGAAATGTGGCGAAATGTTGAAAGGTTAATACTTTCGCAAGGCACTGTAGGTCTGAATGTAAATGAGAGAGTGAATGGATGGTGTTGGAGCTGATGGTCCAGTGTGTTCTGGACTCGCTTCTGTCATCACCGTGTGTGGAATGATTGGAACAATATCTGACTCTGAATATTGTAAAGTGCTTTGGGTGACCTTGGTCTGTAAAATGTGCTATATAATAATAATAATAATAATAATACATCGGTTTTATATAGCGCTTTTCAAGAACTCAAAGACTCTTCACAAATTCATGACACACACACACACGTTTAGACAGACACACAAAACTAAAAATCTAAGAGTGGGAACGAAGGGTATAAAGTTTAAACTAAGAGTTGTATGCTTGGAGGAAGAGGTGAGATTTGAGCTGTTTTTTTTTGAAGGAGTTTAGTGAGTCCGAGTTTCTGAGATGAGGGGGGAGAGAGTTCCAGAGAGTGGGAGCAGAGATGGCGAAAGAAGCTCGGTCCCCCAAGGTTCGGTGCTTGGATGTCAAATGAGTGACAGTGGGAGTGAGGAAATGTGTCTGCAGATCGGAGTCGACGGGAGGGACTGTAGGGCTGTAGAAGTTCAGTGAGGTCTGGAGGAGCGAGGTTATGGAGGGCTTTTTGGTGATGAGGAGGATTTTGAAATGGATGCTGTTTGATGGGGAGCCAGTGGAGTTTATGGAGGACAGGGGTGATGTGTTCTCTGGGTCTGAGTGATGAGGCGGGCGGCGGAGTTTTGGACATATTGTAGTTTTTGGAGATCAGATGAAGGAAGGCCGTATAAAAGACTGTTGCAGAAGTTGAGTCTGGAGGATATGAAAGCATGGATCAGGGTTTCAGCAGCGGTGGAGGACAGATATGGGCGAAGACGGGCAATGTTTTTAAGATGAAAGAAGGCAGTTTTGGTGATGTTGCGGATGTGAGGCTTGAAAGAATAACATTACATACTTACTTACTTACAATACATCCATGCCTTCACCCCTCACAATGCGATAATGTTCTTTCCTTTCCCCTTGTCTTTAGGATACTACTCATGGAGAAGCACGTACAACGGCTCCTGGTTCATTCAGTCCCTGTGTGACATGATGGAGAAGCACAGGGACCTGGAGCTGATGCAGATCATGACCAGAGTGAACCGGAGTGTGGCCTATCACTTCGAGTCCTCCTCAAATCTTCCCGGATTCAGCGGCAAGAAGCAAATCCCCTGCATCGTCTCCATGTTGACCAAAGAGTTCTACTTTCCCAAATAGCCTTTTTAAAATGGAAGTATTGAAGCGTGATTACACTGTAGTAGAGCTGCAGGAGATTGGAAATATGTGCATTATGCGATGGTGGTGACCTCTAGTGGTCACTCTCTTCCTCCATGTTGTTTTGATCCAACAGTCTGTTTGCTCTGGCAGCAAATGGCAAAGTTTATCAACAAAACTCATGATTTCTACATAGAATTATTGCACTTCTTTGCAGTGAGGGCTGTGGGTTATGGGTAACAAATTATAGCTCCATATGAGAAGGACATGTCACAATAACAGAAGTTGAAATATAAAGAGCTCTTTAAACTGTTAAAATGTTACATGTGTAGCTCTCAAATTAGATTCTATTCATGGAATCACATTTGGCAGCTCAAGTTTGCTATTATATTGGTCCAAACTCAAGTTATTACACGTCCGCTGTACTAAATATAACTGGTCAAGTGTCGCCTTAAATGTTCTAATTTACTTATGAAAAACGTATCTTTTGGCAAGTATTGGGAAGAATACATCAGAGTCATGACAGTATTTCACTTTTATGCAGTCTCTCATAATTATACCGATATAACTGCGATCGGTGTTACTTCACGCAGTCGTATTTGCCATCATCGTGATAATATAATCTTTCTGATCTGTTGCAGCTCTACTCTGTACGATTTTAATGTAGGCAGTAGGAGAGGGAAGAGAAAGGGCTCAAAACACTTGTCGTTTTTAGAGCAATCCATTCCTGTTTTGACTTATTTATTACACTCAGATTCAGATTCATTTTATTAGCCATGTGCAGTATAAAAACTACATTGGAATACTGGGTAACAAAAAAATATTTGTTGAAAATAGTCCAGGGTTTTCCAGCTGAATCAGACTAATGTTGATGCTCTGAGTCCAAAAATGACCTTGGTTTTGCTCAATCAGATCAGGGTTTTGTGCTACAGAAATATTTTTTTTTATCGATTTTGCGTAAACAACAAATTTCTGCGGATCATCAGCTGAGAAACCCTTGACGTTTTTTCCGTTTTCCTCAAGAAATAAAAGTCAACGTTTCCAAAGTCATTCAGTTTTTATTTGCTCCATCAAATTTGATAAGCAGAATTCATAATAACGTAGACGTACATAACACTATGGCTGTATCTCACAAAGTTGACCTGATAGAGCAAAAAGCATGTGATATTCGGACTCAGAACACCAACATTAGTCTGAATCAGTTGAGAAACCCCTGACCATTTTTTATCTGTCAACTTGTGTAATCTACTGAAGCAAAGTGCCTAAATGCCTGTTAGTCGTTGCCACAAAAACACATGTGGAATCGCACTGACTACAATTAAAAGCAGGTAAAAGTGTCAAAACAGTCATTTCGCTGTAGTTTTTCTTTCTTTTTGTCACTTATTGTGTTGTTTCACCAAATTCAGCTTCAACTGTTGTGTGTGGTGTTAAAGATGAACTGAATTATCGTATTTTCCGGACTACAGCAGGCTCTAATTTTGAGAAAACAAACGTTGTAGTCTTGAAAATGTTGCTCAATGTTTTACTGAGAGTTGTGTTCTGCTTCTTTGACAAACCTCTCAGTTTCATTGGACCTCTGTGAACCACTCATTCATTCTGTTTTTGGTACCACAGAGAAAAAAAAAGGTAGTTAAGCCGCTCCTGACTATAAGCCGCAGCCTTCAGTCCGGACTTCACGGTACAATGGAAAAGATTCAGAACTAAATCTTAAAAATAAATTTGTAATGAGAGATTCAGTTTAAACTCAGGGATCAACACCATCATGTCTTATTATCGGAGGAATCTCTGTTTTAGACCAAGTAGAATTATTTTAGATATTTTAATTTCTCTCACAGGAGACATTGAGACGTTCAGAATATTCTATTTTTTTTACTCATTTCTGTAGAAAAACATGTGTGATACAAACCTGGTGTCAATGCTGTTTACATTAAAGGAGCTATACCTGTTTCTGCAAGGTTTGAATGTTTAGCCCCGCCCCCAACTCGCTCACAGGCTTCTCATTTCCTACGCTCTCATAACACAAAGCCATCTAGTTTTATTTGCGATCTGATACTGATGCTAACATTAGCATTAGCACAACTTAAGCTGTACAACAATCACTGATGAAATGGTCAAAAGCAACACACTGCTAACACAATATTTAACCAAAAGATTACCACTAGTTTCACGTGCGAAAGTAGTCCGAGCGTAGATAGTCCGAGCGTAGATAGTCCGAGCGTAGATAGTCCGAGCGTAGATAGTCCGAGCGTAGACAGTCCGAGCGTAGATAGTCCGAGCATAGATAGTCCGAGGCGGTCCCGCAGGTCTCTCCCACAGACCAGTCTCTCCAGAGGATACGATGTAAGCTAGCTCTGTTCAGGGCTTGGTTTCTTCTTTGATCATGTTGTGGCTTTAGTTCCTCTTCTCTTCCTCACTGTTGTGTTGTTTGGGCTGTTTTGCTGTGTCTGCAGTTACAGCCAGAGGAGTTATAGCCACTTATGCTAACATGCTACTGTGTTTAGCAGCGCTGTAGAGGCTAGAGGACGCAGCCTCGCTCTGTGATTGGAGGAGAGCGGGCGTCACGCCAAGTCTCTACTCAGCACTTTTTACGCCTGAATTCATACACAGCTGAATCAATGAGCTCAAGTTTTCAATTAAATTACGGATTATAATACAACTTGTATGGAAGCCCGTTTCCGCCATGTTAAAAAAAAAAAAAAAGCCTACCGAAAGTCAAAATTACGATTTTAAAAGTCAAAATTGTCTCTGGTCATCCCTGTTATAGATCCATGACCATGGGTCATCCCTGTTATAGATCCATGACCATGGGTCATCCTCTACCTGCAGATTATGTGAAGATATTTCCTACAGACAGTGACCACATCCATGAAGTAGCAGCAATAATGTTGTGGTAGTAATCGCGTTAAAATGCAAACGGTTCTCTACCGCGGTGAAGTTAGTTTGAAGTTGGATATCCGACAGACATTCAACGGTCATTCCCTCTCGGTACACCTCTCCTTCTCTCTGGGTTCAGAGCGACTCGAAAGCCGCTCCAACATTTTAGTGCACCCCTACTACACACAGTACGGTAAACACGCTGAGACATGTACAGTACGCTGGTCTAATATTTACATATAAAAAATCATTAAAAATACTTAAAACAACTTAAATGACAAAAGAAGAGGTGTACCCCCTGTATCTAGTGGATGACTATGATCCTAAACTGATTTGGAGTCAATAGGTCACATGACCTGGAAGCTATTGAGCTAAAATGCTAATATTTGCCTTTAAAAATTCATTAAAAATTCTTTAAAAAACTTAAATGACAAAAAAGAGGTGTACCCCCTGCAGCTAGTGGAGGACTATGATCCTGACCTGATTTGGAGTCAATTGATCACATTACCTGGAAGCTATTGAGCTAAAATGCTAATATTTACATATAAAAATTCATTAAAAATACTTTTAAAAAACTTAAATGACAAAAGAAGAGGTGTACCCCTACAGCTAGGGGAGGAATATGATCCTGACTTTTAATACAGTACAGTTTTATTACATCGGGTTTAAATTTGTTGCATTGGCTTCCCGTGTGTTTCAGGATCAATTTTTAGGTTCTTTCACTGGTTTTTTTCATGTCTTCATGGTCTTGGGCCTTCTTATTACTCATAACTGCTTTTATCCAAAGAACCATCCTGGTTCTTGCAGCAGACTCCTCCATTACAAAGCCAGGACACACACTCAAGCTGAGGCATATGTAAGTGAGTAAGTAATGTTTATTTATATAGCGCATTTTACAGACCAAGGTCACCCAAAGCGCTTTACAATGTTCAGAGTCAGATATTGTTCCAATCATTCCACACAGGTTGATGACTGAAGCGAGTCGCCGAACACACTGGCGCATCAACCCCCAATCAACACTATCCATTCACTCTCTCACTTACATTCATACCTATTGTGCATGTTTTTAGTAGGGAAACCGGAGCACCCGGAGGAAACCTACGCAGACACGGGGAGAACATGCAAAATTCACTCAGAAAGGCCCTGTTCCGACCGGGACCTTTTTGCTGAGAAGCGAGAGTGCTAACCACTCAGCCACCGTGCCGCCCAAAAGACACACTTTTTATTAGTATTCATTATTTTTCATAACATTTTACTTATGTTAATTATCTTTTGAAGAAACTTAGCTTAGTTTTATTATTGTTATTATTATAATTGTTCTTCAGTCCTTCTACTATACTTATACTATACTTTTTTTTCTGTGTCTTGTGGTGTCCTTGTCATTTAAGTTTTTTTAAAGAATTTT
This sequence comes from Knipowitschia caucasica, assembly GCA_964034765.1. NCBI lineage: Eukaryota > Metazoa > Chordata > Actinopteri > Gobiiformes > Gobiidae > Knipowitschia > Knipowitschia caucasica. The sequence continues at coordinate 40,318,204 of OZ035830.1, read as the reverse complement.
TAATGAATTTTTAAAGGCAAATATTAGCATTTTAGCTCAATAGCTTCCAGGTCATGTGACCTATTGACTCCAAATCAGGTCAGGATCATAGTCCTCCACTAGCTACAGGGGGTACACCTCTTTTTTGTCATTTAAGTATTTTTTAAGTATTTTTAATGAATTTTTAAAGGAAAATATTAGCATTTTAGCTCAATAGCTTCCAGGTCATGTGACCTATTGACTCCAAATCAGGTCAGGATCATAGTCCTCCACTAGCTGCAGGGGGTACACCTCTTTTTTGTCATTTAAGTATTTTTAATGCATTTTTAAAGGCAAATATTAGCATTTTAGCTCAATAGCTTCCAGGTCATGTGACCTATTGACTCCAAATCAGGTCAGGATCATAGTCCTCCCCCTAGCTGTAGGGGGTACACCTCTTCTTTTGTCATTTAAGTTTTTTAAAGAATTTCTAATGAATTTTTAAAGGCAAATATTAGCATTTTAGCTCAATAGCTTCCAGGTCATGTGACCTATTGACTCCAAATCAGTTTAGGATCATAGTCATCCACTAGATACAGGGGGTACACCTCTTCTTTTGTCATTTAAGTTGTTTTAAGTATTTTTAATGATTTTTTATATGTAAATATTAGACCAGCGTACATGTCTCCGCGTGTTTACCGTACTGTGTGTAGTAGGGGTGCACTAAAATGTTGGAGCGGCTTTCGAGTCGCTCTGAACCCAGAGAGAAGGAGAGGTGTACCGAGAGGGAATGACCGTTGAATGTCTGTCGGATATCCAACTTCAAACTAACAACACCGCGGTACGGTCTCTCCGTTTATGATTAGAATCCGCTTCAGAAGCCTCTATTTAGTTTATCCCAAACGGACTGTGGAAGATTAATAATAAAACACATGCGGCTGTTCAAAGTCATTGAGCATCAACTGGTGACATCTGGTCAGTATCACGGCTATCGATGGATGCACTGAATGATAGACAGACAGAGGCAGGAGAACCACAGACAGAGGCAGATGAACCACAGACAGAGGCAGAAGAACCACAGACAGAGGCAGGAGAACCACAGACAGAGGCAGGAGAACCACAGACAGAGGCAGGAGAACCACAGACAGAGGCAGGAGAACCACAGACAGAGGCAGGAGAACCACAGACAGAGGCAGGAGAACCACAGACAGAGGCAGGAGAACCACAGACAGAGGCAGGTGAACCACAGACAGAGTGAACCACAGACAGAGGCAGGAGAACCACAGACAGAGGCAGGAGAACCACAGACAGAGGCAGGAGAACCACAGACAGAGGCAGGAGAACCACAGACAGAGGCAGGAGAACCACAGACAGAGGCAGGAGAACCACAGACAGAGGTAGGAGAACCACAGACAGAGGCAGGTGAACCACAGACAGAGGCAGGAGAACCACAGACAGAGGCAGATGAACCACAGACAGAGGCAGGAGAACCACAGACAGAGGCAGATGAACCACAGACAGAGGCAGGAGAACCACAGACAGAGGCAGGAGAACCACAGACAGAGGCAGGAGAACCACAGACAGAGGCACGCGGGGGTGAGCTGATGGAGCGTGTGGTAAAGTTGTTGGCGTATGAGCAAGAACACAGAGACATACAGGGAATAAGTGCCTTGTCTGATTATTTTATTGTGACAAAATAAAGTCCACGACTCTTTAAGCAACAATCCGGAGAAATAACTCCGCAGATAACAGTGAGGGTCTTTGAAAAGGGACTTAAACCCATTATAGATGCATGAATAAAACCCCGTACTCAACACGTAGAAAGCGCATCATTTCAGCCGTGGAAACACTCGCTCCGTGTGGACCCCTCTCAGCGCCATCTTCTGGTCAGAGTGGGGTATAGCAGATTGGATTGGAATGTCTCGATGGCTCATTTTCCTTTGATTTATTATAAAAACATATTGCTCACATTATTTGTTACTATGTCGAAATGAGAAGTCGTTTGATTTAAATGTTGTATATATGTAAATTGAATTTAACATAAATAAATAAAAAGACAGCCCCCCCTGCGTCCTGCGACCGCGGTCTGGGGCTTAAACAGGAAAGTTTTACAGAATCAATCAAACAACATTATTTCTGGCTTCTTCATGGATGCAGTGGTCACTGTCGGCAATATCTTCATAATCTGCAGGTGAAGGACGTCCAGAGACCGTTCCAGACAACAACACATACCAGTTTTCAACTGCACATGCCAGTTTTCAACTGCACATGCGCAGTTGAAAACTCGTAATTTTGACTTTTAAAGTCGAAATTTTGACTTTTAAAAGTCGTAATTTTGACTTTTAAACTCAACATTTTGACTTTCTGTATGCTTTTTTTTTTTTTTTTTTTACAGTACATGGCGGAAACGGGCTTCCATGTAGTAAGAAGCATTTTTATGAACTCATTAGAAAATAAACCGGGTATAGCTTCTTTAATTAGACCTGAAAAGCCAAAAGAACTGGTTACAAGAACAATTTGATTTGAATAAACTATTTTCATACTGGTTTTATAGATGTGTCGTGTCTTTTTATTTATTTTATAGATTTTTTATGAGACTTTTGGGGCAATGGTGTTAAAACTGAGCTTGTCGTTACAGCAGCAGCACAACTGATTTTCCTCTTGATGGTTTGGGTTTGTGAAGGTCGCAGCTCACGGATCTATTGGCGCTGAGAGGAGCGTCCTTGTTTTGTCTTCTATAAATCTACCTCAAAGTTGTGAAAAGTCTCCAATGTTTTCTGCTGATCCCAGACCGCCGCATCTTTCATCATTTTCTTCAGTTGGTGGAGAAAGCGGGCTGAAGAGCGAACAGCTACAGAACAGAAGAGTTTATAAAAAGCTGTTCTTTTTTTGATACAACTAAAAAATATCAAGAGGGAAATCTGTAAGCTGCTGAGAAATGCCAAAAGTTTGATACATTCTTATGATTCCCTATAAAATATATAATATAGGAGACAAACACCAATATTTGAGAAGTGAATTAAAGATTCTTTCATTTACAAAAAGTTCAGAATTATTTAAACCTAATGTGAGATAAACTTAATCAGGCATGTGCACTAATTTAGTCAACCGTTAATATTGTTTTAAAGAAGCAATATGTAAGATTTTCAAGTCATCATTAAAGGGCCCTAATCTGTCAAAAGGCATTAATCAACTTATCTTTTCCAATACTTACTTAACTGATATCAGAAGTTCAGAGATATTTGGATTAAATATTGGATTAAAAATGGATTCAGGGAAAGTGGGAAACGACAGAATATTGACCGTGATTGCAGAACCACTTTTGGCCAGATTTCACATCCTGCTCCTTTCATTTCAGTGCCTTTAGTATTTACTGTTGGAACCCAAACTGGTTTTATAACCTCAGTGATGCGTGACCTCCGTACACAGATGAAACCAAGCATAAGAAATGAGGCCAGTTCTGTGTTTGCCATCTTTGAATCTTTGAAGAGTGGCAACACGGGAGCCTCAAACATCTCTCAAAGACCTGAAAACAGAGATTGTTCAACATTATCGTTTAGGGGAAGGATGCAAACGGCTGGTACGACTTTAAGGGGGCTTTTCTTTCCCAGTGCAGGTTTTTTTAAGACTCAGAGAACTTCACTCTTTCAGTTAAATCCTCGTTTGTTTGTAGTAATGTGATATATACAATAACACTGAATTAATATTAAAAAGTCCACATGAATCTACACTAAAAGTCCAAACGAAGGAGTGATCCTTCTTGCTGTGTCCCACACACCTGTGATCAGGGCTGGACTGGCCATCGGGCGTACCAGGAAATGCCCGAAGGGAAGATGCCCATATTTTGCGCGGTCTGCCAGCCTCATACAAAAAAAAACATTTTTGTTAAATGTGTAAATCTGTTGAGAAATGTTCAAGGGGGAGCGTGCGTGTGGTCTGTGGCCTCTCCCTCAGTCTGTGGCATGTTTATTACTCTCAATGTAGACTATTGCACTTTATTTCAATTGTTGAAACTGCAGACAACCTCAACAGCAACAAACACGTCTGGGCCGTCAAGGAGGCAAAAAGGCCTCGGCCCTTTTATGGTTCCAGTCCAGGCCTGTCTGTGTTCTTTGGCAAGACACTCGCCATTTCTGTTTCTTCAGAATGCTTGTAAAATGACAGTATCTTTCGAGAATCAAAATCATCCTCAGGTCAAATTATGTGAAGATAAATGAGTAAAACTTGTTGGAACTCGCAGCTATGGGTTACGGTAGGTTCTCAACAGAAATGAATTTCTCAACATTTTAAGCTGAGTCACATGTACAGAATATGGGACAGAAAGTGCCTTAAACAGGTGAAACTCGGAAAATTAGTCAAAAAGTGTCTGTATTTCAACTGGATGATATTGACACATTACATGCAGTGACATACGACACGCCTTTCTTATCATGCTGAGGATTATGGTTTATAAAATAAGATAATCTTTGTGGTGGTGTTGAACAAATGGACCGGGGCTAAAACAGCTGGAGGACCATGCTTTCACCTCATATTAGATAGATAGATACTTTTTTGATCCCCGTAGGAGGAATTCAGGTGTCCAGTAGCAGCAAAAATAAATTAAAGCCGCAAGCGGCGTTGAACGGCCCTCGCCGCACCACGCAAAAATATTTTCACACGACCGCCGCCATCTTCTTTGTTTCTTCTACTGAGGAAAGTGCGCGTACGCCCCCTACTGGTGTCTCTTGGCACGCGCCACCATCGACCAGGGTCATTTTTATTTGCCGATGGTCGAAGGTAGTTAACAAGGCATCGTGCGTCCCTAATTTCTAAAAGTAAGAACTAGTATTTGATCAATTATTGTTCACAACATTTATGTGAAAGAACACCATGGATCTGTCTGAACATTTCATTGGGTTCTTCCTTCCATCACATCTGTCCTCTTTAGTGCTGGAATCTCTGGATCCCTCACGATACGATACGATATTATCACAATGTGGCGATACTGCGATTATGAATACATTGCTCAGATACTCGTTCACAAAATCATGATATGTCCCAAAGGTTTGTTAAAAGATCATCTTTTACATGTGGTTAGTTTTTCTTTACTTACTTTAATGAAGATTGGATGTTATTATTATTTGGTTGTGTTTTTCAGCAAAATTAGTTCAGTTGTTTTGAATGATTTATTTTCAAATGTTACTTACTGACCTTTTCTGTTTGGGTTTAATTGTTAAAGCAAAATAAATGAGGTGGTTGTTTTCCTGAGAGAATTTGTTTTTCAATTTGGTTTTGTCGACAAAGTAACAATTTGTAGCATTGTTTGTTGTGCTTTTTCAAAGGCATGTCGTGGTACAAAGTTGGATCAGAATCAGAATCATTTTTATTGCCACGTAAGTAACAGGAGGTCACAGACTTGGAAATTGCTTTGGCTCAGTGCAACAGTCAGAGAGAGATAATAAAAATAAAGAATAAAAAACACTTCTAAGGAATAAATTTAAATTTAAAATAGAGTTACAGTTACTATTTACAATATACAAGTGCACATGGTGCACACAATGTAAGGTGACAGCAGTACAGTGAAGTAAAGTGACGTATGATCGGCAGTAAAGTGACTTTATAAAGGGCAGTAAAGTGACTTTATAAAGGGCGGGGGGACAGGTTAAGAAGTGTTCAAGAGTCCAACAGTAGAGGGGAAGAAACTGTTCTTGTGGCGGGAGGTTCTAGTCCTGATGGACCGCAGTCTCCTGCCTGAGGGGAGTGGTTGGAATAGTCCATGTGCAGGGTGAGAGGGGTCGGCTGTGATACGACCAGCCCGGCCTCGAGCTCGGGCGACGTACAGGTCCTGCAGCGATGGAAGGCTGCGGCCAATCACTTCCTCTGCAGAGACCACAATGCACTGTAGTCTCTGTTTGTCCCTGACTGTGGCTCCAGCAAACCACACGGTGATGGAGGAGGTGATGGAGGAGGTGATGGAGGAGGTGAGGATGGACTCGATGATGGCCGTGTAGAACTGCACCAACATCTGTGCAGGCAGCTTGGCTTTCCTGAGCTGCCGCAGGAAGTACATCCTCTGCTGGGCCTTCTTGATGAGGGAGCTGATGGTCGGCTCCCACTTGAGGTCCTGGGTGATGGTGGTGCCCAGGAAACGGAAGGACTCCACAGAGGTGATGGGGGAGTCCATCACGGAGGGTGGGGGCGGGGGGACAGTGCTCTTCCTTAAGTCCACAATCATCTCCACTGTCTTCTGGGCGTTCAGCTCCAGGTTGTTACCACTGCACCAGGACACCAGCCGGTCCACCTCCTCCTGTAGGCGGACTCATCGTTGTTGGAGATGAGTCCAATGAGGGTGGTGTCGTCCGCGAACTTGATCAGCTTCACGGAGTCGTGGCTGGAGGTGCAGTGGTTGGTGTACAGGGAGAAGAGCAGGGGAGAAAGAACACAGCCCTGTGGGGCTCCTGTATTTATAATCCGAGAGTCTGAGACATTCTTCCCCAGACGCACTCGCTGCTTCCTGTCTGTCAGGAAGTCAGTGATCCACCTGCAGGTGGAATCGGGCACGTTGAGCTGGGAGAGCTTGTCCTGGAGCAGGGATGGCAGGATTGTGTTGAAGGCAGAGCTGAAGTTCACGAACAGGACCCTGGCGTAGGTCCCCGGGGAGTCCAGGTGCTGTAGGATGTGGTGGAGGGCCAGGTTAATGGCGTCGTCTACAGATCTGTTGGCTCTGTAGGCGAACTGCAGGGGGTCCAGGAGGGGGGAGGTGAGGGACTTGAGATGGGAGAGAACCAGGCGTTCAAATGACTTCATGACGACAGACGTAAGTGCTACAGGTCTGTAGTCGTTGAGTCCTGTGATCCTTCGGGACGGGGACAATGATGGAGGATTTGAAGCAGGCCGGGACATGGCAGGACTGCAGAGAGGTGTTGAAAATGTCAGTGAACACAGGAGTAAGCTCACTGGCACAGTATCTCAGAGTGGCCGGAGACACGTGGTCCGGGCCAGGAGCTTTGCGGGGGTGCAGCCTCAAGAAGAGTTGTTTAATATCTTTAGAGGCTATTGTTAGGCTGGGGGCAGGGCTGATGGGTGGGTCGTTAGAGTAGTGGGGGGTGGGGGAGGGAGAGGTGTCAAGGGCAGCATCAAAGCGACTGAAAAATAAGTTCAGTTCGTCAGCTAGCTTGTGGACGTCAGCACAGGGGGGGGCTTTGGGTTTGTAGTTGGTGATCTCCCGTAGGCCCCTCCAGACAGAAGCAGTATCGTTGTTACCAAACTGCTCCTGTAGTCGTTCTCTGTGCCGGGACTTGGCTGCTTTCAGTTCTTTCCTGAACTGATATTTAGCTGCTTTGTAGCCACTGCGGTCCCCCGCCCTGAAAGCAGACTCCTTTGCTTTCCTGAGCTGCCGGAGTTTAGCAGTGAACCAGGGTTTGTTATTGTTATAGATGACCCTGGTCCTTGTTGGAATGATGCTATCCTCACAGAAGTGAATGTATGACGTCACAGTGTCCGTGTATTCATCCAAACTGTCTGTGGCAGCTCTGAAAAGGTCCCAGTCTGTAGATTCCATGCATGCGTGCAGCTCTTCCACAGCTTCATCAGACCACACTTTGGAGCTCCTCACTGCAGGTTTTGAGAGCTTTAGTCTCTGTCTGTAAGCAGGAACCAGATGTATCATGGAGTGATCTGAGAAGCCGAGGGCTGCCTTGGGAACAGCGCGAAAAGCTCCGCGCACGGTGGTGTAACAGTGATCCAGAGTGTTCTCCTCTCTGGTCGGGCATTTGATAAACTGTCTGTATTTGGGTAATTCCTGGCTCTGGGTGACCGTCAGAGATGTGGAGGAGGCAGTGGCAGAAAAGTTTTTAACCTGGATTTAAACATTGTCAGAGAAAAAGCCTGTCTCACATTTTCAGAAAGATTGTTCCAGATTTTAGCAAGAGAGTCCCAGCAGGAGGCCAGTTTCTGTGCTCTTCAGAGTCCCAGCAGGAGGCCAGTCCCTGTGCTTTTCAGAGTTGGTTCATATGGCACTAACATGTCAATGTCATGTACTTTGAGGTCAAAGTACATACTTGTAACAAGCAGAGCTGCTTAGTCTATTCTCTGAGCCACAGGAAGCAGAGACCTGAGAACTGGACTAATGTGATGCTACTTCCTGGTTCTAGTCAGAAGTCAGGAAATTCAGTCAGGTATTTTACAGCTAGTTTGGAGAGACCAGTGAGCAGGACGTTAGTCTAACCTACTGGGGACAAATTCAGGATAAGAATCTCTGCTTTTGACACAATATTTTTAATGTTGTAACTGATGTTACTGATTCTATGTGGCTGTTAATATTAAGTCTGAGCCCATTATCACCCCTACATTTCTGACAGATACTTTATCGATCCCCGTAGGAGAAATTCAGGTGTACAGTAGCAGTAAAAACCCATCCATCCACACAAACAAAACAAATAAATAGATCATTCTAAAAGTAGTGTAGTATATATCCATATTTTCCTGTCCTCTGGTTGATGTGTGCAGAGTTGGCTTGGTTTGGACCATTTTCTTTGCTCTGGTCCAGAGAAAAATGCTATATTATTTATTAGCATTTTTCCAAAAATGTGCATTCTTCCAGTGGATTTATTCTTGATCTGCTTGGTTTGGACCATGAATCTTCTCTGCTCTGGTTTGGACCAGTGTAAAACCATGAACACTATACTGCAGCAACATCTCAAGTAGAAATAAGCAAGAAAAACTGTTTCGGAGCCACGTAAGACTTGCTGCCGTCTTCCAGCATATTCAAAAATAAGTTTTCAAATTATATCTTTAGACTATGGTATCCATATTTTGTGGAAAGTTTGTATCTCATAAACTGTATTTGACACGGGGCTAGAGAGGGTTTGGAAAACTATAAACACTAGAGGGAGCTGTGCACTTGTATGGTACAGATGTCACGAGTGGCAAATACACATATACAGTATGTACAGTGGTGCAAAAACGTATGTAGTCATCATCGTAAAGGTAAAGGTGCACTTCATTAATCCCCCGTAGGGTAATTCAATCCTCTGCATTTGACCCATCCTGATGCCACTAAGGCTTAATTCAGGAGCAGTGGTCGCCGTAGTGCCACTGCCATTAATACAATACAATGTATTCTTGTATAGCCCTAGGTCACAACAGAAGTCATCTCAGAGACTTAACAAAACCATTGAAATCACCAACACAGGTCAGAGAATCAACAGTTAAAACACATGAAGAATATAAAGCACACACAGAAGAAAATGTCCATACATGTTGTAGAATGTTAAAGTGTCCTGATCGTCACCAATCCTTTCTGTTGGACACTAACTGTCCAACAAGACCCTCCTGCATCGACAAGGAACAACTCTTAAAGAACCCAGTGGGAAAAAGTGAGAAACCTTGGGGAGAACTAGGGAAACCCACAGGGAGGGAGACCCATTTGAGAAAGGGATCCGCTCCTCCGGACGGACAGGCTAATGATCCAGGACCTAAGCTATAGCTACAGAACGTGGACCACTGGCCGCTGAACGTGGACAGGTCCGGTGCAGGACTGAAGCACTCCCAGGCGGGTCGGGCGGGGCAGTCCGCAGGTGTAGATGGAGGAGGCCAGGCTCATTATTACTATTACTATTTAAAAATAGTTCTCACTGTTCATTGGATTCATTGTTAAAAATACTGGGATTTGTAATAGAGTTTAAAACTTGAAATAAAACTCTGATTTGTTTTGGCTGATAAAAATAAGGCTCTTGCTTCCGTGACTACGTGTTTATAATGTTTGAAGCTATCTTTCCAGGAGAGGTGAAAACTGTGAAATACTGTTTGTTATCATTGCATTGGGGTCGGCCCGATGTTCCCCGGGTCCGATGTTCCCCGGGTCCGGTGTTCCCCGGGTCCGGTGTTCCCCGGGTCCGGTGTTCCCCGGGTCCGGTGTTCCCCGGGTCCGGTGTTCCCCGGGTCCGGTGTTCCCCGGGTCCGATGTTCCCCCGGGGCGGGGAACACCGGACCCGGGGAACATCGGACCTTCCAAACGCCGGAGGGCCCGGTGTTCCCCGACTGCAGGCCTCGCTCATAGACATGTTATTGCTGCATGTCTTCATGCGCCTGACGGCTACGCGCGGATAATGGAGCAACAAGCGGCTTTCGCTCATAACTAGTCTATAGGGCTACTGAATACTTTATATTATAAGCCTTGTAGATCTCGCATTGTAGTAGCCAACTACATTTTTACAACCTACCACCTCAGAATAAGAACGTGTTGCAGATAAGAAAAGTAAAATTAGCTCCACCACCTTTTCTTTTTGGAAACATATCTCCCTCCGTTCATCCTCGCAACCCGCTCTTGTTGTAGCTGGACTGTGCTCGTGCCATAGCCGCTCCAAACTCTCAGCAAGTTTTTTTTCTGAAGGTTGCACTCCAGCCTTATGCACATTAAAATAGGGGTCTTTTTACGAATGGGGCGACGCATTGCGTCCTCACTCCTCTCCCTGCAGTGCAGACGCTCCGAGAGACACCACTGAGGCCTCTGAGACTGAATGAGGTTGAACTGTATTTGCGCCGCTGTTTTTTGACATAACGATCCATATATTAAATGAGAACGCTGAGGAAGCGCAGCAAAGGAAAAGAGATCGGGGCTTATGGCACAAGCGAGTTGGCACACAAAAAGGAAGACAGAAAAGAGAGCCCACTGGAAAACAAAACATTGAATTTCAATAGGCAAAATATGTAAAAATGTAAAGACTGTTTTGTTGACTAATCAAGTTTTTGAGGACAATGGTCTGATTTTGTTTTTTTTATTCTGCACGGACCCCGCGGTTTCTGTAAAGATTACACCCCCTATAGAATTTTATTAATTCTATAGGGTTACAAACATTTGAAAATAAAGTGCATTATTGTGCTGTGCAAGTTTTAGAAGCAGGTCTGCTTCTCCAACGTGCTTCACAGTCGAGATAAATGCGACAGCGCTTATGGAGGACCGTGGCTGCCAAAACAATAAATAAATACAGAAATAAATAAATAACTGCAGAAATAAATACATAAATAGAGGAATAAATAAATAAATGCAAAAATAAATAAATAGAGAAATAAATAAATGAATAGAGAAATAAATAAATAAATACAGAAAGAGAAATAAATGTATAAATGCAGAAATAAATGAATATATAAATAAATAAATACAGAAATAAATGCACTTATTCTCATAATTGCATGCATTTATTTGCAAGTTTTATATTTTTAAAATCTTTTTATTTATTTATTTATTTCTGTATATATTTATTGTTTTGGCAGCCACGGTCCTCCATAAGCGCTCGCTACACGCAAAAAACAGACGGACACAATATAGAATATAAAAAAAATTCAGAAGTGACCGAACAATGCTGCCGTGTTAGCATATCAAAACAAAGCAGTAGACAAAACAATGGACGTTGTTTTAGCAGTATTATTATTATTATTCCCCCCACTGTAGGAGCCAATAAATATTTTTGAATTTTGAGCGTTTCCAATTGTATTTAAAAATGGGAAACCTAATTAAACAATCATGAATTGAGCTTTTCCGATCTTATTTTACACTGATTCCTTTGATCATTTTTTTCTTAAAGTTCAAGTTATAAAAATGCTATGTTTGAGTTGGTTATTTACATTTTAACTGTGAGTGACATGTACAGTAAGGCGGGACAACAATGCACAATGACGCACGCGTTCTGAATAGAATAATATGTATTAATATCTCTAAAACTATAAGAGCATATTCTAGTTTTACAACAAAAACGACGTCATATGCGTGTCCATTATGCGTAAAAGCACAGTGCCCTCAGCAAAACCACGTATTTGGAAAAACTATAGGCTAACAGATGTAGTAGCTCTAGTTTCAATTGTCCTCATTTTATTCAGTCAGACTTGTCAAATATAGATGCCCATGGGAGAGTGAGCAAGGGGAGATAACATGGCCATAACATGCCCAAAAATATCCTGCATAGACTCAAGCTGCGATCAGCTGAAATATGAGCACACAAAGAGCGAGAGGGAAAAAGAAAAGTAAATAGGCTTAGGCTAGTTAGTATTTTTTCTCTCACAAAAGTTGGCACGGATCATATGCCATCTTTCGTGGAGGAGGAAACATCAAACATCAAAGGGCGCACGCGGGGAACAGCGGGACTAGTCTCGTTGTTGAAGTCCCGATGTTCCCCCACTTCTATTGGCGGGGGAACATCGGGACTTTTTAATACGCGAAGTACCAATGTTCCCCGGGTCCGATGTTCCCCCGCCTATAGAAGTGGGGGAACATCGGGACTTTTTAATACGCGAAGTACCGATGTTCCCCGGGTCCGATGTTCCCCCGCCTATAGAAGTGGGGGAACATCGGGACTTTTTAATACGCGAAGTACCGATGTTCCCCGGGTCCGATGTTCCCCCGCCTATAGAAGTGGGGGAACATCGGAACTTTTTAATACGCGAAGTACCGATGTTCCCCGGGTCCGATGTTCCCCCGCCTATAGAAGTGGGGGAACATCGGAACTGTTTTAATACGCGAAGTACCGATGTTCCCCGGGTCCGATGTTCCCCCGCCTATAGAAGTGGGGGAACATCGGACCCGGGGAACATCGGACCCGGGGAACATTGGACCCGGGGAACATCGGTACGCACCCATTGCATTTCCTGTGACTGAATAGTTTGATTCTCTGGGGAATCGACACCTTTGTAAAGTCTTCCCAGATGACTGTTGTTGTGATTTAGGGCTATAAAAAAATAGATAGAATTGAATTTATTTTACGGACGCACAACGTATGTAGCTAATACTAGCCTAGCCTAGCTTAAGCCGGCCTCATCGAGCTGCTATGAAAACATTAGCTTTGTGGTTTCACAGGCGCAGTTGACTGCTTAAACTAAACTTTGCACGAAACTTTGACTCTTAAAACCCATATGTGACAAAACGGAACCATCAACATCTGGTTACATCTCTGTTGTAATACCTGCCAATACTGCATCTTGTGAATTAAGTTTCTCTGCCCTAAAACTTATTAAAAACCATCCCAGAACGACCATGGCAGATGATAGATTCAGTCATCTTGGTATCCTCAGTGTAGAGTCAAGGAGGGCTCAGGGCTGAATATGGAGGAGTTTGTCAACATCTTTGCTGCTTTACACCAGAACCGCAGGAATGTTCTAAATTTGCCAAAAGAAAAATGTAATGCAATGTTTGAATGATGTCATTTTGCACTTTTTTTTTAAATTCACTTTTTTGCTTTGTAGTTTCCAAGTGTGCACTCAGTTCACTTTGTATACAGAATAAAGATAAGATTAAGGTTAAAATTTATCGTTTAGCCAGTTTTTGTGTGAAATATTATTTCTGAATAGTATAAATGTGGACCCCTTAAAAAACCCTTGCCACCCCCTGGCCACCCTCTCTTTCAAGTCTGGCTCCGCCACTGCTGCAGACAGACCCTTCTCCTCCAGACGGCAAGCAGAGACGGGGACCAGGGTGCCTGTGTGTGTGCACACTCTTTGCCCTGGGTCTTGTCTGTCAGGTGGGCAACTGGAACTTAAAGTGGTTCTCACCCCCGCTCCTCGGAGCTTACGTCACTCACATTTCCTGTTCAAATCTTCCTCTAAATGGGCGTAGCCTGGAGGACTAAAGGGGGCGTGAACGAGACTGGGCCGTTTACATTGCTCTGGGCGGGGGGCTGCTGACGTCAGGTCCAACTTGCAGACGTCAGGTCCAACTTCTGTGCCAGTGTTGGCGCCAGATTCAAAATTCAAATGTAGTAATACAGGTCGCCAGCAGATGGCGCCTCACAGACGGTTTTAGGCAGAAAGTCTAACTTTCAACTAATTTGCACCAAAGTGACAAGATTATGACCAGGATATGTAGACAACACCATTGGACACTCATTTATACCGTTTATCAGCAAAAAAAAGTGGATTTGAGGGTGAGTTGTCCTTTAACTTGTATTAACCATGTTTTATTTCAACACTAGCGCTTTTTAAGAGAAAAATATCTCAACTGTGTCTTAACATTTAACTGTGTCTTAACAATGTTAATTAAATACATTATTTGTGAATAAAACTGTGAATTAACTGGAAACGGTTGCCTTGTATTTTCAATACTTATGGTGCGTTCAGACCAAACGTGTTTTGAGCGTCCAAAGCGTCGGGTTTACATTGAAAATACATGGGGGACGCGCTTCAAGGAGCGTAGAGAGCGTTACGCGCCTCTCGAGCGGCGCGTCTTCGAGCGTTTTGCGCGTTTGCCGCAGCGCGTTTTGAGATTTCAAGCGTTTTAAAATTACAAGCGTTATGACGCGCGTCACGTGCCTCCAACGCAGCCGACGCTATGGTGCATTCAGACGCAGAGGACTTCACACCAGCACGTCCTGACGCGAGCCGGAAGTACCGGAAGTAGCCGGCCGGCTCTGATGCTAACAGAGCTATGCTAGCGGCTTCTTGTGTACAGATCTTCTCCGATATGCAGCTTTGCACGGGCTTTATACAACAGTAGTATGTGTTCACGGAGGTGACTTTATACAACAGCAGTATGTGTTCACGGAGGTGACTTTATATAACAGCAGTATGTGTTCACGGAGGTGACTTTATATAACAGCAGTATGTGTTCACGGAGGTGACTTTATATAACAGTAGTATGTGTTCACGGAGGTGCGCCATACGTTTTTTTGTATTATTAAACGGAATTTCCGCATCGGCGAACACACTCGAAGCAGTTGCAGAAGGTCACGGGAGCATGACAACCCATATTTTCACAAGCACAGAGTCCCCCATTGTCAACCCTGGTTTGAGTTCTGGTGAAGTCTGGTGTGGGTCCTGTTTTGGCTGTTTACAGTATTTTCAGTCTGCTCGCTCAGTCCGCTAATGTCCCCATAACCACTTTTCTGCTCTCTGATTGGTTGTCGCACGAACGTCCTAAGGAAAGGATGAGCAGAATCCATCTCCTGTGGGCGTCAATTTTTCGCTCCTGCTCCTCCCTTTTCACTTTCCCGCCAAGTCCGTGCGTGTCTACAGAACAGTCCTCCGTCCGTGCGTGTCTACAGAACAGTCCTCCGTCCGTGCGTGTCTACTGAACAGTCCTCCGTCCGTGCGTGTCTACAGAACAGTCCTCCGTCCGTGCGTGTCTACTGAACAGTCCTCCGTCCGTGCGTGTCTACTGAACAGTCCTCCGTCCGTGCGTGTCTACTGAACAGTCCTCCGTCCGTGCGTGTCTACTGAACAGTCCTCCGTCCGTGCGTGTCTACTGAACAGTCCTCCGTCCGTGCGTGTCTACAGAACAGTCCTCCGTCCGTGCGTGTCTACTGAACAGTCCTCCGTCCGTGCGTGTCTACTGAACAGTCCTCCGTCCGTGCGTGTCTACTGAACAGTCCTCCGTCCGTGCGTGTCTACTGAACAGTCCTCCGTCCGTGCGTGTCTACTGAACAGTCCTCCGTCCGTGCGTGTCTACTGAACAGTCCTCCGTCCGTGCGTGTCTACAGAACAGTCCTCCGTCCGTGCGTGTCTACTGAACAGTCCTCCGTCCGTGCGTGTCTACTGAACAGTCCTCCGTCCGTGCGTGTCTACAGAACAGTCCTCCGTCCGTGCGTGTCTACAGAACAGTCCTCCGTCCGTGCGTGTCTACAGAACAGTCCTCCGTCCGTGCGTGTCTACAGAACAGTCCTCCGTCCGTGCGTGTCTACAGAACAGTCCTCCGTCCGTGCGTGTCTACAGAACAGTCCTCCGTCCGTGCGTGTCTACTGAACAGTCCTCCGTCCGTGCGTGGCAGAGAGGTCAGTGCGTTGTGACGCTGCAACGCGCATTACCATAGACTTTGCATTGAAACCCGACGCGACGCATGATCCGGTCTGAACGTGCCATTAGAGTTGAACATTAGTGAACCTTTTGGGAGAAGCCCCGAGCGTCGACCAA
Organism: Knipowitschia caucasica; assembly: GCA_964034765.1. Classification (NCBI taxonomy): domain Eukaryota; kingdom Metazoa; phylum Chordata; class Actinopteri; order Gobiiformes; family Gobiidae; genus Knipowitschia; species Knipowitschia caucasica. The sequence goes on along the minus strand of OZ035830.1, from coordinate 40,302,373 downwards.
TCAGGAGCTTTCTCCTACAGTGACGACAGGACCTGAGGGAGAAGACAACACATCAGCTATGGAGGACAAGCTGTGCTAACCTGACAAGAGCCAGATTGATGATTGTGTAGAACTCTAATGCGTTCTCCACAATATCAATCTGGGACTTCTGCAGGAGAATCCTTTCGGAGAAAGGAGGGATAAGCAGCAGAATACTTCAAGCTGATTGGGCGAAGTGACGCTGTGTGCCCGCCTACCAATGTTTGACTTAAACCAATCTCGGTAACATCTTTGCCGTCCAGAAATGCACAAAGCGCCTCTCGCTGTTCATCTTTCAAAAAAGAAATTGGAGATTCTGCTAAAACTGACTTGATAGCCTCAGCTACGCGTCCGTCCTCCTGCGTAGCCATGTTTGTTTTGCTTCGGCCCGGCACTTCTTGCTTTCGTCAAACCCGGATATCCCGCCCTAAACCCCCAGACTGGCGCGTGATTGGCTTGAACACCTAGATGTTCTACTCGAAAAGGGTTGGCGGGAGCGGGACAAGATGTATTCTCGAGTGTTTGTGAACTCGCAAATACTGCGAGAATTCAGCTTCAGGCAAGGTTAAAGCTGTGCTGTTAGCCCCACTAGACCCTAACCACCGTGACATGGAGGAGGCTAGTGAAGAGGTTGGTGTCTCGGGTAAGTAATTTAAACTTCTCACAATCGTTAATACTTCTCTGAACAATATCTGTAATGTCATCTTTAGGGAGAAACAAACCCACAGATTACATATTAAAGAGGAAACAGTCCACGGAGACAGCAGCTGTAGTATGCTAACACTGTTATCTGTATTCATATAAAATAGATTGTGTATATATCGTTGTTAATCCCATGCTGAGACTGGGAATACTGTATATTTACATTTACTGTATATATATGGCTTATTATGAAGCACTTTTCATACAATAGTCTGATAAATATATGTGTAGAATTATGAAATAAAAGCACATTATACAGGTGCTTTTCTTTTGTCATTCATAAAAGACATTTACAGATGAGTCTCAATTCCACAAAAACAGGTTTAAAGTGGTTAGCCACGCTTCTAAGTTTGTTATTTGTGTGTATATTTACACTTTTTATTGTACATAATATATCCTGCGTTTAACATGTTTGCACATTTCTTTCTTTGTACAATCTGAGTGTTTCTATCCATGCCAAATGTGACATCTCTCCTGTGTCTGTTACTCCTGTGTCTGTTTCTCCTGTGTCTGTTACTCCTGTGTCTGTTTCTCCTGTGTCTGTTTCTTCTGTGTCTGTTACTCCTGTGTCTGTTTCTCCTGTGTCTGTTACTCCTGTGTCCGTTACTCCTGTGTCTGTTTCTCCTGTGTCTGTTACTCCTGTGTCTGTTTCTCCTGTGTCTGTTTCTCCTGTGTCTGTTACTCCTGTGTCTGTTTCTCCTGTGTCTGTTTCTTCTGTGTCTGTTTCTCCTGTGTCTGTTACTCCTGTGTCTGTTTCTCCTGTGTCTGTTACTCCTGTGTCTGTTTCTCCTGTGTCTGTTTCTCCTGTGTCTGTTACTCCTGTGTCTGTTTCTCCTGTGTCTGTTTCTTCTGTGTCCGTTTCTCCTGTGTCCGTTACTCCTGTGTCTGTTACTCCTGTGTCCGTTACTCCTGTGTCTGTTTCTCCTGTGTCTGTTACTCCTGTGTGTGTTTCTCCTGTGTCCGTTACTCCTGTGTCTGTTTCTCCTGTGTCTGTTTCTCCTGTGTCTGTTACTCCTGTGTCTGTTTCTCCTGTGTCTGTTTCTCCTGTGTCTGTTTCTCCTGTGTCTGTTACTCCTGTGTCTGTTTCTCCTGTGTCTGTTTCTCCTGTGTCTGTTTCTCCTGTGTCTGTTACTCCTGTGTCTGTTTCTCCTGTGTCTGTTTCTCCTGTGTCTGTTACTCCTGTGTGTGTTTCTCCTGTGTCTGTTACTCCTGTGTCCGTTTCTCCTGTGTCTGTTACTCCTGTGTCTGTTTCTCCTGTGTCTGTTTCTCCTGTGTCTGTTACTCCTGTGTCTGTTTCTCCTGTGTCTGTTTCTCCTGTGTCTGTTTCTTCTGTGTCTGTTACTCCTGTGTATGTTTCTTCTGTGTCTGTTTCTCCTGTGTCTGTTTCTTCTGTGTCTGTTACTCCTGTGTCTGTTTCTCCTGTGTCTGTTTCTTCTGTGTCTGTTACTCCTGTGTATGTTTCTCCTGTGTCTGTTACTCCTGTGTCTGTTTCTCCTGTGTCTGTTTCTCCTGTGTCTGTTTCTCCTGTGTCTGTTACTCCTGTGTCTGTTACTCCTGTGTCTGTTTCTCCTGTGTCTGTTTCTCCTGTGTCTGTTTCTCCTGTGTCTGTTTCTCCTGTGTCCGTTACTCTGTTTCTCCTGTGTCTGTTTCTCCTGTGTCTGTTTCTCCTGTGTCTGTTTCTCCTGTGTCTGTTACTCCTGTGTCTGTTTCTCCTGTGTCTGTTACTCCTGTGTCTGTTACTCCTGTGTCTGTTTCTCCTGTGTCTGTTACTCCTGTGTCTGTTACTCCTGTGTCTGTTACTCCTGTGTCTGTTTCTCCTGTGTCTGTTTCTCCTGTGTCTGTTTCTCCTGTGTCTGTTTCTCCTGTGTATGTTACTCCTGTGTCTGTTTCTCCTGTGTCTGTTACTCCTGTGTCTGTTACTCCTGTGTCTGTTTCTCCTGTGTCTGTTACTCCTGTGTCTGTTACTCCTGTGTCTGTTACTCCTGTGTCTGTTTCTCCTGTGTCTGTTTCTCCTGTGTCTGTTACTCCTGTGTGTGTTTCTCCTGTGTCTGTTACTCCTGTGTCTGTTTCTCCTGTGTCTGTTACTCCTGTGTCTGTTACTCCTGTGTCCGTTTCTCCTGTGTCTGTTACTCCTGTGTCTGTTACTCCTGTGTCTGTTTCTCCTGTGTCTGTTTCTCCTGTGTCTGTTTCTTCTGTGTCTGTTTCTCCTGTGTCCGTTTCTCCTGTGTCCGTTACTCCTGTGTCTGTTACTCCTGTGTCCGTTACTCCTGTGTCTGTTTCTCCTGTGTCTGTTACTCCTGTGTCTGTTTCTCCTGTGTCTGTTACTCCTGTGTGTGTTTCTCCTGTGTCCGTTTCTCCTGTGTCTGTTACTCCTGTGTCCGTTACTCCTGTGTCCGTTACTCCTGTGTCTGTTTCTCCTGTGTCTGTTACTCCTGTGTCCGTTACTCCTGTGTCTGTTTCTCCTGTGTCTGTTTCTCCTGTGTCTGTTTCTCCTGTGTCTGTTACTCCTGTGTCTGTTTCTCCTGTGTCTGTTTCTCCTGTGTCTGTTTCTCCTGTGTCTGTTACTCCTGTGTCTGTTTCTCCTGTGTCTGTTTCTCCTGTGTCTGTTACTCCTGTGTCTGTTTCTCCTGTGTCTGTTTCTCCTGTGTCTGTTTCTCCTGTGTCTGTTTCTCCTGTGTCTGTTACTCCTGTGTCTGTTTCTCCTGTGTCTGTTTCTCCTGTGTCTGTTACTCCTGTGTCTGTTTCTCCTGTGTCTGTTTCTCCTGTGTCTGTTCTGTTCTTTTTCAAAGACTACTGGAGAAATGGAACTCTGACTTTCTCTGACAGCAACAAAATCACACGTTTCTCCAGCTTCACCTCCATCACCTCCTGCTTCACCTCCATCACCTCCATCACCTCCTGCTTCACCTCCATCACCTCCTGCTTCACCTCCATCACCTCCATCACCTCCTGCTTCACCTCCATCACCTCCTGCTTCACCTCCATCACCTCCTGCTTCACCTCCATCACCTCCTGCTTCACTACAGATTTACAATATGAACTACAACAAACAAATGTTCATGTTTTATTTAATCATTAGTCATGAATAGTTAGAACAGTGGGCTCTGCATCTCTGAAGATGAGGAGCAGCAGGAGCAGGAGCAACAGCAGTAGCAGCAGGAGCAACAGGAGCAACAGCAGGAGCAGGAGCAACAGCAGTAGCAGCAGGAGCAACAGCAGGAGCAACAGCCGTAGCAGCAGGAGCAGGAGCAACAGCAGGAGCAACAGGAGCAGGAGCAACAGCAGGAGCAACAGCAGGAGCAACAGCAGGAGCAACAGCAGGAGCAACAGGAGCAGGAGCAACAGCAGGAGCAACAGCAGGAGCAACAGGAGCAGGAGCAACAGGAGCAGGAGCAACAGGAACAACAGCAGGAGCAACAGCAGGAGCAACAGGAGCAGGAGCAGGAGCAACAGCAGGAGCAACAGCAGGAGCAACAGGAGCAGGAGCAACAGCAGGAGCAACAGCAGGAGCAACAGCAGGAGCAACAGGAGCAGGAGCAACAGCAGGAGCAACAGCAGGAGCAGGAGCAACAGCAGTAGCAGCAGGAGCAACAGCAGGAGCAACAGGAACAGGAGCAACAGCAGGAGCAACAGCAGGAGCAGGAGCAACAGCAGGAGCAACAGGAACAGGAGCAACAGCAGGAGCAACAGCAGTAGCAGCAGGAGCAACAGGAGCAGCAGCAGGAGCAGGAGCAACAGGAGCAGGAGCAACAGCAGGAGCAACAGCAGGAGCAACAGGAGCAGCAACAGGAACAGGAGCAACAGCAGGAGCAGGAGCAACAGCAGTAGCAGCAGGAGCAACAGGAGCAGCAGCAGGAGCAGGAGCAACAGGAGCAGGAGCAACAGCAGGAGCAACAGGAGCAGCAGCAGGAGCAGGAGCAACAGGAGCAGGAGCAACAGCAGGAGCAACAGCAGCAGGAGCAGGAGCAACAGCAGGAGCAACAGCAGCAGGAGCAGGAGCAACAGCAGCAGGAGCAGGAGCAACAGGAGCAGGAGCAACAGCAGTAGCAGCAGGAGCAACAGCAGTAGCAGCAGGAGCAACAGCAGGAGCAACAGCAGCAGGAGCAGGAGCAACAGCAGCAGGAGCAGGAGCAACAGCAGGAGCAACAGCAGCAGGAGCAGGAGCAACAGGAGCAGGAGCAACAGCAGTAGCAGCAGGAGCAACAGCAGTAGCAGCAGGAGCAACAGCAGGAGCAACAGGAGCAACAGCAGAGTCCTGGGCGTCTGCCTCTGACAAAGGTCTCTACAGTGTGCGCTTCATAAAGAACCTGGAAATAAAAGATAAAAATGACTTTGTGTCTGAAGTGTAAAGAGTCATGAAAAGTGAGGTATTATTTACACAGGTACATATTTGTCAGCAGTACTTATACTTCTAATTGAATATAAACTCTAATCTCTAAACTCTTCATCTCCTGTGTTCAACTCCATTTTACAGATATTATAGATCCATGATTGTTCCTTTCGCATCAGCAAACACACATTATTACATTTAGGCCTGATACAAATTACTTTTAAGTGATGCACAAACGAGGGCCATAACAAATATATGAATCATAGATAATAATCATTTAATACATGTATGTGCATTGTTACATACATGTGATGTTTTGTGACATGAAATATCACTTTGTATAAACGAATGATTACTGCCAATACATTTGTTATAACAGAGAAAGTCCGTTACAGAAGCCTCGTCTTTGGGTTTTCATAATTAAGACTGTAATTAAGAATGTAAACATCAGGGAGCTCAAAAATGTGCCCCTGCGTTCCGACGCTCTGTCCAGGGGCTGCAGCACTACCCAACCCAGCGGGGGTTTGCTGCTAGCACCCAGGGCTTTCCCTGGAAGAAATGCCTGACAATGTTCTACTTTATCACCAGACCTCTGATATGACAATAGAGGGGGGTATTTCTCGCCTCAAATGTTATTAGAAATAACTTTTATGTCCTAAATAAAGCGTATTTTAAACTTCTTACCTGCTGCTGTGTCCTTCCCTCGGAGTTGTTGAGTTGGAGAAGCCCCGCCCCTAAATGCTCTGTGACAGCGTCTGCCCTGTAGTGTCCTGGATGCACCTGGCGCGCCTCCAAGTTGCTCTGTGACAGCATCTGCCACAATTTGTCACAAGCGTCCCAAAACGCGATTGGTCTGAACGCACCATTACTTGTGTGCCTTCAACCTGTGATACACTATTTCCCCAGGAAGTCTGGGGTGGCGTTGCTACAACATCTCTAAATCTATTTATTTAGTTTACAATTTGTTAACCCCTCGGTTGCCACACTCAGTTTGAGGAGAGGACACCAGGGTGAGCTCGATGGTGCCACCCAAAATGAGAAAATGATGCACATTTATTGAAACTCCCTCGCCCCGACTTTCTCCATCGACTCCCACTGTCTGCTGTCGTTGTGTCCTTGGCAAGACACTTAACCTCTGGGAACAGCAGCCACAGTGGGGCGGCTGCGGCTGTAAAGTGCCAAACTGCCGTTGTGTCCTTAGGCAAGACACTTCACCCCCATTTCCCAGAATGAGTCTGGTGTGTGTGTGAATGGTTGGTGGTGGTCGGAGGGGCCTCGCTTCTGTCAGTATACTGCGTCTTTGAGTGTCCAAAAAAGCGCTATATAAAAGTGATGCATTATTATTGTTCCTAATAATGTTCCCACTCCGAATGCTGTGATCAGAAAAGCTCATGAAACGCTCTGAGGACTCTTTAATTGTAATAATGAATGTTTTTACTTTTTACAGAGCAGTGTTAGGCACACTTCTGAACTCTTAAGGCATTGGAGAAAATGTCTTTTTAGAATTTTGTAAACATTGAATGTTTGTGTTCTTTGTCTCTTTTGTTGTGTTTGTTGTGTTTGTTTTAAATGGACCCTTTGTGTGTCTGGATTAAAGATTAAATAATAAATAATATTAAAAGCTGGGAATCATAACTTTAGTTTAATAAATAACACAAAAGTAAACTTTACACACTGTTCCATTCTGCAGATCACTCATGTGTCAGAGATAGATCCAACAGTATCTAACCCAAACACAACACTGGTCATTCTACTGTCTATCAGAGTGATAGAGTTTGAAATCACCAAACAATATGTAGGCCAAAGTTTCAAAAAGATAGAGATGATCACTGAAATGGCAAAGATGATGATTACACACAGAGTTGCTCCATTACTTGCATAAATAGAGGAAAACCATGCGTTTTTACAATCACAGTTGAACTATTGTTTTGACTGCAGTAAATATAATCTCGTCCTTGATGTGCAGCTCTTTCTTGCCAAGAATTCAAAGCATCAAGGAAACATTTCACTAAAGCAACACTCTCTGGGCTTTTAATACACTCACAATGCAAACGCTTTTTTCTCTGTGGTTCCTTGTTCCTTGTTCCTTCATGAAGACCTAGAGCTGTTTGTCATCCCCAAACACGCCGACATCACACTCTAAAATGCATTGAGATATTTATGAACGTTTACATTTATTGACAGTGGTTATCCCGTTCCCTATGGGGCTTGAGAGCCACATGTGGCTCTGGGCCAATCATGCAGCTCTTTTTCTCTCATCAAATTTGAAAAAAAAGAATACATTTTATCAAAAATATGTCAACATGAATCTCTTTTCCCTACAGAGCCTTTAAACACAGTTTTAATACTATGCAACTCTGCTTGAACGGATGTGTTTCAGAACATGCACGTGTGATAAGGGTTTGTAATGGTACAAACGTAGCCTGGTCGTACCACACCATAGTACAAATTACATTTCGTACTAAGGTCTGGATTCGCTCCATTGACACCGTTTACAGGTGGGAGGGGTTAACTCCTTTTGCAGATTGAAACGATTGGATCTGAGTTTACCGTGACGTATGTAATGCGCCCGAGTGAGTCGTTGGCGTTTAGCATTTAGCCTAGCTTTAGCCATCTCCTTTGCCGCTAACGGAGCCCGTGGGGAGTAGCGCCACAATCTTTGCAGTAATTACATTTGCTAAACATTCCTCTTGCTACTGCTTCAGTTTCTTGATAGAACCAGACCAGAATACTTTACTATCGCATTATTTGCCAAACTACAACCTTCCCGTTCGGCGGAAACTCTTGACGTCACCCACAACTATCTACAACACCCGCCTCCCGCGCTCGCTGATTGGTCGAACGGAATTCAACCGTTTGTAATCGCAAACACAAAGACCAGACAGACCAGACTCAGACGTTACATGCAGGTACAGATGGCTAAGGCCAAACGTGTAAATGTAGATTTCTTTTGATTGTAGATTTAGAAACAACTTCTATTTCTATTTAACGCAAAATTATTTACAGCGATGTCACTTATAGATCTTGGTCTTAAGAGAAGCTTGTAGATCTGGGGAGTTTTTAATTAACGGCAGGGTGGCTGAGTCTCACTTCTCAGAAAGAAGTTCCTGGGTTCAAATCCTGGTCGGAACAGGGTATTTCAGGGTATTTCTGAGTGGAGTTTAGAACAGAACAGTTATAAAGTCTCTGGACACAGAGACGCTGCATTATTGGAGAACTTTACACAAAAAGCCACTAGCTAAAATGGGTTAGCATCAAAGTCCGCCTGCCACTTCTGCTGTGCACAAAAGCAGGGCAGCACTTCATTCTGCTACTCAAATTTAGTGAATGTGCGTCCAGTGCGCATGGAAGTTGCATTCAAGCCGCATTACTTCAAGAACTCACACAATCATCATTGGGGAATCTTCCTCCTGCTCTGAGCGGCTTGTGACGCCAACACCACTTTGCTGTTCTTTGATTGCTTACCACATTCTAGTCCAGCCCAAAAAAATGAGCAATGTTCATGCTGCACCTGTGGAATGTGGTTATATCGGCTACAAAGAATGTCTGTCTATTTCCGTGAACAAGCCAAGTTACTAATAACCTGTATGTTGCAAATGTACTTGGCTCACTTCCAGTCAATGAGAGTTATAGTTTCTCTTCCAGAGGTTGTAAAGTTGCTGTCTTATTGGCTCAAAGTGGCATTGACTTTAAGCCAATCACATGCGGTTTTCAGTTCTTATTTATATTTGGCTGTCTGTACCTCATCACATCCATAATGCTGCACCACTGTAAAGGTAAGAAATAATCAATCAATATAATGATTGGTATTATTAATATTTAATGTATTGCAGTTATTTTTTAAACACTTACCTTGTGAATGCTATATACAAATTAACTTGCCTTGTAGGTTGCTAGTATTATACAATTCTCTCTTGTTCAGGTTTGTTGCAAATGAAAAGCAGAGCTGTAAGAACACTAACTCATTCATAGTGGTTTAGTAAGTACTCGTTAAAATATTTAATGTCATGTTAAGTCAAATCAATGTTATTGAACTTTCACATACAATTGTGTGTGAGCTGATAAAGGGTGGTCGCCTCTTTTCAATTTTCTGTCCAAAAAAGCTGATTTCAAGATCTCAAGCTTAAACAGTGTTTATCCACTTTTTCAGGATCAAGGAGGACCGAGAGCAGAACAGTGCCTTCAGTTGATTCAGAAAAGTAAGTTCTGGGATCATATCATGTAATCATCATTTAAATGTCTTATAATGAGGTACGCTCAAGAGCTATTTTTAGAAGTGCCGGTATTGCTTACCAGCCCCAAATTATGTAAGGGAACCCGCTTATTATACGGCTTTGTACCAACAGAACACACAAAATAAACTTCTGTCCACTAATAGGAATGCCAAAAGGTTTATTTAATGACAGAAAATAAAATAGTTCTCAAAGGCTTTCCTGTGGCTATGCTAGTAACAGTTAGCCTAGTAACAGTTAGGCTAGTAACAGTTAGGCTAGTAACAGTTATGCTAGTAACAGTTAGGCTAGTAACAGTTATGCTAGTAACAGTTAGGCTAGTAACAGTTAGGCTAGTAACAGTTAGGCTAGTAACAGTTAGGCTAGTGACAGTTAGGCTAGTAACAGTTAGGCTAGTAACAGTTAGGCTAGTGACAGTTAGGCTAGTAACAGTTAGGCTAGTAACAGTTATGCTAGTAACAGTTATGCTAGTAACAGTTAGGCTAGTAACAGTTAGGCTAGTAGCAGTTAGGCTAGTAGCAGTTAGGCTAGTAACAGTTATGCTAGTTACAGTTAGGCTAGTAACAGTTAGGCTAGTAACAGTTATGCTAGTAACAGTTAGGCTAGTAACAGTTATGCTAGTAACAGTTAGGCTAGTAACATTCAAACTAGAACTCTCTCGAACTGCATGAAAACTGAGCAAAGAATCCTGAACATCAGCAGTGAGTGACCCAAACATAAACTTAACCTTAATCCATAATATGATCCTCTGCAAAAGTTCCTAAAATGTCCCGGGATCTACTTCTGGGTTTTTTGCGATCGCTTTTTCTCGCAACAAAGCAGTATTATTGTAATGAAAAGGTTAACAGATCATTCTGAAAACCTCCGTGCACGTGTGTTAAGAATGTATATGTATAATGTATTCTCCGGTTAACATTTAATTGTGTTGATTGATTGGTATTTGAGTTTATTGAGCGTGGCTAGCTCTGGAGTGGCCGGAACTACTTGCGGAGTAATCTACACATCTGAATTACAAGCAGAGAGTGCGTTGCCAAAGAGCAGCGGTCATTATTGTTTTGAGAGGTCCGTTATCAAGAAATAATGACCGGTAGAACGTTTTGAAATGACCTTCAAATCAATTCTGATTTGAATGTTCTACTGCTGCTGTGAGGAGCGTGTAATAAATATATGGGCAGGGACTCTAATTAATAAGAGGCTTTGTGATTAATTAATCGCATGTAAATATTTGTCCTGAGAACAGTGAGAAGTCATTTTTTTCACATGGATTTTTAGTTTACCATTGAATAATGACTGAATACATAAGCTTAAACAACACGGACTTCTTTCCCATCAAATGGGCCCAATGCACGCACCACTTCCGCGTTTTAGCTAAAGCCCCACTTCACTTCCTGTTCACGGGAAACGGCTTGAGTTTCACAGGAGTTCAGCAGTGGTTTACACGATTTTTCCAAATAATGCTCAAACGGGAATTAAACTGTGAGAATACTGGGCATTTTTGGGACACAGCTGTGCTCTCTGATTGTGCTGTCATTGTGTTTTTATAAAGTTTACTAATCTCTCTGAGTGGCCACAGTCACAGCTCTACCTCAGAGAGAAAGCCCAGCGACACTTTTGGGTCAGTCTCAGCTGAAAGTATCAATCTAATTACTAAAAAACGTCACTAAAACTCACCTAAATGCCATAGGATAGCATAGACAGGAAGTGAACGGGCTGATCTGCGCTAACAGGAAATGATGTGCATACAGCCCATAACGTTTCTGTCATCGCCTCCACACACACTGACCACAACATACGCTTTGTATAACCAAATTCCACTGCACTTGAAGTGAGCACTAAAGCTTATAATACGTTTGTGGATTCGAACTAAAACATCAACAATAGCAGCTCACACACCTGTGTCGCTGCTGCTCCTCCTCCTCCTTCTGCTCCTCCTCCTCCTTCTCTGAGGAGTCGCTTGCTGCTTTCTTGAATGAAATAGTCACGATTGTTACTTATTTAAATGTATTGTGCAAAGCTGCAATTATACAGAACATTATAAAACTTTAACTTCCAAGCAGCATTGCTGGGTTTCAACCACGTAACCAAAAGGGGGCGGGACATGTTTGGCCGTAGGACAGGAAGTATTTTTCTCCTATTAAATAGAAAGGGCAATGCTGGAAAACGCAGACATAGGAGCTTTTCGCGACTTAGTATCACTCTTATTATGAGTGAAAACTATTTTAATGCAGCGTACACTTTGTAGTCTTTGAGTGAGACCATTTTTTTCAACAATGAGAAGGATTAAGGCTGTTATAGTGACGACAGTGGAGTCACTCTGGGATCAACAGAAACACGTCTGAGATGATAGTTCTGATCAATAACACAATAAATATGGCACAAATGTTACTTTAGACAGCATTTGAAGCGAGAAATACAAAAAAACAATAAAGGGTCACCTTTATTGTCATTTCAGTGATTTGTTGAGCTGTAAATAACCAAAAGTACAGAGCTCCAGGGGGAGCTAACTGCTGTTAGCTTAATGCTACGTTAAGCTAAAAGCAGTGAGTGAGCTAACAGCGGGGGCTGCAATTAGAAAATGAATTAAACAGTTATTTCTGTTGCCTCGGCTACTACAACCGTATACCACACAAAATACTGCATTGTATCTATGAAAGTAAGCAAAGTAAAGACTGCGACTGTCGGCTGTGTCTGTGGCCGCAGATGCTACGCAAGCTAATGCTAGCGCATTTCTCCCGTTCCTTAGAAGGCATTTTCCTAAAAATTGACAGCCGTTAGAGAAATATTTTTTTGAAAAGTAGAGACTCCATAGGTTCTCCACTTGATATGAGCAGTTGCCACAACTGTACACGCCATAGAAAAAGAGCATTTTGACTAGGAATCAGTGAATGTTTACATTGTTCTTAGTGGGGAAATGTACTTTCTGTCCCTCGGAGCACTTTCGTCACGCGTAACCCAGCGATTTGATGACATAATGACCTATCACAATATGCCGGTATAACAAAGATCTCTACCGTTGGCCAAATTTATATCGCTTATACCGTTTATATATATATAGTATATACCTACTTGTTATGATGTACTTTTGAACAAGAGAAGTCATGGAGTTGGCGCTCCAGTATAATCGGTCCGTCTGAAACTCATCCTCCAGTGAGGAAGGTTCCGCGGTGTAAAAAACACATGCAATTAAAATGCGTCAATTTTTTTAAACACACTAATTTTGTGGCGTTAATTAATCGTAATTAACGTGTTAAAGTCCCGGCCCTAATAAATATACTTATTAAGTATATCACTATCTGTTCTTGTTAAGTGACTGCACACGCTTTACCATCTTCTGCCAGATGTCGGCGTATTTCAACTCTTCAACACTTTTGGTTTCATCCTCTCCATGGAGCCATCTTTTATAGCTTTTGAAATAATTATACTTAAAGTTTTACTTTTTCCTATCTTTTATGATAGGGCTTTTTTAACACCCACCGGCACTCCGTTTTGGTTTTCTTCAGAATTCAGCTTGTCAAAGAGCATTGTTTTGGTCTTCAAACCCCACAAGCTACAGATTATTATTATTTATTTATTTTTACAGCCGCGTTTGTATTCATGTAAACCCCAAGCATCTCTTCCCGCCCTGATAAGACGTAGGCCAGTCCCCTATAAAAGGGCCCTGCACCGCAGCGCTTCTAATTTCGAACTCAGCCAAAGAGGACAGGCCTGCTGGGCCCGAAGCTTCGCTTTGCAACATATTCATAGAACCTTAGTCACATTTGGTAACTGGGGTTTCTATTTCATATGTTGCTTCAGCCTTTTAGGCTTCCCTATTGCATAATATAGTGAAGCCCAGACCAATGCACTCCCAGCAGGCATGTACTCCGGTGATTGGAGCAAACCCAGGACCAACGTGCTCATTCCGCAACCAAGCGGCAAAGACGGAGGTCCATGAGCCATCGAAAAGAGTATGCAGGGCCACCTCTCCCAAGAGTGCCTGCGCATCCTCAACCTGCAAGGCAGGAAAAAAGAAGAACCAAACCTGGGCAGGCAGCCTCTTCCAAGAGCGCCTAATCCACAGGAAAGTAAAACCTCACAGCAGAAGGGTCTAGGCCGCCTCTCCAAAGAGCGCCTAAACCCCAGATCAGTAACCGACCTCACAACAGAAGGGTCAAGGCCGCCACTCCCAAGAGTGCTTAAAACCCCAGGTCAAAACCATACTCAAATCGAATGAGCAACAGAGTCAGAGGCGACTACCAAGGTAAAACTGCACAAGGGTCGAAGAGGAGGACCAGCACGCCGCTCTGCAGATCTCCTCCACTGAAATTCCACGGAACAGTGCCACTGAAGGGTAAACCCCGCGAGTGGAGTGAGCCCTCCACTGGGGGGGAGGCAACAAGCCTTGAGCCTTGTACGCCAAACGGTTGGCGAGGCAAGTCAGTGGGCCAAGCGCTGTGGGGACAGAGGGGCACCCTGAATCCTGGTGCCAACCCCACGAACAACTGATCCGACCGCTTGAGGCCAGACGTGCGATCCAAATAGCATTATTTATTTATTTATTGTTTACTTGGTTGGGACAGTACAGTACATGTTAATGAACACATCACTCCGGATTGTAGCCATGGGCTAATTTGCATTCGTTGTCCCACATTCGCACTCACAAACACACACTTATTCACCCTGAACTAGTGAGTCCAAGACAAATTTCCTACGGGACATTATAAATTAATCTTGAATCTTGATCGGGGAGGGACAAGCAAGACGGCTGCAAGGAGAGGGCACAGAGATCACCAGACATCTTGGCCGAAGCCAAGCCAACAGCAATGGTCGCATTGTCCAAGGGTTCAAACGGAGGCCCTGAAAGTCCCAATACGGAGCTGACCGCCATAGGGGTGGCCTGAAGGCAGCTCAAAGGGAGCGCTTCACCAAGAGGCGAAAAGTTTCAGTGAACCTCGTGGGGTAGCCCGCCCTGATTAGTAGTGATTCCCGTGTGAGGGAAACCAAGGCTCAACAGTTTCCCCTCTTTGAGACTCCAAACCATGAGCCTGCGTCCCAGGACAGGGTGTGAGTAAAGGGCTCCTGCCTGTCTCAGAGCATCCTGCGGTACGGATACCATCTGGCTCCCGGACTGTCCAGCGCAACACCAGGATGGAGGACCCCTCCATCCTCACCCTGTAAAGCAGGGCTGCCAGGAGTCGGAGAGGCGGGAAGGCATAGAGGAGATCGTCAGGCCATGGCTGGCGTCCACCCCCAGAGGGGGCCGTCGCTGAACCAGAGTGGGCACTGTGCGTTCTCTGCACTTGCGAACAGGTGGGCCACAGAGGTTCCGAACTGGAGTCAGACCTCTGCTAAAACCTCTGGAGAGAGACCCTACTCGTCTCGCAAGGCCCCGCCCCTGGACCTCAGACGGGCCCTTAAACAAGCTAGGTGAACGTCCGACCACAGAAGGACTTCCACTGCCAACCTGTGAAGGGCGGGGGACCTGCCTGTTCAGGTAAGCCGTCCGAACAATCATGTGTTGGCCCTCAAGTTTGGTCACAAATGAGACAGAACTAGACGCATTGCCTCCAACTCCAGGAGGTTGATGAGGACCAAACGCCTCCTGCAGAGTGGTGGCCGAGCACGTCTCACCAACCGTTCAACGAGGCGTCCCTGAAGACCTTGATGTGGCGGTCCACTAAACCCAAGCCCCGGCGATCCAAGATGGCGCCGTATTCAAATTAATGATTTGTGCTCAGTGGCGCATTGTGACTTGAGAGTGTGCCGCCGGGCACAAGTTGCAGATCCGCAGCCAGACACCGGAGGGTGACAAGATTTCAGGCGCGGAGAATCACTAGATTCTGGAAGCTTCTCTTTAGGCAAGCTGAGAGAGAAAAGAGAAGAGCTGTGGTCTAGGGCCCATTTTACAGGAGACTGGCCTACGCGAGGACTTCAAGGTGATTGGAGAGGTGGATCGTCTGATCTTCTCAGGGCAGGAAGCGGTGCTTCCGAGAGATATGCAATTGCGAAGCCTAAAGGGCTGAAGCAACATATGAAATAGAATTACACTATAATAAAAATATAAACTTTGAAAAACATACAAGAATGTCAATCAGTTTGGCACATATTGTGGTGTTGAGCCAGCTGGCTTTTTCATTACAGTTATTAAGTCAGCACATTGGCAAGAGAGAAAGCTGAGAGCTGTCCTAGAGCTGGTTCCATTTATGGATGTGTAAAAGAGTTCAAAACAAGTATGTTGACTGTTGATTTTTTTGCATCTTCAGCACAAAAATGTACAGAAACTTGTTAAAGAATCCCAATGGAGATGGTAAGGTACATTGTTTGTACCTGCAATCTTGATGGCTGCTTAATAAATTAATCTTTGTCTTCTAGAGGACCTGAAGTTTTGGGAGCTGACAAAAAATGGCGGAAATGGTTGGAAGGTGGAGGACATGCCAGGAGACTGTGGCCATGACTTTGTCAATGACAAAGTAAGCAAATACTTTGCAACGTCTCACACGTAAGTTCTACACATTTTTTCAGGACAGGAAGTGTCTTACTCCTATTAGTAGTTAGACAGGGCGATGCGTGAAAACAGTCTAGGGTGAAAACAGACACATTGGAGCTTGGTATAACTCTTATTTTGAGTGAAAACTATTCACAATTCAACATACGCCTTGTATTGTTTTGTTTGAATAAGTTCAATATTTTGAGGATTAAGGGGCTGTTATAGTGGCGACATTGGAGACAGTGGAGTCTGGGATCCACAGAAGCCATGTCCAAGATGAAAGTTCTGATCAATATTAAAATAAATAGGGCACAAGTATTGCCTCTGCAGCGGTAAGCTAACAGCAGGGGGCAGCAACGAACACAGCCAAACCTTGTGGCACAGAGCTCAGATACTTCCTTAGAAATTACACATAATGGCTAGATGAAACCTAGATTCTAAGTTAGAAGACTTAAATTGTACAACCTCCTTTTAGATATTTATAAGAACACGTTGGTTTGAGATTACCTTTGGCATTTAAACATGTATTTAACAATTCTTTCTCATTGTTGCCTCAGTTACTACAACCGTATACCGCACTAAAATACTGCATTGTTTCTCTGAAACTTCTGCTGACGTCAGCTGCAACCCAGCAATAGTTAAAGGAGCTATACCCGTTTCGGCAAGGTATTTTTCAGTATGAATGTTTAGCACCGCCCTCCAACTCGCTCACAGGCTTCCCATTTCCCCTACGCTCTCCTGCCACAAAGCCAACTAGTTTTATTTGCGATCTGATACATATGCTAACATTAGCATTAGCGCAACTTCTTGTACGCTGTACAACAATCACTGATGAAATGGTACAAAAGCAACGCACTGCTAACAAAATCGGGAATAGCTTCTTTAACACAAGTAAAATACATTACCTAAATAACAACTTCAACAGCACTTAACAGATTCAGGTTCTGACAGGAGTGAATTGTGCCTGTTTGAGTCATGGCACTGTCACATGTGTTTTTTTTTATTGTACCTCATATAATTTTAGTCATTGTGCTGTCCTCTGGTCAAATTGATTAGCCACAGCAATTAAAATATATCCTGAATAATTTTTTTTAGAGCTGAATTTTGATGACTTCTAACAACCTGACCAGCCCTGGGTAATGTATTTAGGGTGTTTTTATTTAACTTTTTAACAAGTGGCGGGTAATTTTGACCCGAGGGTAGCACAAGGTTGTCCTCTATTCATCAATTAGTTTGATGAGAATTGAGTCAATCAGCTTCTTCAGTGTCTGTAATGTGTGTTTAGGCTATGTCTGAAGAGACAAGTCATAAATCTGCTGAAAGAGGGATATTCAGCTGAAGATCTGGATGGGCAGCCCCAAGTCAAAGTTTCTGACTGGTATAGTTTCATACATGTATTAACTCTTCAGAGGATTATGTTTTAAACCGTTATTATTTATTCTGTGCAGGTACTGTGGGCGGAGAGACTGTAGCTCCACCTACCAAATAACTGTGACTTTACTGGATAAAAACCAGGAGTTGATACAGAAGTTTACACCAGAGCCTGTGACTCTGTGCCCAAAGAGAAATGACTGCTCATGGAGAGAGGTAAAGGACATGAAAAATCTCACATAGTCCCATTCTCACTGTTTGCTTGCTCCACAGATCAGCCACAGTTTTACAAAGTATGGACGTGGACTTCGGTTCATCTCCTTTGAACATGGAGGCAAAGACTGCCAATTCTGGGCCGGCTGGTATGGAGTAAGAGTCACTTCCAGCTCCGTTACTATTGAATTGTGAGTAAACTAATCCAAATACTTTCGTCCAATCCCTCCTGGCTGACTCCGACTCTTCTGGGAACACTGGAACACTTACGCGTAAACAAACGGGCTGCTTTCAAAAGGGTACTTACACCGAAGCCAGGGTCCTTGCCCTGCCCCTGCGTGTAGATCATGACACTTGCGGTCCCAGCTTGCCCGAGGTTCCCGGTGCATAGTCCTTCTTGCTATTTGAAGCGTGGGCTCCGTGGTCTTGTGCGTGCATTCATCTCCTGTCTCTCGTCCAAGGCCTGAGCCACCGGACCACGGGGCTAATGGTGCGTTCCCAAACAGGAACACACCAGACTCTACCCCTTTTCTCAAGTGAGTCCAGTCTGAACATGGATCTATTATAATAACTGGATAGGGTATTACTAGCCTGGAGCTGAAGAACCCATGTGCTCGGGGGATTCTCTCGGTACTGCAGACTAAACAAGACTGAATTCTGGTGGGCTACACAGACATTTTCCCCATAGAACTCAATGTAAACTAAAACAGCTCGACTTCAGCTGAAAGAACATCTATAGTTTTCATACATAGTTTTCATACATAGTTTTCATACATAGTTTTCATACATAGTTTTCATACATAGTTTTCATACATAGTTTTCGGATTCTGTGGGTATTTTAGTGTCCCTTGTCAGAAACGCAAAGCGGAAAATCAGGAGCTAGATTTGTTATGGGATTATTCAAAGATGCTGTTTCTCTTTATATTACGTTTGTGAACGTTATTGCATTGCCGAATTAATAATATTTTATTAGAATAACGATTGTAAATCTGTTTTTTACATTCCTAAAAGTGCCTAACCAATTATAAACCTCACCGCACGTCAGTGAATTGAATTGTCACTTGTGTTGAATTGTTTTTTTTCGTTTTGCTGAATAACCAAAAATAATCAGAATCAGAATCAGAATCAGAATCATTTTTATTGCCAACGTAAGTAACGGGAGGTCACAGACTTGGAAATTGCTTTGGCTCAGTGCAACAGTCAAAAAGAGATAATAAAAATAAGAATAAAAAACACTTCTAAAGAATAAATTTAAATTTAAAATAGAGTTACAGTTACTATTTACAATATACAAGTGCACATGGTGCACACAATGTAAGGTGACAGCAGTACAGTGAAGTAAAGTGACGTATGATGGGCAGTAAAGTGACTTTATAAAGGGCGGGGGGACAGGTTAAGAAGTGTTCAAGAGTCCAACAGCAGAGGGGAAGAAACTGTTCTTGTGGCGGGAGGTTCTAGTCCTGATGGACCGCAGCCTCCTGCCTGAGGGGAGTGGTTGGAATAGTCCATGTGCAGGGTGAGAGGGGTCGGCTGTGATACGACCAGCCCGGCCTCGAGCTCGGGCGACGTACAGGTCCTGCAGCGATGGAAGGCTGCGGCCGATCACTTCCTCTGCAGAGCGCACAATGCGCTGTAGACTCTGTTTGTCCCTGACTGTGGCTCCAGCGAACCACACGGTGATGGAGGAGGTGAGGATGGACTCGATGATGGCCGTGTAGAACTGCACCAACATCTGTGCAGGCAGCTTGGCTTTCCTGAGCTGCCGCAGGAAGTACATCCTCTGCTGGGCCTTCTTGATGAGGGAGCTGATGGTCGGCTCCCACTTGAGGTCCTGGGTGATGGTGGTGCCCAGGAAACGGAAGGACTCCACAGAGGTGATGGGGGAGTCCATCACGGAGGGTGGGGGCGGGGGGACAGTGCTCTTCCTGAAGTCCACAATCATCTCCACTGTCTTCTGGGCGTTCAGCTCCAGGTTGTTACCACTGCACCAGGACACCAGCCGGTCCACCTCCCTCCTGTAGGCGGACTCATCGTTGTTGGAGATGAGTCCAATGAGGGTGGTGTCGTCCGCGAACTTGATCAGCTTCACGGAGTCGTGGCTGGAGGTGCAGTGGTTGGTGTACAGGGAGAAGAGCAGGGGAGAAAGAACACAGCCCTGTGGGGCTCCTGTATTTATAATCCGAGAGTCCGAGACATTCTTCCCCAGACGCACTCGCTGCTTCCTGTCCGTCAGGAAGTCAGTGATCCACCTGCAGGTGGAATCGGGCACGTTGAGCTGGGAGAGCTTGTCCTGGAGCAGGGATGGCAGGATTGTGTTGAAGGCAGAGCTGAAGTCCACGAACAGGACCCTGGCGTAGGTCCCCGGGGAGTCCAGGTGCTGTAGGATGTGGTGGAGGGCCAATGTGGTGTTGTCGCTTCAGGCCTTTTCAAATAAGTGACTGAGGCATTGGAAATAGAATAGCTGATTCCACATATTGATCTGTATGGTTACAAGGTTAAAAACAAGTAAATTACATTATTTATTTATTTATTTACTCATTTGAGAAGATAAACCCCTTGAGATGCATCATCTCGTTTTCAAGAGGGTCCTCAAAAGAATTACAAGAAGCAAAAACACAAGACTGAAAACAGCAGTACAGGCTCAGAACCAAAAAATAATAATAAAATAAAATTGAAATTGAAAATACAGGATGAAACAAAAAAACAAACAAGTGACAACAGACACTCACACAGAGACACACACAGAGACACACACAGACACTCACACAGACACACAGACACTCACACAGAGACACACACAGAGACACATAGAGACACACACAGACACTCACACAGAGACACACACAGACACTCACACAGACACACAGACACTCACACAGACACACAGACACTCACACAGACACTCACACAGACACCCACACACAGACACTCACACAGACACTCAGACACTTACACAGACACTCACACAGACACTCACACAGACACTCACACAGACACTCACACAGACACTCACACACAGACACTCAGACACTTACACACAGACACTCACACAGACACTCAGACACTTACACACAGACACTCACACAGACACTCAGACACTCACACAGACACTTACACAGACACTCACACAGACACCCACACACAGACACTCACACACAGACACACAGACACTCACACAGACACTCACACAGACACCCACACACAGACACTCACACACAGACACACAGACACTCACACAGACACTCACACAGACACCCACACACAGACACTCACACAGACACTCAGACACTTACACACAGACACTCACACAGACACTCACACAGACACTCACACAGACACACAGACACTCACACACAGACACTCAGACACTTACACACAGACACTCACACAGACACTCACACAGACACACAGACACTCACACACAGACACACAGACACTCACACACAGACACTCAGACACTTACACACAGACACTCACACAGACACTCAGACACTCACACAGACACTTACACAGACACTCACACAGACACCCACACACAGACACTCACACAGACACACAGACACTCACACAGACACTCAGACACTTACACACAGACACTCACACAGACACTCAGACACTTACACACACACCCACACACAGACACTCACACAGACACCCACACACAGACACACAGACACTCACACAGACACCCACACACAGACACTCACACACAGACACACAGACACTCAAGACACTTACACACAGACACTCACACAGACACTGAGACACTTACACAGACACTCACACAGACACTCACACACAGACACTCACACAGACACTCACACAGACACTCACACACAGACACACAGACACTCACACAGACACTCACACAGACACTCAGACACTTACACACAGACACTCACACAGACACACAGACACTCACACAGACACTCACACAGACACTCACACAGACACCCACACACAGACACTCACACAGACACACAGACACACAGACACTCACACAGACACCCACACACAGACACACAGACACTCACACACAGACACACAGACACCCACACACAGACACTCACACAGACACACAGACACTCACACACAGCTCTACAGTTAACAAAAACAGTTAGAGTAGGACATTGTGGAACACACATTTCAAAAACAATTACAAGGCGTCTGTAGATAAGACAAAAGGGCATTTTGATACATATTGTAGGAGGTTATAGAGCGGATAGAGGCAGGGAGATTATTCCAGTCAAGAGGTACTTTATGGTGAAATTAAAATGTACCTATTTCTTTTCGAATTCTAGGAACAACTGTTGTGGAAATACACATACCGAGAGTAAAATAATGTAAACAACTCAGAGCTGTAATTCCAAACAAAGTGTGAGTTTATTCATTAGTAAATATGCACAATTACAATGAATAACAGAACCGATACCAATACCACCTGCAGCCGTCTGAAGTCGACTGCCCCGATTGAGGAAATAACTGTACATTAAATAGACCAGAGTAAACAAACACATATCTACTCTAGATATTACAGAGATGAAGTAAACATTGATATGTGTTGCTCAAGGCTTCTCTTTACACGTCCTAACGCTGATACAACTCTGATATATGTAACAATCTGCTTTTGACCTGAACATATTGTTCTATGACCCAGGTCAAAGACATGATGCAGCACGTCTCCATCTATCACTGACCTGAGCCAACAGAGCATTATGGCCTGTATCTGAATCCAGAGTTCACTATTAGTTAATAACTTACACTCATAACTATTTGGTGTTAATTCAGATTGCTTTACTAAAATATTTCTATAACACAACAAAAAAGAATTGTTTTGCATGTCTTAAGTTGTAAGAAGAACTAAATTGTGTAAAATATTGTTTCAGATAATCAGGATAACTGAGATTAATACATTTAAAAATAAATAATAGCCAGTGACTACATGTGATTGTAGATTTGAAGAGACATAAGTGGCCACTCCACCCCCCCTTGCGTCTCAGCAAAAGGGTCCTGGGTTCAAATCCCGGTCGTACCAGGGCCTTTCTGAGTGGAGTTTGCACGTTCTCCTCGTGTCTGCGTGTGTTTTCTCCGGGTGCTCCGGTTTCTCCTACCACTAAAACATGTACAATAGTACTGGCATGCGCCTCCTGTACTGGCCCCGCTCCCATCTCTGTGTGGAGTGAGAGACAAATGCCCAGAAAATAACAATTGTAAACCTGCTTTGTCTGGTCTTCAGTGAAAGGTGGTATATAAATAAAGATTACTTACTTGCTTACTTTGCCTGAAGCCCCCTCTGAAAGATCTCAGCTCCTGTGAACTCAGCACCTGCAGGAGGATCAGTGAGGGAATGGTGCTCTGTGACTGGGTGCAGCTCTGACTGCCGCCCCCGACCCAGAAATGGATTATAAGTTAATGCAGTCACTAAATAAGGTTGGAATAGTGACAGAAGAGTATAATAGGGTAATAAGGATGTAATAGGGGTGTAATACTGTAATACCAGTGTAATGGGGTGTAATAGTGTAAATGGGAATAGGGGTGTATTAGTGTAATAGGGTTCCTTGATACTATTCTGATCATCATAAAGGTGTGACTCATCACATTATTGTATTTCAAAAAACATTTCAGAGCTGGATATGACAATGACTGGAAATACAACCTGGACTTACCATCTATGGGAGTCTGCATCATCATCAACAACAAGACCTTTAAAGGTTAGAATTACAAGTGATACTCTACAGTTCAAAAGTTATTTTGTTTCGGTAGTCCAACAAAAGTGTGAAACCAATGCATGATATTGATTACATAAAAAGTGACATACACCAAAGCTTTGTTTGTTATGATGTTGATTATTATGGTTTACAGTACATTTCGGATCTTACAGCTGTGAGTCAATAATCGACATTATAACAAGTAAAGGCTTGATATATGTAACTTTGCATGTAATGACCGTCGTAGATACATTTCACGTTGTAAGTTGAATTACAGTAGTAAATGGAAAAATATTCAAATGTATACCTGTACATGAATATCTTAATAACAACAATACATCAGCTTTGTTCCAAGAAACTTTCCATTGTCATTCACCCCATACACAGTTTGGTTCTCCATTAGCTCAAACAGGCAGAAGCAAGGATGCCAATCTGCACCATGTCCCCCTCACACACCAGACTCATATTAGGCATTGTGGGTGAAGTGTCTTCACAGCAGCTGTAGAGCTGTCCTGCTAAAGCAGGCCACAGTCTTCAGGTTTTTATCCGGATATCAGTGCTCCCTGAATTCACGGAGGGGTGGCTCAATTAACCATTCTCGAATGCAATGTTTTGTCATAACAGTTTAAGGATACAAGGATGTAACAGGAGACTTTTTTCTGGGTAGCCCACGTGAATTTAGTCTGCAGTACCACAGCGCCCCCTGTGGCCATAAGCTTGTAGTACCCTATCCAGTTATTGTTATAGATCCATGCACATCACGCACTCATAGAGACAGACACACACACAGACGGACACATGCACATACACGTACGTGCACAGAGACGTACCACACAGAGACAGACGAGTATAGCCGCGGATCAAGTAAACTGTGTCAAAGCAATGTCCTGAACGACATCATGGATCTATAATAACAACATGGATCCATGTCTCGGAACCTCAGTGAACGCCACACGCTGCGGCCGCTTCAGGAGCAAACAGCACCGCACACAGCACCAACACACGCTTTAAAAACTCTGAATGACTCGCACACGCTTCAAAGCTTCCTCATGTTCAACATAAACTTGCGTCCAGTTGTTGTTGTTGTTTCATGTTTTTTTCTTTCATTGTGGTGCGGCTTTGCCTGACTGCTGTCCTACCAACAACATCGTAATTCATCATGGGATCACCCTCGCTAGGGTGGTTTTTAAGGGTCTTTTTCCTTTTGACTCCACTGGCCCCGTCTCCGTTTACGCGCGTAGGCTGCTACCCGTCAGACATGCGTAAAACGGAATAGTGGCCACACCGGCTACACCGCTTTTTAAGGGCAAGAGTGAGAATTGGGACAGGGCTAAAATGTTGTCTGGAGCTTAAATTGATAACTTCACAAATTATGCTGTAGCACTTCCACTGCTGCTCACTGCCATCATCTGCTGGCAACTGTGTTCTTACACAGGACAGGAACATATCAATATGCTTAACGTTTATACATAGCGTGATTTTAGATATGTACATTAATATGCTTGAAACACATATTTGTATTTGTATTTGGATAGGACATGTGTATGTATGAACACACACCAGATTATGGCTATGGAGCTGATTTGCATCTGTAGTCACAGTCACACACCCTCGTCCAACCGTTTACCTATTGTTGCACAAGTCTCTTTGGAACAAACCTGATAACATTTAAACAACTGTATAAAAAACCTGTGTGTGTCTGTATTGAAATGTTCCTGAAACGTCTTCAAAAGACAACCATTTAAGCAATTTTTCTAGTGCCTAGAGCGGGATCCGATAAGGATGCAGCAGCAGCAAAGAAGACGTTTACTGATCTGGGATATAAAGTCACTGTGTACAACGACCTCACCGAGAAGCAGATGAAGACGGTGATGAAGGATGGTAACATTACAGACTCGTAAAAAACTATACATTTTACAAATAAATATGTTGTTAGTGTCTGTAACCACAGCTGCGAGTCAACCCTCTGCTGCAGTGTGCGAAATACCTGTCAATATTCATGGGGTCCCTAATTTTATTTTTTTCACGCACGTGCATGCACACGCTTCACTGCACAGAAGGTAAAAACAGTAGTGATGGGTTTCATTGGCTCAGTGAGCTTCTCTGCTTTGTAGTATATGATGCATCAATATTTCTAACCAGTGTTAGAGTCTGGCAATGAAAGCCTCAGTGTGATGGGCTTCATTTATATCTTGACTTAAAATAGACCAAATATGCCTCGGCTGCACTTCTTTCCCGGTTTAAACTTAAACTTAATGGGTGGAGTGAATAGCACTCTCGCTTCTAGGCAAGGCAAGGCAAGTTTATTTGTATAGCACAATTCATACACAAGGCAACTCAAAGTGCTGAACAAGATAGCATTAAAATCATAAATAATCACAGAACATTAAAAAGAAAGATAAAAATATAAAATCCCTCAGTTGTATTTGCAGCTAAACAGCACCGTTTTTAACTTGGTTTTAAACATTGTCAGAGAGGAGGCCTGTCTTCTAAGCAAAAAGGTCCTTGATTCAAATCTGTACAGGGACAGAGCCTTTCTGAGTGGAATTTGCATGTTCTCCCCGTGTCTGCGTAGGTTTCCTCCAGGTACTCTGGTTTCCCCCTATCACTAACTAAACATCGTCTGGCATGTGCCTCCTGTACCGGCCCCGCTCCCGTCTCTGTGTGGAGTGAGAGACTAATGCCCACAATTGCAAACCGCTTTGTGACTCTGGTCTGTGAAAGGCGGTATATAACAAAAATAAACTTATTGTAGAAGAGTACTCGCACTCCATACAATCTGCTCTTCGTGCTGTTCAGGAAATAAGTAGGATTTTAAGAAGTTATTATTTACTGTGAATAAACTAGTCACATTTCAACAACATAATCTCTTTAATACATGTTGTCAGCCGCTGGTTCAAAACTACAGGTTATCTGGACATCAGCACAAACAGACAAGTTACAGACTACAGTCTAGTCTGGGTCTCTGCTGGATGGAAAGCAGAAGAGTGACCAAGAATGGACCAAAGAGCTCTCGTCTTATACCATGATCATTTGAAACACATGCAACAATATGTCCCACCATCCTTAGGTGAAGACAATACCTCCTATGTTCAGAACAAACAAATAGCCCCTGTGTAAGTAAGCCTGAGGCTACTCTAAACAGATGTTCTCTGCGCTCTTCTTAATTTAACTTCCTGTGTTTAATGGCTGGGGGATGGGAGAATGCTGCTGATGCGTCCATCACATCCCATCACACACGTAGGTTAACTCAAAGCTGTCTAAAGTTTGAATATATTCTAATTCACTTTAATGAAAATCCAACAACTCTACTAACATTTACATATATTAGCATTATCTGAAACGCACTTGGATGGAAACATTGATAGTCCCCTCGTTCATTTGTATAATTCTTATAGGCATGACAGCAACACACACGGGAGCAGAGTGGGATGTTATGTGCAAGATCAAATCCATTGAAGATCTTACACAAATCAGCGCCGTCTCTAGTCAGCTGCAGCCTCTCTCCGAATCCAGCGTGTGGTCCATAGACAGTAAATAAGAGAAGGAAATTAAGCCTGTGCCAACATTTTGGAAAGTGTGTGGACCTTTTCAGACAAAGCCAATTTTCAAAATTATCTCAGTGAATATTTCTTGAACAAAGTTATTAACAACATAATTCCCAACAAAAAGTAAAACTCATGAAATTAAAGCCTTTCGGTTATCAAAATCGAACTCGAAAGTTACTGAAACTGGTGCACTGGTGCAGAAGAATAGAAATTAATTGAGGATTGGATGAATAAAAATACATTGGTTATGAATCCTGAAAAGACCAAATGTTTGGTGTTCATCACTTAAGAAATTCCCCTGTTTTAAATGTGACCATAGAAGGCAGATCTATTGAACAAGAATCTAAAATGGGCAGGGGTCTGGCTGCAGTGAAGCAGAGCAGAAACTGTTT
Source organism: Knipowitschia caucasica (assembly GCA_964034765.1). Taxonomy (NCBI): domain Eukaryota; kingdom Metazoa; phylum Chordata; class Actinopteri; order Gobiiformes; family Gobiidae; genus Knipowitschia; species Knipowitschia caucasica. The sequence continues at coordinate 40,275,393 of OZ035830.1, read as the reverse complement.
ACCAATCCAAATTTGCAGATTATTAGTAGATTCAATTGTTTTATCACATCTAGATTACTGTTCAATACTTTGGTCAAACACAACAGTGGCACATTTAAACAAACTTCAAATAGCACAAAATAAAGCGGCTCGGCTCGTCCTTAACTGTTCTTTCAGAACCAGCATAAGTCAGATGCATCAGCAGCTGTCCTGTATGTTAGAGGGAGGATCAAATGTTCTCTAATTAATATGATCAGAAACATGATAATAACAAAAATACCACAGATACTCTTTACTAAATTGACCTTTTTCAGTGATGTGCACCAGTATTCCACTCGACAGGCCAGGGACAGACGTTTCCTTTTACCTGCATGCCGCACCAATCAGATCAGGTGGCTCACTACACCAGTTTTTCGTAGTTGGGATGAATACACTTGATTTTCATAAAAGATTGAGAGTTTTCCTTTTCACATAAGATTGGAATTGTTTTGTTTGTATTTTTGAGTTGACTTTTTTGCGCATCTTGTTGTCAGTATGGAAAAGCCTCACTTGGGAGAATATGTGCGACTTCTGTTGTAGCGTGGTGTGTGCTAGTTTTTTTCTAATGTCAGTTTTTTTAGACTTGACAAACACAAATGAGCTTGTGACGCAGATTTGTAGTCTTTGTTCTGTTCAGCGCATGGCTATTTATGCATACGTTCAAGTGCTGCTTTTAAATAATAAAAAGTATAAGTAAATATATCATAATTATAATAATATGTACAATATTTTAAGGCAAGTTTATTTATATAGCACAATTCATACACAAGGCAACTCAAAGTGCTGAACAAAACAAGAAAGCATTAAAATCATAAATAATCACAGAACATTAAAAAGAAAGATAAAAATATAAAATCCCTCAGTTGTAGCACAGCTAAACAGAACTGTCTTTAACCTGGTTTTAAACATTGTCATTGAGGAGGCCTGTCTCACATCTTCAGGAAGATTGTTCCAGATTTTAGCAGCATGAATCTGAAAAGCAGCCTCCCCATGTTTAGTTCTGACTCTGGGCACTAACAGGAGTCCAGTCCCTGTGCTCCTCAGAGTCCCAGCAGGAGTCCAGTCCCTGTGCTCCTCAGAGTCCCAGCAGGAGTCCAGTCCCTGTGCTCCTCAGAGTCCGGGCTGGTTCATATGGGACTAACATGTCACTAATATATTTTGGTGCGAGGCCATGGAGAGACTTGTAACAAGCAGAGCTGTTTTAAAGTCTATTCTCTGAGCCACAGGAAGCCAGTGCAGGGACCTGAGGACTGGACTAATATGGTCGTACTTCCTGGTTCTAGTCAGGACTCGAGCTGCTGCATTTTGAATGTACTGCAGCTGTTTTACAGCCTGTTTGGACAGACCTGTGAGCAGGCCATTGCAGTAGTCTAACCTACTGGAGACAAATGCATGGATAAGAATCTCCAAGTCTGCTTTAGATACTATGTTTTTGATCCTGGCAATGTTTTTTAGATGGTAAAAAGCTGCTGATGTTACTGATTTGATGTGGCTATTAAAATTTAAGTCTGAGTCCAGTATTACCCCTAGATTTCTGACCTTGTTTGAAGGTTTTAGGGAGAGAGACTGTAGATGACAGATGACGCTCTCTCTTTGTTTCTGGGGACCAAAGACAATCATTTCAGTTTTGTCTGCGTTTAGCTGAAGGAAGTTGTTTTGCATCCACTCACTGATCTGTTGGATACAGTGAAGGAGTGAGTCCACTGGTCCATGTTCTCCTGCAGTCAGTGAGACATAGATCTGAGTGTCGTCTGCATAGTTGTGATAGGACACTTTGTTTCTGCGTATTAACTGACCTAACGGCAGCATGTAGAGATTGAACAGAAGAGGTCCCAGGATCGACCCCTGTGGTACTCCACAGGTCAGGGCCATATGATCTGAGACACAGTTTCCAATCTCCACAAAGTACTTCCTGTCTTCAAGGTAAGACCTAAACCAACTTAGAGCGATACCAGCGACGCCAACCCAGTCCTCTAGTCTCTGTAAGAGGATCTCATGGTCGACGGTGTCAAAGGCTGCACTTAGATCTAACAAGATTAAGGCCCTGTTTATACTGAGACGCTGCGCAGACGTTTCCAGGCTATTAACAGAAACGACCAGGCTCCTAATGCAAATTTCTCAGCGTTCACATGAGGTTGAAAAACGATGTAGTTCTAGCGCCCGGCCAGTAGTGGGCAGAGAAACTTTACAACACGACACACGACCCCCAGCCCCCCCTCCCGGCAGTATATTCACTTCCTGTGCCAGACCCTCAGAAAGTACCAACATCATTCTGCATTTTAACAACAGCTGTGAACATGGAAACTGAACCTAGAGCTTCGCGTGGTCTCGTTTGGACGAACGAAGGTGTAGAATTATCCTCTGTGCCGCGCTGGAAGCCAACGTAGCTAGTTAGTGCGTGCGGCGGCATTTTTGTTTTTGTTTGTTCTCCGCTACTGCGCATGTCCAAATTTACGTGCGGGGAGCAGCGCGGAGGTCAGAGCAGAGGGGGATTTCACACCTTTTCCCTCTCGCGGGTGTGAAAGAGCCCCTGCTGTGCAGCGTATCTGAGTTGTCCCACTCTGCAGGCTGGATCTGAACACTTACGTTTTCACCCCCCTGAAACACAGTCTCCGTATGAACGGTTGGTAGCAATCGACATCCAACTATACCGTTTTACTGCCACATTGTCTCCGTGTAAACTCAGCCTCAGATTGAGACTTTGCCTGCGTCAGTGTTCAGCCGGATATCGTTTGTCACCTTGACGAGAGCAGTCTCAGTGCTGTGGTGGGGTCTAAAGCCGGACTGAAACATATCAAATGAGTTGTTGATTATAAGAAATCTAGTAAGCTGTAGGTAGACACCTTTCTCAAGGAGTTTCCCCATAAATGGCAGATTTGAGATGGGACGATAGTTGTTAAGTACAGTGGCATCCAGACTGCTCTTTTTTAGCAGGGGCCTGATGACTGCAGTTTTCAGGGCCTTTGGGAATATTCCAGAATGAAGGGACATGTTTACTATCTGTGTGAGTGAAGGTAACAGACTGCTCAGAACAGACTTCAGAAATCTAGTGGGTAGTACATTCAAGCTGCATGTGGAGGAGCTCAAACTAGAGATTATCTCTTGGACAGTTTGATCATTTACAGGTGCAAAGTGAGTTAGCTCAGAGAGCCTTTCTGGCTGTTGGATTGTTATCTGTGGATTGGAGACAATGGCGTTTTTGATGCCTTGAACCTTGTCATTGAAAAAGTGTGCAAACTCATTGCATTTACGTTTGGAAGTAAGCTCTAATGGCATCTGAACAGGGGGGTTTGTTAATCTATTAACTGTTGACAACAGAACACACAGGTTGTTACTGCAGCCTTCAATCATTTCAGAAAAATACCTTTCTCTTGTACTACGCAGCACCCGGTTAAACTCACACAACTTATCATAAAAAACACTTCTAAAGAATAAATTGAAATTTAAAATAGAGTTACAGTTACTATTTACAATATACAAGTGCACACAACAGGTGCACACAATGTAAGGTGACAGCAGTACAGTGAAGTAAAGTGACGTATGATGGGCGGTAAAGTGACTTTATAAAGGGCGGGGGGACAGGTTAAGAATTGTTCAAGAGTCCAACAGCAGAGGGGAAGAAACTGTTCTTGTGGCGGGAGGTTCTAGTCCTGATGGACCGCAGTCTCCTGCCTGAGGGCAGTGGTTGGAATAGTCCATGTGCAGGGTGAGAGGGGTCGGCTGTGATACGACCAGCCCGGCCTCGAGCTCGGGCGACGTATAGGTCCTGCAGCGATGGAAGGCTGCGGCCGATCACTTCCTCTGCAGAGCGCACAATGCGCTGTAGTCTCTGTTTGTCCCTGACTGTGGCTCCAGAGAACCACACGGTGATGGAGGAGGTGATGGAGGAGGTGATGGAGGAGGTTATGGAGAAGGTGATGGAGGAGGTGATGGAGGAGGTGATGGAGGAGGTGAGGATGGACTCGATGATGGCCGTGTAGAACTGCACCAACATCTGTGCAGGCAACTTGGCTTTCCTGAGCTGCCGCAGGAAGTACATCCTCTGCTGCGCCTTCTTGATGAGGGAGCTGATGGTCGGCTCCCACTTGAGGTCCTGGGTGATGGTGGTGCCCAGGAAACGGAAGGACTCCACAGAGGTGATGGGGGAGTCCATCACGGAAGGTGGGGGCGGGGGGACAGTGCTCTTCCTGAAGTTCACAATCATCTCCACTGTCTTCTGGGCGTTCAGCTCCAGGTTGTTACCACTGCACCAGGACACCAGCCGGTCCACCTCCCTCCTGTAGGCGGACTCATCGTTGTTGGAGATGAGTCCAATGAGGGTGGTGTCGTCCGCGAACTTGATCAGCTTCACGGAGTCGTGGCTGGAGGTGCAGTGGTTGGTGTACAGGGAGAAGAGCAGGGGAGAAAGAACACAGCCCTGTGGGGCTCCTGTATTTATAATCCGAGAGTCCGAGACATTCTTACCCAGACGCACTCGCTGCTTCCTGTCCGTCAGGAAGTCAGTGATCCACCTGCAGGTGGAATCGGGCACGTTGAGCTGGGAGAGCTTGTCCTGGAGCAGGGATGGCAGGATTGTGTTGAAGGCAGAGCTGAAGTCCACGAACAGGACCCTGGCGTAGGTCCCCGGGGAGTCCAGGTGCTGTAGGATGTGGTGGAGGGCCAGGTTAATGGCGTCGTCTACAGATCTGTTGGCTCTGTAGGCGAACTGCAGGGGGTCCAGGAGGGGGGAGGTGAAGGACTTGAGATGGGAGAGAACCAGGCGTTCAAATGACTTCATGACGACAGACGTAAGTGCTACAGGTCTGTAGTCGTTGAGTCCTGTGATCCTGGGCTTCTTCGGGACGGGGACAATGATGGAGGATTTGAAGCAGGCCGGGACATGGCAGGACTGCAGAGAGGTGTTGAAAATGTCAGTGAACACAGGAGTAAGCTCACTGGCGCAGTATCTCAGAGTGGCCGGAGACACGTGGTCCGGGCCAGGAGCTTTGCGGGGGTGCAGCCTCAAGAAAAGTTGTTTAACATCTTTAGAGGCTATTGTCAGGCTGGGGGCAGGGCTGATGGGTGGGTCGTTAGAGTAGTGGGGGGTGGGGGAGGGAGAGGTGTCAGGGGCAGCATCAAAGCGACTGAAAAATAAGTTCAGTTTGTCAGCTAGCTTGTGGTCGTCAGCACAGGGGGGGGCTTTGGGTTTGTAGTTGGTGATCTCCCGTAGGCCCCTCCAGACAGAAGCAGTATCGTTGTTACCAAACTGCTCCTGTAGTCGTTCTCTGTGCCGGGACTTGGCTGCTTTCAGTTCTTTCCTGAACTGATATTTAGCTGCTTTGTAGCCGCTGCGGTCCCCCTCCCTGAAAGCAGACTCCTTTGCTTTCCTGAGTTGCCGGAGTTTAGCAGTGAACCAGGGTTTGTCGTTGTTATAGATGACCCTGGTCCTTGTTGGAATGATGCTATCCTCACAGAAGTGAATGTATGACGTCACAGTGTCCGTATATTCATCCAAGCTGTCTGTGGCAGCTCTGAAAAGGTCCCAGTCTGTAGATTCCATGCATGCGCGCAGCTCTTCCACAGCTTCATCAGACCACACTTTGGAGCTCCTCACTGCAGGTTTCGAGAGCTTTAGTCTCTGTCTGTAAGCAGGAACCAGATGTATCATGGAGTGATCTGAGAAGCCGAGGGCTGGCTTGGGAACAGCGCGAAAAGCTCCGCGCACGGTGGTGTAACAGTGATCCAGAGTGTTCTCCTCTCTGGTCGGGCATTTGATAAATTGTCTGTATTTGGGTAATTCCTGGCTCAAGTTTCCCTTATTAAAATCCCCCGGGATAATAATCAGAGAGTCCGGGTATAAACGTTCCATACACAGTACTTGCTCTGCGAGTGCGCGCTGAGCCTCGCGCGCGTCCGCGCATGGCGGTATGTAAACAGAGGCAAGAATGAATGAAACAATTTCACAAGGGGAGTAAAATGGTCTACAATGAATTAAAGATATTCCAGAGCAGGAGAGCAGTGCTTGGAGATCACTGTCACATCGTTACACCAGTTTGTATTGACGTAGAAACACAGCCCACCGCCTCTGCTCTTCCCTGAGAGCGCACAATGGCGATCCGCGCGGAACAGCCCAAAGCCCTGCAGCTCCAGAGCGCAGTCCGGGATCCGCTCATTTAGCCAGGTCTCAGTGAAGCAGAGGACACATGATGTGGCGAAGTCCTTGTTTCTTCTCATGAGCAGGCTGAGTTCGCCCATCTTATTGCCCAGTGAGCGTACGTTGGAGAGAAAAATGCCGGGGAGAGCCGTGTGCGCTCCTCTCCTCCTAAGACGCACGAGCAAGCCTCGGCGCTTTCCCCTTTTACGGGCCCACACTTTTTTGGCTAGAACATGGACTAAATCAGCCGCAGATGCCAAGAAAACAGGCAATAGGTCCATGGGGACGGTGGGTCGGATGTTCATAAGTTCCTCACGGGTGTAGGAACAGCCAGATGCACAGTTAAAAAGTAAAAACAAAAGAAAAAGAGAGCAGCAAAGAGCTATGTCGACCGTACGAGGCGCCATCTTTAGGGGTATCCTTGAATATCTTGTAATCAACCTGGAGGTTGGACTTGCGCCACTTCCGCTCGGCCCTCCGGCACTTTCTCTTTTGTGTCCTGACCGAGTCTGCTTTAGCCCACGGCACCTTCTGCTTATTTTTCACTATTTTAACCTTCACAGGAGCAACGGTATCCAGAACATTCAAAACGCTAGAGGTGACAGAGTTAAACAGTTCATCTACAGTAGAACACGATGCATTCTCAAAGTTTATCATTCCCATAAATAGATCGTAGACTCGTATTTTCATTTAAAATTATTGATTAAAAAATACAAAGAGGTCTGACATTAAGGATAGCAAGTTTCAAAGTTTCAGGATCAGCAGTTGTGGTCGGCTGATTCTTACATGGAACAAGAATTAGATTTTCCAGATTAGACTGATTAGCTCCAGATGTCTTTCTGTAATGTATTCTTTGTGTTATCACTAAGGGAATGGCACAGGTGGCTTCATGACAGGGCCCCAGCCGGGTCTCTCCTCTAACTAGACTGCCAGTGGCTGCGAAGCAGAGACCCTGTGCAGCCTAGTGTTTAGAGAAAAGAGGGGAAGGGGAAGGCGGGGGAGGAGGATGGAGAGGTGGGTGGCTTTTCAGTTCAGTTTATTTTTTGCCATTTGCAGTAAAAAACCACATTGGAATACATTAGCAAAAAGTCTCCAGTGTGCACAGACAAATACAGACATAAAACAACATTAAAAGACAGAAATAAAACAAATAAAACAGTAAACAAATGTCACTGTGAAATTGATCGACTAAAACAGTTTCAAAACAAGTGCAAATCATTATAGTGCTCTGTTCACACTGATAACAGCTTGTGGATAAAAACTGTTAGCGTAACGAGATGTCCTGCATCTCAGAGAGCGATATCTTCTGCCAGAGGGAAGAAGCTGGAACATGGCTTTCCCAGGGTGGCCAGAAGAGTCATTAACAATCCTAAGAGCTTTGTTTAAAAGTCTGGATTTATAAAGAACCTCCAGAACAGGAAGCTCACAGCCCACGGTCCTCTTTGCAGAGCGGAGCACCTTGTTTAAAGCTCTCTTTTCTTTATCTGTGATGTTTCCAAACCACACAGACATTTGTGGGTGTTGAACGAGGGGGGCAGGGAGGTGGAGGGATTTTTGGTGATGGGTTAGGGGCAGGGTGGGCTGAGGAACGAGGGGGAAGTGGGGGTGGAATGGTCATGAGGTTAGGGGAGGGACTGGCTGAGGTGGTTTTTGTAGGTGAATTGGAAACCCTAGGTGGTTTTGGAGGTACATATGGGGAGTGGTTTAGAATGTTGGACAGGACTCTAGATCTAGGTAATATGGGTGTGAGAAGAATAGTCTTCATCGCCGATTTTATTAGCCCTGCAGAGTGTTCAGGTAGGTCTAACAGTGAAGGCGGGGATGAAAAACAAAGGGACGTGTCCCCATTCTCTCTTGATGGAGTGGACGTGGCAGGGGGGACCCAAGACAGGTCCATGTGAGGTGAAGAGGGAGTGGCTGCTTTGGAGCAGGCTGGGGATGAGGATGTTGTTGGTGGTGGTCGTGCTGCTGGTGCTGCTACTGGTGATGATGCAGCTGCTGCTGGTGATGATGCAGCTGCTTCTGATGACAGTGGAGGTGTTGAGATCCTTCGAGGTGGTGGAGGTGTTGAGATCCTTCGAGGTGGTGGAGGTGTTGAGATCCTTCGAGGTGGTGGTGGTGTTGAGATCCTTCGAGGTGGTGGAGGTGTTGAGATCCTTCGATGTGGTGGAGGTGTTGAGATCCTTCGAGGTGGTGGTGGTGTTGAGATCCTTCGAGGTGGTGGAGGTGTTGAGATCCTTCGAGGTGGTGGAGGTGTTGAGATCCTTCGAGGTGGTGGTGGTGTTGAGATCCTTCGAGGTGGTGGTGTTGAGATCCTTCGAGGTGGTGGAGGTGTTGAGATCCTTCGAGGTGGTGGTGGTGTTGAGATCCTTCGAGGTGGTGGAGGTGTTGAGATCCTTCGAGGTGGTGGAGGTGTTGAGATCCTTCGAGGTGGTGGAGGTGTTGAGATCCTTCGAGGTGGTGGAGGTGCAGAGACTTTTGGAGTTGGCTTCCTCCCTTTCGATGGCTGCACGCGCTGCGCAGGCTGAGGTCTCAGGGCAAAAGAAAGGTTATCCATCAACACTTTTACTCCGCAAGTGTTCAGATGTGGCCCTTTCCCTTCAAAAAGCTCATGCCTATTCCAGAACAGATTAAAATTCTCAATGAAGGCAAGTCCTCTGCGTGAACATTCGTTGAGTAGGAAAGTATTTAGCTGATACAGACGACTGAATTTCATTTGCTTCCCGTCCACATTTGGTAGTGGGCCACTGATAACAATTGTTACGTCCATTTTAGCAAGGTCGTCCAATAAAAGAGAATAATCCCGTTTCAGCTTTTCACTTGTGTTGTCATAGACGTCTACTGCTCCCACGTGGATCAACAATCTTTTTACCCCGCCGGTCTCAGACAGAAGCTTTGTAGCCAACAGCCTTATCTCATCCACTTTGGCAGAGTGTACTGAGTGAACCTTCAGATTACGCATGTTTACATGTCTTATCGCAGAATCCCAGATAAAGACCGACTCAGCTGCATTTGACCTTGACTGAGACTGAGAATGAGACTGAGACGGTACTGCTGATTCATCTTCCAAAAGATTTTATATTCATTGTAGGAAATTTGAGACCCCCAACATTTTTCTTTGAGGCTTTCAGGGTGTCAGGGTGTAATAATAATAATAATAATAATAATAATAATAATAATAATAGGTTTTAATTCTAACGCACCTTACATATGCAATGCACATCTCAATGTGCTACTGGTGGGGGTTGTGTGCATCTTGTTGTAAAGTTCCACTTCTACTGGCCGGGCACTAGGACTACATTGTTTTACGTAGCCGTGTAGACGCTTAGCACAAAGCGTGGTCGTTTTTGCAAATTACTTTGCAGCGACTCCGAAGCCTGCAGCACTAAACAGTTCGTATTCAAACTTGAGTCCTAAGTAAACTTTTTCTTTCACTTCCCAATTGTTTGTTAATTTGTGGGTAAATAATCCATAATATGCAAGAGTTCAAGAAGTCCAGACACTGAAAGACTTTAGCACTGCCTATTTCAACACTTCCCCTGTGCTTTTGTTTCAGTGGCTGATCAGAACCACAGTCAAAACGCATCCTTTGTTTGTGTGATCTTGAGCCATGGAAGTGAGGGCAGAATCTGTGGGACGGATGGCAGTACAACGCTGAAAAGCCTCACCAAACCTTTTAAAGGGGATCAGAGCAATCAGAGCCTCATAGGAAAACCCAAACTCTTCTTTATCGAGGTGAGTTTCTCCTTTTCTCTTCAATCCCCACCTCTTCAACTCTGTTTTGGCTCGTGCACAAAAGTTTAACACACCCAAATTTCTTTGCTTATTTAAAAACACATCTTAAATAAGAATGGGAAGAACATCCCATTCTTAAAACTATAAGGTGCACTGGGAGATGACTCTCTAACACCATGGATATTTTATTGATGTCTTCCTACATCACATCTCCTCTATAATGCTGGGAATCTCTGGGTCCCTCACAATATGATACGATAGTATCACAATGTGGTGCCATTATCAATATATTGGTCATATACTTGTTAACGATATGCATATACATATCCAAGGTGTGTTTGATTCTCATCCTTTGCATGTGGTTATTTTGCTGTACCTGTCGCTCTGTTGTGTTAAGTATAATCCATAGGCTCCAAAGGTACAATCCAAAAGTCCTCCATCTATTTACAGCAAATAAAATAAAATGTATCACACTTTTTTATGTATGCCTTAAATCTATTTTTACTTGCAAAACAAGTTCCTAATTTATGACTCAATGGCAATAAAAGCAATTCCTGAAATCTTCTCCTTCAGTTTAAGGGTAGCCTGGTTTTACCACACCATTGTACAAATTTCATTTCGTACTAAGGTCTTAATTTGCTCCATTGAGCTCCGTTAAGAGGTCAGATTGGTTAACTCCTTTTGCAGATTAAAACCATTGGATCTGAATTAGCCGTGATGTATGTAATGCGCCCGAGTGAGTGAGGCATTTAGCATTTAGCCTAGCTTTAGCTATCTCCTTTGCCACTAACGTAGAGTCACAATTTTCTTTCCAGCAATGAAACTGGCTAAACATTTCTCTTTCTCCGTCTTAAATTTTTTGATGAATGAACCAGAATGGATTACTTTACTATTGCATTCGCTGCCATTGCCAAACTACAACCGGAAAATGTGCCACAAACTCTTCACGTCACCAATACCTACCTACACCCGCCTCCCCCGCTCGCTGAATGGTCGGATGGGATACAACTGGGATACAATTAAGCCGGGGGCGGGTCCCGGCTTGAAAAGGTCCTTGAGCGTGTGCGCTGACATACTTGCAATACCACTCCGGTCCTGTGGGGGTGGACCCTGAACAAGAATAACTCAGTATGGTGTCTTCTTACCCCTCAAAAACGGCTTTACAGAATGGTCCAAAATTCTCTCTTGGCCCAAAGCTACGTTCCAGGTGCTGTCAATGCTGAGGGGAGAGTATTTTCTGGACCATTACCATCCATTGGTCCATTTTCTTCCCCTTAATCCATTTCTGGGTCAGGGGGTGGCAGTCAGAGCTGCACCCAATTCACTGAGCACCAGCCCCTCACTGATCCTGGCTGCTCTGTCAGTGACGATACAGCTTTGATTTGATCAGTGGGGACTTCAGGCAAAGCGTAAATTACTCCTCCTTGTGAGATAAATAAGAATATCTTATCTTATCTTATCTTAAGTGTCTTGCCCAAGGACACAACGACAGCAGACATCAGTGGGAGTCGGTGAAGAAGGTTCCGTGGTGGGCTCGAACCCACGTCTTTCAGGCTCAAAGGCCAAAGCTTTACCAACTGAGCCACTGTCACCCCTGGACCATTGCGGTTTAGCTATATAATTTTGAAGGCACTTGTCCAATGAATGAGTCTCATGGCGCCTGGCGCATGCACATATGCATTTTTTCATCATATATTCCTGCCCTGCGGCCATTTTGAAACTGCCCATAGACGGCAAAAGTGGTGGCACATTAGTTTCAGCGGCGGAGATAGGTGTGACTACGTTCATTAATATTTACAGTCTATACCACTAAGATTAGACCCAGACGTACAGTTTATGGATGGCCATGCTGGTTTAGGGGTTACTGCCCTACAGTGCCTTGCGAAAGTATTCGGCCCCCTTGAACCTTTCAACATTTCGCCATATATAAAGATATACAATTTTAATTTTTTGTCATGAATCAACAACAAGTGGGACACAATCGTGAAGTGGAATGAAATTTATTGGATAATTTAAACTTAAAAAAAAAATAAAAAACTGAAAAGTGGGGCGTGCAATATTATTCGGCCCCTTTACTTTCAGTGCAGCAAACTCACTCCAGAAGTTCAGTGAGGATCTGTAGTTATCTGCAGTTCATCCAGAGTGATCATGGGCCTCTTGGCTGCATCTCTGATCAGTCTTCTCCTTGTTTGAGATGAAAGTTTGGAGGGACGGCCGGGTCTTGGTAGATTTGCAGTGGTCTGATACTCCTTCCATTTCAATATAATTGCTTGCACAGTGCTCCTTGAGATGTTTAAAGCTTGGGAAATCTTTTTGTATCCAAATCCGGCTTTAAACCTCTCCACAACAGTATCTCGGACCTGCCTGGTGTGTTCCTTTGTCTTCATGATTCTCTCTGCGCTTTAAACAGAACCCTGAGACTATCAAAGAGCAGGTGCATTTATACGGAGACTTGATTACACACAGGTGCATTCTATTTATCATCATCAGTCATTTAGGACAACATTGGATCATTCAAAGATCCTCACTGAACTTCTGGACTGAGTTTGCTGCACTGAAAGTAAAGGGCCGAATAATATTGCACGCCCCACTTTTCAGTTTTTTATTTGTTAAAAAAGTTTAAATTATCCAACAAATTTCATTCCACTTCACGATTGTGTCCCACTTGTTGTTGATTCATGACAAAAAATAAAATTTTTATATCTTTATGTTTGAAGCCTGAAATGTGGCGAGATGTTGAAAAGTTCAAGGGGGCTGAATACTTTCGCAAGGCACTGTAAGTGCACCGATGACCACAGACACCACAGTCTTTAATATGCTGTACAGTTGTGTTAAAAACTGACATATTCACAATTTGTTTTTTTGTTGAGAAAGTAGGAGTTTATAGCATTGTTTGTTGTACTTTTTTTTCAAAGGCATGTCGTGTTTTAAATAAGAATCCTCGAAAAGAGGAAGAAGTTGTGGAAGAAGCTGTGGAACATAGTTGCGGTCCACATAATATTCCGGTGGATGCAGACTTCCTCTTTGCCTACGCCACGGATCCAGGTAACAAATTCCACAATTCTAGCCTTGATCCATTATCATAAATATTTATTTTCTAACACGCTGTATTGACAGGTCACTACGCATGGAGGGATAAGACAAATGGCTCCTGGTTCATTCAGTCTCTTTGTGAGATGATTTCAAAACACAAAGACCTGGAGCTGTTGCACATCATGACTCGAGTGAACAGAAAAGTGGCCTTTGAGTTTCAGACTCACAACTCCAAGGACCCGAAGTTAGACGGCTTAAAGGAAATCCCCTGCTTCACCTCCATGTTGACCAAAGATTTCTATTTCTCCAAAAAACCTTAATTATTTATATTTCAAACCAGGCACATATTCTTGATGCTCTACAGTTCAGGTACATACGATCTCAGCTAAAGACAAACAAGTTCTGTTTTTCTTTTTTCCTTATGACAAAGTATCCAGTAATTATCAAACCTGTTTTTCCTGTAGTCGTTTAACCTGGTTCTGATTATTTATGGTGTTTGATTATTAAGGGATTTTGGAGAAAGTGAAATGAAATACTCACAGTGAAAATGTGAATGATTTTTGATCAACTTCAATAAAATATGTTTACTGAAGTCATTTGTTATATTTGGACTATTTTAAACACTGACTAATGATTTACATTACAATCATCATAATAAGGAATGGGCCAGAATTCCAGCAGACGTTTGTGAGAAGCTCATGGAAGGACACCAAAAACATGTTCAAAGTATATTAACAACATGTATTTATGACTTTGTAAAAGGTCATTTTCACATTTTGTGGCATTGAGCAAATGTAAAAGCACCTGATCTACATTTGCTACAACTTTAAACACTAGAGGGAGCTGTGCACCTGTTTAAATTGGACAAATTACACATGTGCTACATACACATACAGTGGAGCAAAAGGTATTTAGTCAGCCACCAGTAGAGCAAGTTATCCCACTTTTTAAAGAATTTTTAAAGAATATATTTGCACATTATTGTTGAAAATAAGTATTTAGTCACCTACAAACAAGCAAGATTTGTGGCTCTCACAGACCTGTAACTTCTTTAAAGTGATTGTCTGGAGTTTGTCAGAAAGAGAGACAGAGAGGTACTTGATTTGAAAAAAACGACGCAAGCTCCTCCCCCTTCCTTTCTGATTGGTCTACTTTTAAATGTTAATCTGAGAACACATTAAACATATACATTGCACACACACATGCACGGAGGTTTTCAGAATTATTTGTTAATGTTTTAATGAAAAAAAAAAATCTGATTATGGATATAGGTTCATATATAAATGATTATGGATATAGGTTCAGTATATAAATGATTATGGATATAGGTTCAGTATATAAATGATTATGGATATAGGTTCAGTATATAAATGATTATGGATATAGGTTCAGTATATAAATGATTATGGATATAGGTTCAGTATATAATAGAGGCTTGATTCAGAGGCTCCGCGAAAACAAACAACTGAGCATGAGCAGCTGCGAGCATCAGCGCCGATGATTGACAGCCCTTGGCATGACTCGATTGGTTAACCTCGACAGCACCGTGGATTCTGAACTATAGCTAAGAGCAGGGAAGGCGGGACTTGCCCGTAATATTAGAATTAATAAAATTACTTATTTTATATCAACATTTAAGGCCAGGAGGTCAATTTAACACATTTCCTAAAATTTGCAATTCATTTAGAGTTACAGACTATCACTTTAAGAAGCTCTTCAGTCCTCCACTCGTTACCTGTATTAATGGCACCTGTTTGAACTCATCTGTATAAAAGACACCTGTCCACAGCCTCAAACAGTCAGACTCCAAACTCCACTATGGCCAAGACCAAAGAGCTGTCGAAGGACACCAAGAAAATAATTGTAGACCTGCACCAGACTGGGAAGAGTGAATCTACATTAGGCAAGCAGCTTGGTGTGAACAAATCAACTGTGGGAGCAATTATCAGAAAATGGAAGACATACAAGACCACTGATAATCTCCCTCGATCACAAGATCTCATCCCGTGGGGTCAAAATGACCATGAGAACGGTGATCAAAAATCCCAGAACCACTCGGGGGGACCTGGTGAATGACCTGCAGAGAGCTGGGACCAAAGTAACAAAGGTTACCATCAGTAACACACTACGACGACAGGGAATCAAACCCTGCAGTGCCAGACGTGTCCCCCTGCTGAAGCCAATGCATGTCCAGGCCCGTCTGATGATCCAGAAGATTGGGAGACTGTCATATGGTGAGATGAAACCAAAATAGAATCTTTAGGGAAAAACTCAACAGCCTTATACCTGAGGCACAGGTATTCTAATTGTCCGCAATTCATTGGAATAATAAAAATACACAACATGCATAAAAGTATAAAAACATAAACCTTATTAAAACCCACAACACACCGACAGTATCAATACATTTCCCAACTTTAAAAGATAAGTTTCCTTCACAAATATGTCATTGAAGAAGGATTGCACTGGAAAATAACTGGTACTTTTGAAATATCTGTATGTGTTGTGTACTCTTGTCTTTGTGTATTACTCCTGACTCAGGTACTTCTGAAATTCCATCCATTTTCTTCCACTTCATCTGTTGCCGGGTCGCGGGGCCAGCAGTCTAAGCAGAGACGCCCAGACTTCCCTATCCACACACCTCCTCCAGCTCGTCCGGGGGTGTTCCCAGGCCAGCTGAGAGACATAGTCCCTCAGTGTGTCCTGGGTCTTCTCCAGGGCCTCCTCCCGGTGGGACGTGCCCAGAACACCTCGGCTGCACCATGCCGGGCTACGTCACAGGTTTCATATTTGTACTATCCATGATGGCTTTGGACTGCGCTTCGTCTCTGACTTGTCACCCACGACCTGTTTGCCGTGGACAGCCTTACCAGGGGCACAAAGCCCCAGACAACATAGCTCCCAGGATCATCCAAGTACTCAAACTCTTACACATGGTAAGACCAGACGTACATGTAGGAAATGACCATGGACCAGAGTTTACACATGGTAAGACCAGACGTACATGTAGGAGATGATCATGGACCAGAGTTTACACATGGTAAGACCAGACGTACATGTAGGAAATGACCATGGACCAGAGTTTACACATGGTAAGACCAGACGTACATGTAGGAAATGACCATGGACCAGAGTTTACACATGGTAAGACCAGACGTACATGTAGGAGATGATCATGGACCAGAGTTTACACATGGTAAGACCAGACGTACATGTAGGAGATGATCATGGACCAGAGTTTACACATGGTAAGACCAGACGTACATGTAGGAAATGACCATGGACCAGAGTTTACACATGGTAAGACCAGACGTACATGTAGGAAATGACCATGGACCAGAGTTTACACATGGTAAGACCAGACGTACATGTAGGAAATGATCATGGACCAGAGTTTACACATGGTAAGACCAGACGTACATGTAGGAAATGATCATGGACCAGAGTTTACACATGGTAAGACCAGGCTAGCTAATATTGTATCATTTCACAAAATCCCAAGGCTAAGCTAACAGGCCACGGCCCACTGGTTGAAAAACACTGCTCTAAGCTTCTGTCCGTGTCTCGCTGCGATAGTTTAAAGTCTGATCTCCATGTTTCCTCCAGTGTCTCAGGAGGACCACAGCAAACACGCCTCTTTCGTGTGTGTGATTCTGAGTCACGGGGAAGAGGGCGTGATCTTTGGGACGGACGGGTTTGAAAAGCTCGACGTCCTCACCCGATTTTTTAAAGGAGACAAATGCAAGTCCCTCGTTGGAAAACCCAAACTCTTCTTTATACAGGTCAGTCTCACATGTTTCACGGCAAGACGTTTCCATTCCATCTCATCTCCAGACCTTTCTGTGTGGAGTTTGCATGTTCTCCCCGTGTCTGCTTAGGTTTCCTCCAGGTGCTCCGGTCTCCCTACAATTAAAAACATGTAGAATAGAACTCCTCGTGTGTGGAGGGACAATGTTGGAACTATACAGAGGATTGCAGAATTACTAATACTACTTTAACTATTTTCACATAATGTATTGTAAACATGAAATACAGTAAATATGCAAACGTCAAACAATAATTATAAAAATAAATTTTATTTATATTGCACCTTACATTTCCAGGAAACCTCAAAGTGCTACAGATTAAAATACAAAACCACAAATGACAAAACAAAGAAAAATAATCAGAAGTACATAAATATATCAAAAGGAAAACCGGGTTAAAAGCTGAAAAAAATCCCTAAGAAATAATAAGAAATATTATTCATTCATTTTATTGGTTTATAAATAATGAATGTAGATAATAGTAGATAATATGGTGTAACGTGTATGAGCAGTAAAAAAAAACTCTTTGCCTGTAACTCCCTAAACTACCACCAGAGGGATTTTTTTTAAGTAAGTAAGTATGTAATTATTTATATACCGCCTTTTCACTGCAGAGCTGAGTCTCAAAGCGGTTTACAATTGTTATATATTTTTTTTTTGGGCATTTGTCTCTCACTCCACACAGAGATGGGAGCGGGGTCGCCAGTACAGGAGGCACATGCCAGAACTATTTTACATATTTTTAGCGGTAGGGGAAACCGGAGTACCCGGAGGAAACCTACGCAGACACGGGGAGAACATGCAAACTCCACTCAGAAAGGCCCTGGTCCGACCGGGATTCGAACCCAGGACCTTCTTGCTGAGAGGCGAGAGTGCTATCCACTCAGCCACCGTGCCGCCCCAATTTTAAATTGTTTGTTTATTTGAAAATTACTGGCTGCAAACTTATAAAGAGTTTCATTTCTCTTCAGAAATTGCCAAAACTGATTTATGAGCAACACTTTTGTCTATAAAAATGTCAAAAATCTTCTCTTTTTACAAGACTGAGACGGGAGCTTTAAGACAAAGAGCTGGAAGTCAATTCTTGTGCCAGAAGTTCCTGATATCAGCGTCTATAGATCCTTGTTTATTGATATCCTTCCAAAGGCGTGTCGCGGGTCTGAGTTTGACGCTGGGATCGAAGCCGATGCAGTAGACTCTTCAGACTCGTCCACAGACCGGATCCCCGTGGAGGCAGACTTCCTGTACGCCTACTCCACCGCTCCAGGTCAGTCTCAAACACGTCTGAATGTGTTAAAGGGTCACATCAAAGCTCTAAGTCTTCTAAAGTCACTGGGTTTATCATTCACAAGAAGCCACATAAACATCGTCAAATAGTACATGTATTTTTTTTCTTCATGAAGGAAAGAGCAGAGTTGGCAAAAGCCACAATCTTTGCCAGCGATTACATTTGCTAAACATTCCTCTTGCTCCGGCTTCAATTTCTTGATAGAACCAGACCGGATTACTTTACTATCGCATTCTTCGCCAAACTACAACCTTCCCGTTCGGCGCAAACTCTTGACGTCACCCACATCTAACTACAACACCCGCCTCCCGCGCTCTCTGATCGGTCGGATGGAATTCAACCGATTGTAATCACAAACACAGGGACCAGACCCAGACGTTACATGCAGGAAATGATGATTGAGTGTGATGAGGCCAGGCTAGGTCCAGATTGGTCTTGGACTAATTCAAATGGGTTCGGGCTTTCATTTGTGGAAACCTGTGGGACTTGTTTATTAACTCTGCATCAACAAACCCCCATGGTTTTCTGGAGAGGGAAAATTTAGAAAAACTTGAAAACTTACAACAAAGCTCGGATTCAAAAAGGGAAAGAGAAAGTACAAGCCTCTATTGGGATTATTTATAAGATGCTAAAAGAATCTTCACAGTTGTCATGGAGATAAAATGGAGATCAGTTCCTCAAAAGACGTTTGTTTTCTGACAAGGTTTTGACATGAGACTCAAGTTTAAACACAAAACATACTTTTTTTCAAAATTTGCTAAACTTCAGAAACTCAGGCTTTTGCAGTGACATTGACCTAAAAGAAAGTCCGGATTTGATGTTGCCAGGTATTTGTATATTCACCGAGGGAAATGAAAAATAGGATGCGGATCTTTGCTTTGGTTAAAAAAGAAACTTTTTATGCTAATGTCATCATTTGAAGTTAATTAACACTGATCCAACATTGATATAAAAACAAAACAACCTTTCCTATGTTGTCAGAGTATGGAGGGTTTATTTTTCATTCAGTGTGTGTGTGTGTGTGTGTGTGTAAGTGTATGTATATATGTGTGTTTATATGTGTACGTGCGTGTGTGTGTGTTTGTGTGTCTAGTCACCGAGGCCTATGCATTAGCATTAGCATTAGCATTCTGTCATCCTAATTTCTTTGTTATGGCTGCGGGAAAATGCTGTAATATACAGTGCATCCGGAAACTATTCACAGCGCTTCAATTTTTTCACATTTTTTTATGTTAGTCTTATTCCAAATTGGGTTCAATTCATTTTTTTCCTCACTATTGTGCACACAACACCCCATAATGACAACGTGAAAACTATTTTTTTGGAGATTTTTGCAAATGTATTACAAATAATCACAAAATGGCTGCTAGAACTAAAGTAGTGTTCCCCAGGTCACCACGGCAACCAGCTTCCTAAAAAGAATTAGAATTAGAATTATCGTCCCTTTTGGTTGCCATGGCAAACATCGTTATGTCATCGATGATGTCACCGTGGCCTTGGAGATAGGAAGTTCTCCAGGGGCCACCCATCTGTGAAGTCCAGGTCCAAGGAGTCAAGGTCTGCTCAGTGGGGTCGTTTCTAACGGGACGTGGCAAAGACATCCGAAACACGTTCTATAAAGGTTTATACAGGGACTTCAAAGACATGGCTCGCAGGAGTCCTCGACTGGTGGAATCGGGGTATTACGTTATGGATGGAAACCCCCGCATCTCATACTCAGACACCAGTCGCAGAAGTTCCAACAGCTTCACAAATATGCGGCGCCATAGCTACCAGCTGGAGGCGAGGAAGGCCGCGAATGTCATCCATGTGTCTGCGCCTGCAGTTCAGCCCAGGTCCCGGTTCAGCTTGGCCTGGTTCATAATCCAGCTTCTCCTTCTTGGCCTTGCTATGTCCTGGCTGACAATGAAGTTTGCTGTTAATGGTGACGTGCAGCAGCTGCAGAAGAAGGTAAAACTTTTGCAGCAGCTGGAGGAGGAGGTCGATCATTTGCGTCAGCAGCTTGAGCATCACAAGGCGATGGTGAAAGCTCCTTTAGCCAACTTTGCACTGGAAACTCATGGGGCTCGGGTGACTGCTGTGACTTCCAAGACACTCAAGCAGAAAAATCGTCCGCTTTGGCTCAAATTTCTCGGTCCAAACACCGTGATCAAAGGTCATAATTATCCTTTGATTCCTGGACAGTGCTGGGCGTTCTCAGGTCAGACTGGGAGGCTTTCCATAGCTCTACCCCTGGAGATCCACATCACCAAAGTAACTGTAGGACACATTTTGAAGGGGCAGTCTCTTACAGGAACAATTGACTCCGCTCCAAAGTCTTTCTCTGTGTATGGACTGAAGGACTTTGGACCAACAGAGGTAAGACTTGGAACATTTGTCTACGACGCAGACGGGGACTCGTTCCAAACATTTGAGATCCTGGAGCAACACAAGGGTGAGACTTTCCGGTCCGTGAGGTTAGAGATTCACGATAACCATGGGCACGATACATTCACCTGTGTATACAGCTTCAGGGTACATGGGGACATCCCTGAATCCAGCACCACAACGTTCACCAAGTCGACATACAGCTGGTTAGGAGGGATAGCAGTTACAAAGCACCCGACTTAACCCTCGCCCTCGCCCTGTTTCCATCCAGATACAGCTGAAGTCACTGTCACGTGTGGGTCAGTTCCTGCTGGAATCTCAGAGCTACTGTCCAGCTCTTTGGGTGTGGTCTCAGACATTGACGGTAACCTCAGAGAGAATCTCATGAAATAATTCAATGTCTGAGCTGATTGGTAGAGTCGGTGCGTAACTCCTCTAAGTTGCGTCTCGACTCGGTAGACGTTTTTGTGCTGGAAGCAGGGTTTTTCCCATGTTCCCTGAAGCTATAAACACAGTTGAATTTACTGTGCCTATGGCTATTGTGAATCTCCAACCTCCTGAACCAGAAAGTCTCACCTGTGTGTTGCTCCAGCGACACAAGGATGAGACTGGTCTGGGGTCTTGTGGTTGTGATTGTCACATGGAACACTTCTTATTTCGTTTCATTTCTCAGGTCACCTTAAAACAGCGGTCAATCTCCTTCTACAGAGCTGGACAAGAACAAGTCATACCCCTCTCTTCAATGGAATCTACAGCTGATTAAAAAGTCTCCTAAGAAATTAAACAAAAATAAGTCACGTCCATAAACAAGTTACAAACCACCCGACTTAACCCTAACCTTCGCCCTGTCCCCATTATATAGATTTAAGATGACTTAACCCTAACCCTCGACCTGTCCCCTTCTAGATTTAAGTTGACTTAAATCTCTGTTACATGTGGGATAGTTTCTGCTGGCATTTTTGGCTCAATAGGTGTGGCCTGAGTCATTGGCGGTAACCTCTGAGTGAAACTCATGAGATTATACAATGTCTGAGCTGATTGGCGGAGGCGGTGTGCTATCCCTCCTAACCAGCTGTATGTCGACTTGGTGAACGTTGTGGTGCTGGATTCAGGGATTTCCCCATGTACCCTGAAGCTGTATACACAGGTGAATGTATCGTGCCCATGGTTATCGTGAATCTCTAACCTCACGGACCGGAAAGTCTCACCCTTGTGTTGCTCCAGGATCTCAAATGTTTGGAACGAGTCCCCGTCTGCGTCGTAGACAAATGTTCCAAGTCTTACCTCTGTTGGTCCAAAGTCCTTCAGTCCATACACAGAGAAAGACTTTGGAGCGGAGTCAATTGTTCCTGTAAGAGACTGCCCCTTCAAAATGTGTCCTACAGTTACTTTGGTGATGTGGATCTCCAGTGGTAGAGCTATGGAAAGCCTCCCAGTCTGACCTGAGAACGCCCAGCACTGTCCAGGAATCAAAGGATAATTATGACCTTTGATCACGGTGTATGGACCGAGAAATTTGAGCCAAAGCGGACGATTTTTCTGCTTGAGTGTCTTGGAAGTCACAGCAGTCACCCGAGCCCCATGAGTTTCCAGTGCAAAGTTGGCTAAAGGAGCTTTCACCATCGCCTTGTGATGCTCAAGCTGCTGACGCAAATGATCGACCTCTTCCTCCAGATGCTGCAAATGTTTTACCTCCTTCTGCAGCTGCTGCACGTCACCATTAACAGCAAACTTCATTGTCAGCCAGGACACAGCAAGGCCAAGAAGGAGAAGCTGGATTATGAACCAGGCCAAGCTGAACCGGGACCTGGGCTGAACTGCAGGCGCAGACACATGGATGACATTCGCGGCCTTCCTCGCCTCCAGCTGGTAGCTGTGGCGCCGCATATTTGTGAAGCTGTTGGAACTTCTGCGACTGGTGTCTGAGTATGAGATGCGGGGGTTTCCATCCATATCGTAATACCCCGAGTCGACCAGTCGAGGACTCCTGCGAGCCATGTCTTTGAAGTCCCTGTATAAACCTTTATAGAACGTGTTTCGGATGTCTTTGCCACGTCCCGTTAGAAACGACCCCACTGAGCAGACCTTGACTCCTTGGACCTGGACTTCACAGATGGGTGGCCCCTGGAGAACTTCCTAGCTCCAAGGCCACGGTGACATTATCGATGACATAACCATGTTTGCCATGGCAACCAGAAGGGACGATAATTCTAATTCTAATTCTTTTTAGGAAGCTGGTTGCCGTGGTGACCTGGGGAACACTTCTTTAGTTCTAGCAGCCATTTTGTGATTATTTGTAATACATTTGCAAAAATCTCATTATGGGGTGAGGAAAAAAAAGAATTGAACCCAATTTGGAATAAGACTAACATAAAAAAAGTGAAAAAATTGAAGCCCTGTGAATAGTTTCCGGATGCACTGTATATTACAGCATTTTCCCGCAGCCATAACAAAGAAATTAGGATGACAGAATGCTAATGCTAATGCTAATGCATAGGCCTCGGTGACTACACACACAAACACGCACACACACACACAAACACGCACACACACACACGCACGTACACATATACAAACACATATACACACACATATATATACATACACTTACACACACACATACACACACACTGAATGAAAAATAAACCCTCCATACTCTGACAACATAGGAAAGGTTGTTTTGTTTTTATATCAATGTTGGATCAGTGTTAATTAACTTCAAATGTCATAAAATGATGAAATTAGCATAAAAAGTGTCTTTTTTAACCAAAGCAAAGATCCGCATCCTATTTTTCATTTCCCTCGGTGAATATACAAATACCTGGCAACATCAAATCCAGACTTTCTTTTAGGTCAATGTCACTGCAAAAGCCTGAGTTTCTGAAGTTTAGCAAATTTTGAGAAAAAGTATGTTTTGTGTTTAAACTTGAGTCTCATGTCAAAACCTTGTCAGAAAACAAACGTCTTTTGAGGAACTGATCTCCATTTTATCTCCATGACGACTGTGAAGATTCTTTTAGCATCTTATAAATAATCCCAATAGAGGCTTGTACTTTCTCTTTCCCTTTTTGAATCCGAGCTTTGTTGTAAGTTTTCAAGTTTTTCTAAATTTGCTCTCCAGAAAACCATGGGGGTTTGTTGATGCAGAGTTAATAAACAAGTCCCACAGGTTTCCACAAATGAAAGACCGAACCCATTTGAATTAGTCCAAGACCAATCTGGACCTAGCCTGGCCTCATCACACTCAATCATCATTTCCTGCATGTAACGTCTGGGTCTGGTCCCTGTGTTTGCGATTACAATCGGTTGAATTCCATCCGACCGATCAGAGAGCGCGGGAGGCGGGTGTTGTAGTTAGATGTGGGTGACGTCAAGAGTTTGCGCCGAACGGGAAGGTTGTAGTTTGGCGAAGAATGCGATAGTAAAGTAATCCGGTCTGGTTCTATCAAGAAATTGAAGCCGGAGCAAGAGGAATGTTTAGCAAATGTAATCGCTGGCAAAGATTGTGGCTTTTGCCAACTCTGCTCTTTCCTTCATGAAGAAAAAAATACATGTACTATTTGACGATGTTTATGTGGCTTCTTGTGAATGATAAACCCAGTTACTTTAGAAGAGTTAGAGCTTTGATGTGACCCTTTAACACATTCAGACGTGTTTGAGACTGACCTGGAGCGGTGGAGTAGGCGTACAGGAAGTCTGCCTCCACGGGGATCCGGTCTGTGGACGAGTCTGAAGAGTCTACTGCATCGGCCTCGATCCCAGCGTCAAACTCAGACCCGCGACACGCCTTTGGAAGGATATCAATAAACAAGGATCTATAGACGCTGATATCAGGAACTTCTGGCACAAGAATTGACTTCCAGCTCTTTGTCTTAAAGCTCCCGTCTCAGTCTTGTAAAAATGTGATCGCAACACTGCACCACGACGTCAAGCTCAGAGAAGATTTTTGACATTTTTATAGACAAAACTGTTGCTCATAAATCAGTTTTGGCAATTTCTGAAGCGAAATGAAACTCTTTATAAGTTTGCAGCCAGTAATTTTCAAATAAACAAACAATTTAAAAAAAATCCCTCTGGTGGTAGTTTAGGGAGTTACAGGCAAAGAGTTTTTGTTTACTGCTCATACACGTTACACCATATATTATCTACTCTATATTATATTTCACATTTCAAATTCATTATTTATAAACCAATAAAATGAATGAATAATATTTCTTATTATTTCTTAGGGATTTTTTTCAGCTTTTAACCCGGTTTTTCTTTTGATATATTTATGTACTTCTGATTATTTTTCTTTGTTTTGTCATTTGTGGTTTTGTATTTTAATCTGTAGCACTTTGAGGTTTCCTGGAAATGTAAGGTGCAATATAAATAACATGTATTTTTATTATTATTGTTTGACGTTTGCATATTTACTGTATTTCATGTTTACAATACATTATGTGAAAATAGTTAAAGTAGTATTAGTAATTCTGCAATCCTCTGTATAGTTCCAACATTGTCCCTCCACACACGAGGAGTTCTATTCTACAGATGTTTTTAATTGTAGGGAGACCGGAGCACCTGGAGGAAACCTAAGCAGACACGGGGAGAACATGCAAACTCCACACAGAAAGGTCTGGAGATGAGATGGAATGGAAACGTCTTGCCGTGAAACATGTGAGACTGACCTGTATAAAGAAGAGTTTGGGTTTTCCAACGAGGGACTTGCATTTGTCTCCTTTAAAAAATCGGGTGAGGACGTCGAGCTTTTCAAACCCGTCCGTCCCAAAGATCACGCCCTCTTCCCCGTGACTCAGAATCACACACACGAAAGAGGCGTGTTTGCTGTGGTCCTCCTGAGACACTGGAGGAAACATGGAGATCAGACTTTCAACTATCGCAGCGAGACACGGACAGAAGCTTAGAGCAGTGTTTTTCAACCAGTGGGCCGTGGCCTGTTAGCTTAGCCTTGGGATTTTGTGAAATGATACAATATTAGCGGGGGCGACAGTAGCTCAGTTGGTAGAGCATTGGCCTTAAGGCCAGAAGGTCGTGGGTTCAATTCCCACCTCTGCACCTTCTCCACCGACTCCCACTGATGACTGCTGTTGTTGTGTCCTTGGGCAAGACACTTAACCCCACTTTGCCCAAAGCCCCCGCTGAAAAGATCAAGGCTATGCTCACACTCAGTGAGCAGCCGCCCTCCTGTGGACTCACCACCTGCAGAGGGTCAGTGAGGGGCTGGTGCTATGAGACTTGGGTGGCATCTCTGATTGCCACCCCCCTGACCCAGAAATGGATTAAAGGGTAGAAAATGGATGGATGGATGGATGGATACAATATTAGCTAGCCTGGTCTTACCATGTGTAAACTCTGGTCCATGATCATTTCATACATGTACGTCTGGTCTTACCATGTGTAAACTCTGGTCCATGATCATCTCCTACATGTACGTCTGGGTCTTACCATGTGTAAACTCTGGTCCATGATCATTTCCTACATGTACGTCTGGTCTTACCATGTGTAAACTCTGGTCCATGATCATCTCCTACATGTACGTCTGGGTCTTACCATGTGTAAACTCTGGTCCATGATCATCTCCTACATGTACGTCTGGTCTTACCATGTGTAAACTCTGGTCCATGATCATTTCCTACATGTACGTCTGGTCTTACCATGTGTAAACTCTGGTCCATGATCATCTCCTACATGTACGTCTGGTCTTACCATGTGTAAACTCTGGTCCATGATCATTTCCTACATGTACGTCTGGGCCTGATCCTAGTGGCTGCAGTTTCCTCGGTTGAATCTCCTCCGACCAATCAGAGAGCGGGGGAGGCGGGTGTTGTAGGTCGGTGTCGGTGACGTCAAGAGTTTGCGCCGAATTTTCTGGTTGTAGTTTGTCGGAGAATGCGATAGTAAAATAATCTGTTCTGGTTCAATCCAAATATCAAGAAACTGAAGCCGGACCAAGAGGAATGTTTAGTAAATGTCATTGCTGCAAAGATGTTGTGGCTCTACTCCCCACAAGCTCCGATAGCGGCAAAGGAGATGGCTAAAGCTAGGCTACATGCTAAAGCTAGGCTACATGCTAAAGCTAGGCTACATGCTAAAGCTAGGCTACATGCTAAATGCCTCACTCACTCGGGCTCATTACATACGTCACAGTAAACTCAGATCCAATGGTTTCAATCTGCAAAAGGAGTTAGCCCCTCCCACCTGTTCACGGAGTCAATGGAGACAATCCAGACCTGAGTACTAATGAAATGAGTACAATGGTGTGGTAAGACCAGGCTAAATATTACCTAATTGTTTCAGCTGGCTTAGGGCACATGTGACAGATTCAAATATATGTATTATTATATTTAGGACTTAAGACAACAAAAATACATGAGGGATAGGACAGCACAGGCAGGTCAAATTCGGGCTCGTGGGCCAAATCCGGCCCGCAAGACAGTTTGGTGGCCCCTAAAATTCTTTTCAATGATTGACTTTCAGCCTTGATGGTAACGTAGTTCATTACATCAAGGCAGATAAATACATCATTTATTTTGTTTAACTGGAAAACAACCAAATGTAATTTATTCTAACAATTTAACCCAACGTCATTATCAGTTAAATGGTTCAATATAAAATAATGTGTTTAAGTTTATACTTGGCCCAGTTTTGGTTCAATCTAATCAATAAACACATTTTGTTTTCAGATTGAAGTAACGTCAAATACCTTTATAACGTAGAAAACAATAAGAAAAGGAAATCCCTTCTATTCTTTTGTTTCTATGCTTTTCACTCGGCCCCAGATCAAAAAGAGTTGGACACCTCTGAGAAAGCAGACGCAGGATGAATTGAGAAGGTAGTATATACAAACAGTAAAAGTGAGACGTGGCTTTTTAGGTTCTTCTAATAAGACAATTAAAGCAAAAAAGACCTCTGATGAAGGCGGAAGTGTACCGCCGAAACATGTCAGGTATTTAAGCAGTACTAGCTTTTTTTTGCTTTAATTGTCTTATTAGAAGAACCTAAAAAGCCATAAACATAAGAAGACAGAATGAATTTTCTACATTTAGTAAAAGTGAGAGTTACCGCTGTGCAGCTTCTCCTTCATCTCTTTCACACTGAGGTCGGTCGATACAATCATTTTATATCCCAGGTTCACAAAGGTCTTCATCACAGCAGCTGCGTCCTTGTCTGTGCCGTTTCGAGCGCTCATTCCTGGGAAAACAAAAACACATGTGACTGTTTTAATTGTTGTAAGGAAAGTATTTTTGCAGATAATGTGGTTTACTCTGGGGGTGGGTCATTATTTTCTACCAAAGGCCACACATTTGGGTATCGGCCTAGTGTGGAGGCACGAAACCAATGTCACGTGGTTAAATTTAAAAAGCATAAAAAATCTGTTTATTTAAAGCAGCAATATGTGAGATTTTCATGTCAAGTCATCATTAAAAGGGCCTTAATCTGTCAAAAGGCATTAATAAAACATGGTCTTTTCCAATTCTTCTACTTGATAACTTCAGTTCAGAGATATTTGGATTTCTAAATAACTTTTCCAGCCCCTAAATCTTGTTATTGTTTTCATTTTGATGTCCCGCCCTCCACCGTTTCACCAATCAGAAAGTCTGTGATCCGGGCGCCAGAACTCACCGTTAGGGCTGGGCGATATGGCTGAAAACTATATCACGATATAAGTCATTCATATCGGTCGATAACGATATATATTGAGTTTTTTTTTTTTAACCTAAATAAATATATTTGTTGTGTGGGCTAACCAACCTTAGCAGCCTTGTTTACAGTCACGGGGCGATGAGGCGATGAGGCTGGAGGAATATAGTCCTGGTTTAATCCTGGTTTTTTATTCCTGGTTTAGCTCCTGGTTTAGCTGTTTGAGGGTCTTGTGTCCCCGTGACCGCTCCGTGCGGCTCTCTGTGGCGCACATGCTTCCCGAGGAAAAAGTTAATCTCTTGCTTTCGCCGAATACATCGTGTCTGTCCACTGCCTCTGCCGCCGCACATGTTATTCCGCGCACGTACGTGCATAACCATTGACACGGCATTGAAACACGAGCTATAGATCCATGGACGCTACGCATGCTGCGGTTGTTGGTGTTTTTGCATTTCCCACAAAGTTTTGCGGTTCCTGCCCGGCTGTTATTGGTCGAAAAGCCTCTGCCTACATCCCCCACAATGCCATGCGCTTATGAGTCGGCTTTACTTCCGGTGTTTTCTTCCTGTTTTTCCTGACAGACAGTTAAACTATCGAACATTCTATCGACCCCATTCTCTATTGATATCGAACACATGTCTATCGCGATATATATCGTTATCGTTTTATCGCCCAGCCCTACTCACCGTGTGGAGCTAATCTCACTGGTAAAGTACCATGTGGCGCAGAACTAAAAAAGGTCTCGTTATGATTCTCAAATCATTAACGACAAAACAAGGAATAAAACCAGGATTTCTATCTTTGTGAAAAAGGTGTTGGTTATAGATTTGTTGCTGACAAAACTCTTGTCTATTCAGCTGTTATGGTCCCAGCGGGATTCGTCTGCATATCTGGCAACCTGAGTCAGGGAGAGTGGGAGAGGCTGCAGTACCACTTTTGGCCACATGTTTACACACTGCTCCTTTAACAAACGTGAAGCTATCCAGTGTTATCTTTGTGTTTGTGGACATTTTGTTTTTGAGCAAATTATTACTAACAAAATATTGGGTTCATGTGATGTCACGTCTGTTGGTTTTGTGTTGACATAATTTACAAACTGTTTTAAAGTGATCATGAAGCTAAGTGAGTAAGAGAGATGTGTGTATTTTTGAGCCTCAGGACCTCGGTACCTGTGCTGCGGTGGAAGTTCTTGTTGTTGATGAGCAGACAGATTCCAACGCTGGAGAAGTCTGTGCGGTATTTGTACGGATCCTGCTCGCTCTGGACTTTCACTTTGGGACTTTGCTCTGAGCTGGAGTCTGTGGAGGTCTCTGGGTCCAGCCCCTCGTCTCCACCGGCACTTTCTGACGACGGCGGGTTCTTTCTGCAACAAATTCAGTCCAAGGTTACGTTCTCAGACTACAGGTACATTCACAGCTTTGGAAAGAAAAACAAAAACAGTGATCAGAATCAGAATCTGAGAGTGATCTGAAAGACTTACTTGGAAAACTGCCATGCATCGACAGTGTCTCCTGGGGTCGGTCCTTCTTCTGCCATGATTCTGAAAACAAAACAGTCAATAAAAATATGTCTTATGATTTACCCGGTCCAATCTGAATACTTTGAAGATGTGACACTAATAAACAAAATAATATAGTGTAACCCTGCAGAGCAAGATTGAAATAACGTTGTTTTTTGGCTATTTTAGTTCAGACACATGCACCACTAACTATTTAATCTCCATTCATTTTTTTTCAATTTTCTGCTGAAGTCGCACAATCAAATATATTCTTTTAAATGTTTGAAAGGTAACAGCAATCTGAAAAGTAAAGTGATGTGGTCGCTCTATCGGATTGTTGTGGTGAAGAAAGAGCGGAGTCCAAAGCTTTCAATTTCCCGGTCAATCTACGCCCCACCTTCACTTATGGTCATGAGCTTTGGGTACGGACTAAAAGGACGAGATCACGGATACAAGCGGTCGAAGTGGCTTAGAGGGTGAGCAGCTCAGTCACACAGGAGGAGCTTGGAGTAGAGCCGCTGCTTCTCCAACCACAGGTGTAAATGGAGGTGACTCTGGCATCTGTTTTGGATGCCTCCTGGACTCCTCCCGGGAGAAGTGCTCTGGACTTGCCCCGCTGAGAGGAGACCAGGGGAAGACCCAGAACACTAGACCAAATGCAAATTACAACATCAAAACTCCAGGAACCAGGAACTATGATTTACAAAGCTACGTCACAAACGGAAGAGTCATATAATCCTACAGTTGAACTTTCATTATCGCACTGCACGGCCTTCCACTTCACCTCTGATCATTTATTTGAAAAAAGGGAATTGAAATTGTACTTGTGGTATTCAACAGGAAATTAAGACAGTTAAATGCTTAATATATCAACAGTAGGCCAAAGTTTAATTTGGATATTGGCATAAACAATAGATCATCCAGGTGATATCCAATTCAACACAATTCCCACAATGACCATCCCCAGGAGTTAAATACCAGTATCTTTGAGCAGGTCAGCTATGAACCTGCTATACAGTATTTAACTTATAACTGTAATTATGTCTTTAAACAAATAAATATTGTCAACTCTTTCTTAAAAAGTCACCGTAGAATCACGAGTTGAGTTTCAAGCCTCCATTAATGTGTAACTAGTAATAAATGTGTGTCTAAATATTATCAAAAAGAAAGTGAAAACATTTTTTTTTTTTTTTTTAATCGCAGGTTGAGGTGTAAGCTTGACCTTTTAATGTGGCAGAAAATAAATTAAAATGTATTAATTTTCAACACAGGTCTACCAGTTCGTTATGCAACTAAACCATTGTACTAACAGCGGTATGTGTCATAGTAGCCTCGATACTATAACTTTTATGTCACGTACGAGTCAATAATTTACCATGAAATAAACAATTACAGGCTATGTTCAGATGTGATTTATTAAAATAGAGACGAAAAACAACATTGCGAGGCTGCCTAAATAAAAACCTATGGGGCATGTTGGAACCTGTGCAACTAGTTTCAGTCTGTCAACACTAAAAAATCACAATCTTCTCATCCGATTATGAATTAAATGTTATTAAAAAGGATGGACATACCTTTAAAGTGCGCAAGATGTCTGTAAAAAAAAAAGCGACGTCAGGATAATTGTGCAAGTTTGAGGAGATAAAACAGTTCAAGGAAGCAGCGAGTATGGAACGGTATGGAAAGGTGAACTCGCGACGTCCTGAAGCTAGCCAATCAGAGGCCAGGGATCGGGCTGGGGGCGGGTGCTAAGACGGAAATGGAGGTCGCTGATTGGGTGAATTTCTCGCTATAGGTTTGAAGAGTTTACGTCGAAAACATTTCTTATAAAAGTAGGTCAAGGTGTGAACTGAGAAGTGATTTTTGATAACGCCCAGTTTTCAGCGGGAAAAGGTAAAACGAATGCATTATTAGATGAGTTATATTGAACATACATGTAGTTTAATTTGAACTGAATAGTATGGTTAGCGTTTCAAAATAAAACATGCTGCATACAGATTACACCAGACAAAGATAAAGGAAATAAGCAATCACAACAACAGCGAATTATAATTTTATTAATATTTTTGAAAGACGGAAAATCACTTCCTCATGACTATACTGTATATTATTACTACGATGGTACTGTGGCTGAGAGGTTAGCAGTCTCGTTTCTCAGCAAGATGGGACCGAATTCTCTTCCACCTCCAGACAGGGACCTTCTAAAAGAAATATGCATGTTCTCTACAGGTCTGAGTAGGTAGTAGGTTTACTCCAGGTGCTCCGGTTTCTCCAGCCACAAAAACATGTAAATTATCCCCCCCTTTCTCTAGGGCCTCCCGAAAAAAGAAAGGATCTCTCAGTGGGACTTTTTCTGGTTAAATAATACGTCAATACGATTCTATGTTGAAAAACGTGTAGAAATTACATTGTATGAACAGTCAAAGTAGAACAAAATGCGTAATTGTAGAATTTTTAGTATTTTTTGCCATGGAGATGCTGTTGCTTTGCCGAGTTGGTTCCTCAGTAAGTAGTAAGTAATGTTTATTAGTCACAAAGCGCTTTACCAGGTTGTGTATTTGTTTCTCACTCCACACAGAGATAGGTGCGAGGTCGCTGTACAGGAGTATAATAGGTCTGCAATTTTTACATGCTTTAAGTGGTAGGGACAACCGTAGCACCCGGAGGAAACCTACCCACTCAGCCACGGTGCCGTCCTCAGCGTTGTATGAAACTTGTACATTATTCATTTACAGGCGTTTTCATAAGGTCAGAACACGATTATGTCTTAGCCGCGAGAAGTCACGTGTTTATCTCCGATGCAGGTGGAACTTTTAATGAGGAACTTTCCAGACTTTTCTATAGACACGTCCAAGATGCAGTTTAAATATTAAACAATGATATAAATCTATTTTTCCTTTACGGTTTTCTCCAGTCTGTTGTTGATTCCCTTCAGCTGGAGTTCTGTCGTCTGGATGTGTTTGGCCTCGATGAGTAACGCTGGGAGACAGGACGCGCCGTACTGAAGACACAAAAACTGGTTCAATACGTAAAAAGACACAGGTGTAGCTTAGACCAGACGTGCAGAGACTTGTGGACCGTTTAAAAACAACGTAATGTGTTCTCAAATTGTTGTGAATTTCTCCATTGTGAGATCAATAAAACCTTATCAAGTATGATTAAAGATGAGAGTCCTGCAGTCAAACCAAAGCTCAATGAAGTTAGGACTTTTAAGTTTTTGTGTTGAGCTTATTTTTAGTCACAATGGAAATAAAAATTATTCAGATTCTGGAAACTTCTTGTCTCGGTTTACTCAAGTCATAACCTAATCCTAGTTGGCACTTCAAAAACCATGGGACCGGACCATGGTCCGGTCCCTGGTCCGATCCGGTCCCTGGTCCGGTCCGGTCCCTGGTCCGGTCCGCTCCCTGGTCCGGTCCGCTCCCTGGTCCGGTCCGCTCCCTGGTCCGGTCCGCTCCCTGGTCCGGTCCGCTCCCCGGTCCGGTCCGCTCCCTGGTCCGCTCCCTGGTCCGCTCCCTGGTCCGCTCCCTGGTCCGCTCCCTGGTCCGCTCCCTGGTCCGCTCCCTGGTCCGCTCCCTGGTCCGCTCCCTGGTCCGCTCCCTGGTCCGCTCCCTGGTCCGCTCCCTGGTCCGCTCCCTGGTCCGCTCCCTGGTCCGCTCCCTGGTCCGGTCTCTGGTCCGGTCTCTGGTCCGGTCTCTGGTCCGGTCTCTGGTCCGGTCTCTGGTCCGGTCTCTGGTCCGGTCCCTGGTCCGCTCCCTGGTCCGCTCTGGTCCGGTCCCTGGTCCGGTCCCTGGTCCGCTCCCTGGTCCGCTCCCTGGTCCGGTCCCTGGTCCGCTCCCTGGTCCGCTCCCTGGTCCGGTCCCTGGTCCGCTCCCTGGTCCGCTCCCTGGTCCGCTCTGGTCCACTCCCTGGTCCGCTCCCTGGTCCGCTCCCTGGTCCGCTCCCTGGTCCGGTCTCTGGTCCGGTCTCTGGTCCGGTCTCTGGTCCGGTCTCTGGTCCGGTCTCTGGTCCGGTCTCTGGTCCGGTCCCTGGTCCGCTCCCTGGTCCGCTCCCTGGTCCGCTCCCTGGTCCGGTCCCTGGTCCGCTCCCTGGTCCGGTCCCTGGTCCGCTCCCTGGTCCGCTCCCTGGTCCGGTCCCTGGTCCGCTCCCTGGTCCGCTCTGGTCCACTCCCTGGTCCGCTCCCTGGTCCGCTCCCTGGTCCGCTCCCTGGTCCGGTCTCTGGTCCGGTCTCTGGTCCGGTCTCTGGTCCGGTCTCTGGTCCGGTCTCTGGTCCGGTCTCTGGTCCGGTCCCTGGTCCGCTCCCTGGTCCGCTCTGGTCCGGTCCCTGGTCCGCTCCCTGGTCCGCTCCCTGGTCCGGTCCCTGGTCCGCTCCCTGGTCCGCTCCCTGGTCCGCTCTGGTCCACTCCCTGGTCCGGTCCCTGGTCCAGTCTCTGGTCCAGTCTCTGGTCCAGTCTCTGGTCCGCTCCCTGGTCCATACCGTTTCTCTATCCTCTGGGTTCTTCCGTCGGTGTTGCAGGTATCGCTGGTTGAGTTCACGGATGTTTTCGAGGAAAGTTTTGCTTTGATTCAAATCCTTTAGTTTTTGCTCCAGTTCCTCTTTGTCCTTTTCCGTCAGCGACACCCGACGATCGGACCTGAAACAGAAACACATTTGGTCCAAACGGTGGAGTAAATGTTGGATCTGAACCAAATCCCGGTCTAAACAGTTGTGTTTCGCTGCAGACTTCTTTCTGATTGACGGTGATCAGCCTGATTCCTGATTTAAGCTGTTTAAGTACTTTTCTCCCATCGCTGCGTTTTAGAGACTGCAGTAATTTATTCTCATCATAAATAAAATCATTAAGTTTGGTTTAATTAACTGTAAAAGGCTGTGAATAAAGAGGAATCATCGCCGTAGATTAAATGTGTCTATTGAACTAAAATAATTGAGACTTTCATTTTAAAGCTTAGACTCCCAGCAGATCTAATATTTACTATTTGGTGTGGCTCCTACTGAAATACATTTGAACAGCTCACAAATTAACCTGTTGTGTTTTGTGACGCCGCTAGCCAGACTTGGAAAAACAATTTCCAAGTCTGGCTAGCTTTATTTATACAGCGCTTTTTTGACGCTTCACATAATTATTCTTTCACTCCAAACACGGTGGTGATAAACTACTACAGAAGCCACAGCTGCCCTGGGGCACACTGACAGAAGCGAGGCCCCTCAGACCACTACCAACCATTCACACACACACCAGACTCATTCTAGGCAATGGGGGTGAAGTGTCTTGCCTAAGGACACAACAGCAGTTTGGCACTTTACAGCCGCAGCCGCCCCACTGTGGCATCTGCTGTTCCCAGAGGTTAAGTGTCTTGCCCAAGGACACAACGACAGCAGGAGTTGATGGAGAAAGTCTCAAAGGCCAACGCTCTACAACTGAGCTACTGTCGCCCTATAAAAATAACAACGTAATGCCATTTTTACAATTGGAAAAAATTGAATATTCTTTGAGAAAGATAGAAGAAATATTTTACTCAATTTGGCAACTTTTATTGATTATTATAATAAGTTTGGATAGACCTCCTCATACTTAATTTTATTTTGTATATTTTTGCACAATACTTTATGTGATATAGATTTTATACCCGCAAATGTTATGTATAAACTGCTGGAAAATAATTATTAAAATAACTGTAAAAAAAAAAAAAAAAAAGAGTAGTAGTAATGTAATGGTTCTGTATCGTTTTCTTACTTTACGAGTTCGTTCCTGGCGTCTAAAAGTCGTTGGCGTTTGGTCCGGATCGCAGAGGCCAACTGAAAACACACACATGGTTTCATTATGAAGCAAATATCGTCTACACAACAGGTCACGTCTCGAACCTTTGAATTCTCCGCCATCGCCGTCTTCAGCAGGAGACAGGAGGAAATCTGGGAAGAGAAGTGCAATCATATTCTTGACCACTGGAGGGCGCTGTTGACCCACGCGTTCATTGTGAGGCAAACCTTCTCTGTGAGCTGCTCCTCCACGTTTGACACAAAACAATCCAGCGCCTTCTTCACAACTTTGGACTCCACCGTCTCCCTGTGAAAATAAAGAGTAGGAGTAAGAGTCTATTTAAAACGTTATGCAAAAAAAAAACAATATAAACAATTTGCAGATTGAAGAAAAAAACAACATTTAATTTGTCCTAATTTTGTGATATTTAATTTATTATTCACATTACTACCTTCATTATAAATATATACTTACTCATTTTGTGCAGTAAGAACTTATAAAGTACATCTGCAACATGTTAGTGCCAAAAGAACTAACTCTGACTCTGAGGAGCACAGGGACTGGCCTCCTGCTGGGACTGAGGAGCACAGGGACTGGCCTCCTGCTGGGACTCTGAGGAGCACAGGGACTGGCCTCCTGCTGGGACTGAGGAGCACAGGGACTGGCCTCCTGCTGGTCCCTGAGTCAGGACTAAACATGAGGAGGCAGCATTTCAGATTTATGCAGCTAAAATCTGGAACAGTCTTCCTGAAAATGTGAGACAGGCTTCTTCTCTGACTATGTTTAAATCCAGGTTGAGAACATGTTACAGACCGAGGTACAGACCCAAAGCTCTTTCCAATATTCAGAGTCAGATATTGTTCCAATCCTTCCACACACGGTGATGACAGAAGCGAGTCCAGAACACACTGGACCATCAAAGCCTCCGACCAAACACCCTCCATTCATTCTCTCATTTACATTCAGACCTATTGTGCATGATTTTATTGGTAGGGGAAACCGGAGCAGACACGGGGAGAACATGCAAACTCCTCTCAGAAAGGCCCTGTTCCGACCGGGATTCGTACCCAGGACCTTCTTGCTGAGAAGCGAGAGTGCTAACTACTCAGCCACCGTGCCGCCCAATAATAATAATTTATTCTTAATAATAATATTTAACTGACTTGTATTGTTTGCAGAAGTCTAGAAACTCATCCAGCACCACCTCCGTCTCCGTGACGACCGATCGCTTCGACTTCTTCTTCTTCTTCTTGACGTTTTCAGGTTGGACTTCGCTGCTTTCTACAAAAAGCGGGGATCAGATTAGTTTAGTTTATGGTTTATAAAACAGGGACAATGTACAAAAACCATTAGTCTCAACAAAAGAAGAGATAACTGCACACTATTATAACTCAGACTACTTCCACATAAATCAGAAGATCTAATAAAGGTGGATTCAAACAGCTGTGATGAATGTGGATGTGCCAAAACAATAACGTACCTGAGGAGGACTCTCTGGATTTGTCAGAAACAGGTCTGCGTGTTTTTACACCAAGACGCTTCTGTTTCTTTGGACTTGGTTTCTGTAGATTTTTGAAAAGAAAAAGAAAACAAAAAACATTGAAAAGTGCAATTCAAATGGCTGGATGTGCAAAACGTTACACTAAAGTTTATACGTACAGTGGCTAACAAAAGTACTAATACAGATTTTACAGATTGTGCACATTTTGTCGGGTTTTTGATTTAAAAAACACAATTAAACATCCGTGGAAAGACGTGGCTACTTCTCTCCATCTATTCTGCCAGAGCTGGACTTGTAAAGAGGAATGGGCAAAACTCTCAGTCTCTAGATGTGCAAAGCATGTAGCGTCGTACCCAAACAGTTAGAGAGTTGTAAGAGTACTTTTACAAGGCACATACGTATAGTGTTTAGTTTGTTTTCAACGTGTATTTGGTATTTATGATTGCTTCGGCTGGAGGAGTGAAGCGTTTTCTATCATTCTAACCATAAACAGGAGAGATTACCCAGCTGTCCTCCAGCTCTTCCTCCGAGGTGAGTAAGAAGTCTCTGCGTCTGCGAGGGGAGGCGGCTCCTTCTGACGGCTGCAGAGGAAGTAAACACAGCTTCGGTCTCGGTCAAAACACAGACGACTGCGAGTGCTCATGGTCTGCGACACTTTTTTATTTTATTTTTGTATTAGAGCTTTTCCTCGCTGATGCAGGAGGGTCTAAGGACAGTGGTGATGATCCAGGAAACTCCACAATTACAGATTTTACACACATTTATGGATCAATGGCTCTATGTGTTGTCTATCAATGCATTTCTTGTGTTTTAACCGTTTAATTCTCTGATCTGTGTCTGCAAATTCAACGGTTTTATAAAGTCCTCCAAGAAAACTACTGTTGCTATTTAGGGCTTTTGCGCAATCATCATTTCCTGCATGTAACGTCTGGGTCTGGTCCCTGTGTCTGCGATTACAATCGGTTGAATTCCATCCGACCAATCAGAGAGCGCGGGAGGCGGGTGTTGTAGTTAGTTGTGGGTGACGTCAAGAGTTTGCGCCGAACGGGCAGGTTGTAGTTTGGCGAAAAATGCGATAGTAAAGTAATCCGGTCTGGTTCTATCAAGAAACTGAAGCCGGAGCAAGAGGAATGTTTCGCAAATGTAATCGCTGGAAAAGATTGTGGCGCTACTCCCCCCGGGCTCCGTTAGCAGCAAAGGAGATGGCTAAAGCTAGGCTAAATGCTAAATGCTAATGACTCACTCGGGCGCATTACATACATCACGGTAAACTCAGATCCAATCGTTTCAATCTGCAAAAGGAGTTAGCCCCTCCCACCTGTTAACAGAGTCAATGGCGCAAATCCAGACCTTAGTATGAAATGTCATTTGTACTGTGGTGTGGTAAGACCAGGCTAGACTTGGGCAGGTTTCACAGCAATTCTAGACCTTTTGTTTTCTTTCATTAAGTCTCACGTCTGACCACAGCAGCCCAGAGAGACCATGAGGACAAACACATACATTTGATTTTGTCCTACAGAGACCTATGTACTGTAGGACGAAACAAAAACATACTCCCCACAAACAAAGAATATACACAATTTAATACTTCATGCTTCTTCATTATGCTAAAGATAGAGTTTATACCTACATCTTATTACGCTAAAGTCGGAGGATTTGAGCATAATTCTTGCTTCTTTATGATGCTTAAGTTTGAGATAAAACTGCATTGATCCTACAATGGAGCAATGTATAGTATATAATAGTATAGAATAGTACTGTATAGTTATTGTTCATTGTTCATCTTGTGCTGTGGGCTCCTCAATCCTACTGTTCTGGGTTAGGGTTAACCGGTGATGCAACACTGACATTTCCCCTCTGTGGGACAAATAAAGCATCCCTTAATCTCAATCTTAAAACATTTTCTTTCGTCATTTCTGTCTGTGCCAATTTCACAGCAATTTTCTGCAAAAGCCAAGACATTTCCAAGAGGATTTTTTGCCGATTCAAAGCCAGATAATTATGTTGAGTCATAAACAACAATAGATATTTGTGGCTAAAGTTAAAGTGAGTGAAAAAACACTTTTGCCAACAATAATAAAACACATTTGAATGAATATGTGTCTAAGTGTTACCTGAGGTTGGGCGTCACTGGTTTGCTCAGTCTCTGGGGCAGGGCTTTTCTTCTCGCTCTGTACCTTCTGCTTTTTGACTGCCCTGTTTTGGGATCACAGTAAAAAAATAAATAAATAAATGTCTTTGGGTGACCATGGTCTGAAAAATGCGCTATATAAATAAACATGACTTACTGCATTAAATTAGTGCTGCTGCTGTTCACTATTTAAGCGATTTATTCTTAAAAACAAATGTCTGTTTAAACTCCTACAGATCAAAACACATATGTTCAATCATGATTATATTTAGACTGCTGAAGCTAAGCAGAGCAGGGCCTGGTTAGTAGTGTGATGGGAGACCTCTGGGAACACCAGGTGACACAGTGGGGCGGTTGCTGCATCTACAGATTGCCCCAGGGCAGCTGTGGCTATAGTATAATTATCACTAATGGGCTTATAGTATGGAGTGAATGAATAATGGCTCCTTGTGTGTTCAGATAAATGCTAAAAACCAAAATGCTATTGTTATTATTAAAATATATTATCATTTTAGTAGTCCACAAATCTGACAAATAAAGTTATAAGTAAGTTATTAATCCAAAGGAAAATATTGAATAAAAATATGATTCATTCTAATAAATGTATATGTTTTCTTTATATAGGACGACTCACCCTCAAATCCACTTTTTTGTGCTGATAAACAGTATAAATGAGTGTCTCATAGTGTTGTGTGCATATTCTGGTCATTATTTAGTCACTTTGGTGCAAATTTAAAATCTGGAACAGTCTTCCTGGAGATGTGAGACAGGCCTCCTCTCTGACAATGTTTAAAACCAGGTTAAAGACAGTTCTGTTTAGCTGTGCTACAACTGAGGGATTTTATATTTGTATCTTTCTTTTTAATGTTCTGTGATTATTTATGATTTTAATGCTTTCTTGTTTTGTTCAGCACTTTGAATTGCCTTGTGTATGAATTGTGCTATACAAATAAACTTGCCTTGCCTTGCCTTGCAAATTAATTGAAATATCAACTTTCTGCCAGTTTTTGCACATTACTTTGACCAGTAATTATAAATGATTTTGGGTTTGACTTTTCTTTGACACATTATTATCGACCTGTCTGAATCTGCGTCTCCTGAACTCTTCTTCTTCTTCCTTTTGGTGTCCGGTCTGGGCGGGTCAGCAGGTTTTTTGCGTTTTTGTGGAGAGGATTTAGGGCCATCGATCTTGTCCTTGTCCGTCTTCTCCCTGGTCGCCGCTTGTTTTTTCAGATTTTTCTGGCTCTGTTCTGGTTCTTCCGCTGCAGCCAAGTCTTCCTCCAAAGCTGTGCTGTGAAGAGGGGCACCTAGAAAACAGAACGCATTTTACAGACTTCAAACAATCCATTATGTTTATAGTTCACACCGTTTCTATCGGCAAAAAGTATTTATGATCCAATATGAATCAATACAAAAATTAGAATTAGTGTAAATCCTTGTGATACAATTTCAAAGTATTATTATATTTTTAATAACAAGACAATTCTCTATCTGTGGCTAGGCCCGTCACAAATGTGTAATTTACCAGTGTTTTGATTGAGTCCTTCAATGAAACTCTCTGTGGCCAAAGAGTGTTCTCCAGTCTCTGCCGAATCCACCTGCGAAGCTTTCTGGAAAATAAAAATAAAACAGTCAACTTATTTATTGTAATGTCTCGTTATGTATTTTTGATTCAAGTACATTTCTCTTATTGGTCACTATTCAAACCAATGAAATGTACCTTATTTGTTTCTTGTTGCTTTTGGGGAGTCTTTTTACCCTTTTTGGCGCTGGGGAAAAAAATACATCACATTAAAATAACTTATAATCATTATTAACTCTTTTTTTTTTTTTTTTGAGCAAGTAAGTGGGCATACAAATAATTAGTCATAATCAATCACAATCAATATTATGGTACATTTACAAACTATAACAAAAAAGTAAAGGTGCACTTTATTGATCCCCGTAGGGCAATTCATCCTCTGCATTTGACCCATCCTGATGCCACTAAGGCTTACAGTGGCATCAGTGGTCGCCATAGTAACAGCGCCCAGGAACCCATCTCCAGATGTTGATGCTCGGCTCGGTCAGGAGTCAGGACTACCGGAGCTGGAGGATGTAACCTAGTGCCTATACTAACATAACATATGGATGCTCGAAAAGGAGTGGGAAGAAGTATAACTTATTTAATCCCACCCCTAATCACTTCAGTCATTACAGTAAAGTAAAGGCTTCCTATTAGCTCCAATTTAAATTTAGCACAGACTGCAACATCTTAAAAATCTTGATCATAAATAAAAATAATATTAACTATTAATGTTGTACTGTGTTGATTTGCAGCTCATGTCCGATATTGTTTGGATATTATAATGTGTACTTTATTGTTTATTACTTTGACTTGTCTTTTACTCGTTGTTCTCGTATTACTATTATTATTATTAATCGTTATTTCAGACTCAAGATAATAATTGGTCCATATAAAAAAAGAGAAAAAAATAAATAAAAATTGTTTATATCAGTAGCAATAATTAATATATAATAAACAACAGTGAGCCAATAGTAGTTGTATCATATTAGATGTATTTTGGTACCGAGTTAGCAGAGGAAGTAACATTTATTTACAGTCGGTAACAACTCGAAGCAAGTAGCATTGGTACTAGCCCTTGTTTACTTATGCTACATGCTATGCTAACAAGCTATGCTAACAAGCTAAACGAGGAGACATTCACAAGTTTTATGTTTGTTAAATGTGAATGGCCCACATATACAGCTGTGATAACATCTCACCCCATGGTCAGTGTCTCTTCAAAGGTTTGGGATTTTGTTGTCAACAGAAATCAAACTTGCCGCAAATGTGTCTTCTTCGATCTGAGCAGAGGAGGAGAGTGGGGCGCGCTCTGCTGGACGATCTCGGTATTACAAAAAGACTCCAGGATTCATTTTTACAGAGAAAACAATTGTTATAACTGATTTTAACTGAATTATATCCCTTATTTCACACCATTAATACCACACCGCATCTAAAATGTATTCTAAGTGCACAGTCCCTCAATGCTTCTCAACAAATTGCCTCTTGACATGATTGAAAATGACCCCTTTCCAGATAGAAGACATACAATATAGCATTATGAATGAATTCTGGACTGCATTTATAAATCATTGTATATATACAAATAACATGCTTTCGACTGTTGGTTTTTTGTATACTACATTAATGACAAAATAGCCACAGCAACAAATGGTTTTCAAACATTTATTTAAAGATCTAGTAAAAGTATCAGTAGGAATGTGCAAGAATAAAATTCATACAGTTAAAGGTTATTACATTTTGGCAGTACTTTTATACTGGCACCGGGTGAAAAAAAAAATTTTGAACTATAGTATAAGGCACATTGGACCCAAAGAAAAACACTAACACGTTATATGCATATTTATAGTTACACAAAAAAATCATACCAACGAGTTTGAAGCTTAAAAAGTATTAAAAATTTAAAAAAAGAAAAGAAGGAGGCAATTTGACCTTATAAAAAGAGATTTGTTTTTTCAGGCCGGTTGTAGTTGAGACAGTTGAGTATGAAAGCATCAGGCAGAGCATTACTGATGTGTCATAATCAATAGTATCTTTATCAGAAGGAGACAAAATAAAATGGAGGACCGCAGTCTTTAAAGTTGGCAATTCAAAACCAAAGGTCATCTCTTTTGAATTGATACCACAAAATGACAGATTAGAATCAAAATCACAACAAACTCAAAA
This sequence comes from Knipowitschia caucasica, assembly GCA_964034765.1. Lineage (NCBI taxonomy): Eukaryota > Metazoa > Chordata > Actinopteri > Gobiiformes > Gobiidae > Knipowitschia > Knipowitschia caucasica. The sequence goes on along the minus strand of OZ035830.1, from coordinate 40,232,747 downwards.
TCAAAAATGATCTCTTCAGAAATGTGAAAGCATAAGATGTTTTTTTCCGTCCTTCCTTTACTGTGGACAAATAAGTCCATAGTACAGTGCCTTGCGAAATTATTCGGCCCCCTTGAACCTTTCAACATTTCGCCACATTTCAGGCTTCAAACATAAAGATATACAATTTTAATTTTTTGTCATGAATCAACAACAAGTGGGACACAATCGTGAAGTGGAATGAAATTTGTTGGATAATTTAAACTTTTTAACAAATAAAAAACTGAAAAGTGGGGCGTGCAATATTATTCGGCCCCTTTACTTTCAGTGCAGCAAACTCACTCCAGAAGTTCAGTGAGGATCTTTGAATGATCCAATGTTGTCCTAAATGACTGATGATGATAAATAGAATGCACCTGTGTGTAATCAAGTCTCCGTATAAATGCACCTGCTCTTTGATAGTCTCAGGGTTCTGTTTAAAGCGCAGAGAGAACCATGAAGACAAAGGAACACACCAGGCAGGTCCGAGATACTGTTGTGGAGAAGTTTAAAGCCGGATTTGGATACAAAAATATTTCCCAAGCTTTAAACATCTCAAGGAGCACTGTGCAAGCAATTATATTGAAATGGAAGGAGTATCAGACCACTGCAAATCTACCAAGACCCGGCCGTCCCTCCAAACTTTCATCTCAAACAAGGAGAAGACTGATCAGAGATGCAGCCAAGAGGCCCATGATCACTCTGGATGAACTGCAGAGCGATAAACTCTGCGCTTTAAACAGAACCCTGAGACTATCAAAGAGCAGGTGCATTTATACGGAGACTTGATTACACACAGGTGCATTCTATTTATCATCAGTCATTTAGGACAACATTGGATCATTCAAAGATCCTCACTAAACTTCTGGACTGAGTTTGCTGCACTGAAAGTAAAGGGGCCGAATAATATTGCACACCCCACTTTTCAGTTTTTTTTTTAAAGTTTAAATTATCCAATAAATTTCGTTCCACTTCACGATTGTGTCCCACTTGTTGTTGATTCATGACAAAAAATTAAAATTGTATATCTTTATGTTTGAAGACTGAAATGTGGCAAAAGGTTCAAGGGGGGCGAATACTTTCGCAAGGCACTGTATATAAAAGTACAAAAAAGTACATATTTAGTTTACTTCAATATAATGTAATCGCAACATTTATCATAATTTGTTTTGACAAAATTGTACAGGAGTTTTATTTTGAGAATCAATACACTAGGCTTAAAGTGTAACACACTGACGGGAAAATATCATTCTTGTGTCTCAGAATCTTTCGCTGTCGCCGTCTCCGAGTCTTTCTCCGTCTCCATCTCTTTCTCCGTCTCCATCTCCGAGTCATTCTCCGTCTCCGAGTCATTCTCCGTCTCTTTCTCCGTCTCTTTCTCCGTCTCTTTCTCCGTCTCTTTCTCCGTCTCTTTCTCCGTCTCTTTCTCCGTCTCTTTCTCCGTCTCTTTCTCCGTCTCTTTCTCCGTCTCTTTCTCCGTCTCTTTCTCCGTCTCTTTCTCCGTCTCCGGGTCTTCCTCTGTCTCCGGGTCTTCCTCTGTCTCGGGGTCTTCCTCTGTCTCGGGGTCTTTTCGTTTCTTCTGCTTCTTCTTGTGGCTCTGTCTGTGGTCCCACATTCTGGCCGAGTTGTAGAACATGCGCTCGCAGATCTCGCACACGTACACCTTGTGCTTGGAGTGCGTTTGTGCTTTGTGAGCCACCAGATTGGAGTTGAACCTATAGCTTTTCTCGCACTGGTCGCACTTGAACGCTCTTTCGTCCGAGTGAATGGCCTTGTGGTTCTTCAGACCCTGAGGCTGAGAGAAGCTCTTGTCGCAGTGGGGACATTTATACGCCTTTTTCTCCTCGTGGATTTTCATGTGGTAGTTCATAGCCGAGGCCGCTCTGAATTTCCGGCCGCAGACCTGGCAACTGTACGGCCACTCCCCTTTATGAATGAGTTTGTGTTCGTTGCAATAACTACGTCTACCAAAACTTTTCCCGCACTCGTCACAGGTGTAGGCTTTGATCCCATCGCGTATCACAAATTTTTTGTATTCCCTTTTTCTACCTTCTTTATGCTTCAGCTGATGTTGTTTAAGTATTTCGAGGGTTTCACACCACTCTTTACAGTCCCAACAGGTGCAGCCCTGAAAAACAAAGAGATAAAAAAAAGTTGGGATAGGTACAGATTCTAATGGAGAGAATAAGATGAGAAAAACCTTCATTCGTCCCTCAGTGGGGATTTGTGATGTCACAGTTGTGCACATTACAGAAGAGAAGGAGAAAGAAGAGCACTCAGGTCAATTCAAACACTAACAATGGGCAGCACCGGTGGAGGGCAGGTCTCACTAAGAGGGAGCTCAGACTACAAAATTGGGTCATGATCATGAGGTTCAACAAATATGCTGCATACACAGAACCCCACACTGCACCCACATGACCAACATGCACCCACACTGCACCCACATGACCAACATGCACCCACACTGCACCCACATGACCAACATGCACCCACACTGCACCCACATGACCAACATGCACCCACATGACCAACATGCACCCACATGACCAACATGCACCCACACTGCACCCACATGACCAACATGCACCCACACTGCACCCACATGACCAACATGCACCTACACGCACTTACACAGCACCCACACTAACACACACGCACCCATAGCACCCACACAGCACCCACACACTTTGACTCTAATTTAGCATCTACCAATCTCAGTTTGTTTTTAGTGTAAGTTTCACCTTTGTCTAATTGTGTACGTTTGTCTGTTATTATTATTGTTATATATTTGTATACTTGTTTGTTGTTCTTGTTGAATGTCGATATGTCTGTCTGTTTTGTTGACTTAAATAAAGGGAGAAAAAAAAACACACATAAAACAGGATCTACTTTTTAAGATAATATAATAATAAACTCAGGAGCTATAATTGCTCTTGGGTCAGGGATAAGGAGGAGAACACACTGTAGTCAGCAGCATCCGGAGGTTCCCCGTTGTATAAACTGCAGTGAAAGGATCTGCACGAGGAGTTTAACTTACAAAACAAATTCAGTTTTGACTTTCTAGGTAAAAGGCAAATGGTGAAGATCTTAGAAAATCAAAAAAAAATCTAAGGCACTCGTGGTCAATAGTTCAGAAAGTTTAAAAAGCCTTTATTTTCTCATGGCTGTAGATTAAAATACGCACCAACGCGTTTCAGCCGCGGCCATCCTGAAACCACGGTAAAGTGGGCCGCAGCTTTCACTTTCGAAGTAAAGTGGGCCGCATCGAGAGAAAAACAGTGCGCGTTTTGTTGACTACTTACGGTAACAGCGGAGCAGCCTTTCGGAGTCACCTTTTCTCCTCGAACAGAAAGCGCGCTGAGGAGACTCGTTTTTGTGAATAAACCCATATTTGGAAAGCATTTAATTTGGTCAAAAAGTGAAATTTTCAGCAGCTGTCCATTTTTACAGTAAAGACTTGTGTGGCTTATTCCACTGGGTTCATGACCTCGATAAAGCTGCTTTCAACGCTGTGCCTACGACCACACACCTTTACTGTGGAAATGTGTGGAAAGTACACTTTAGTGCAAAATACACAAAACTGTAAAAACATTCCCGCTTTTGATCTACTGTAACTATTTACTGTAAAAAGGTGTGTGACTCATTTCAATGGATTCATGTCCTCATTATTATGTTCTACCACTGTGCCAAAGACCAGAAACTTTTACTGTGGACATTTGGAGAAATATGGAGTTAAAGTAGCTATTTTGGTCCAAAGTATCCAAAAAAAATTGTCAAAACATGTCATTTTTGATCTACTGTAACTTTTTACTGTAAAAAGGTGTGCGACTAATTTCACTGGATTCATGACCTCATGATTGCCCTCTACCACTGTACCAAATATATTAAACTTTTTACAGTAAAAAGTTACAGTAGATCAGAAGTGACATGTTTTGAATATTTTTTAGGTATTTTGGACCAAAATGGCTACTTTAAATCAATATTTCTACAGTAAAAGTGTCTTGTCTTTGGTACAGTGGTAGAGGGCAATCATGAGGCCATGAGTCAAGTGAAATTAGTCGCACACCTTATTCCAGTAAATAGTTACAATACTTGAAAATTGAATCAGAATCAGAATCATTTTTATTGCCAACGTAAGTAACGGGAGGTCACAGACTTGGAAATTGCTTTGGCTCAGTGCAACAGTCAAAAAGAGATAATAAAAATAAGAATAAAAAACACTTCTAAAGAATAAATTTAAATTTAAAATAGAGTTACAGTTACTATTTACAATGTACAAGTGCACATGGTGCACACAATGTAAGGTGACAGCAGTACAGTGAAGTAAAGTGACGTATGATGGGCAGTAAAGTGACTTTATAAAGGGCGGGGGGACAGGTTAAGAAGTGTTCAAGAGTCCAACAGCAGAGGGGAAGAAACTGTTCTTGTGGCGGGAGGTTCTAGTCCTGATGGACCGCAGCCTCCTGCCTGAGGGGAGTGGTTGGAATAGTCCATGTGCAGGGTGAGAGGGGTCGGCTGTGATACGACCAGCCCGGCCTCGAGCTCGGGCGACGTACAGGTCCTGCAGCGATGGAAGGCTGCGGCCGATCACTTCCTCTGCAGAGCGCACAATGCGCTGTAGTCTCTGTTTGTCCCTGACTGTGGCTCCAGCGAACCACACGGTGATGGAGGAGGTGAGGATGGACTCGATGATGGCCGTGTAGAACTGCACCAACATCTGTGCAGGCAGCTTGGCTTTCCTGAGCTGCCGCAGGAAGTACATCCTCTGCTGGGCCTTCTTGATGAGGGAGCTGATGGTCGGCTCCCACTTGAGGTCCTGGGCGATGGTGGTGCCCAGGAAACGGAAGGACTCCACAGAGGTGATGGGGGAGTCCATCACGGAGGGTGGGGGCGGGGGGACAGTGCTCTTCCTGAAGTCCACAATCATCTCCACTGTCTTCTGGGCGTTCAGCTCCAGGTTGTTACCACTGCACCAGGACACCAGCCGGTCCACCTCCCTCCTGTAGGCGGACTCATCGTTGTTGGAGATGAGTCCAATGAGGGTGGTGTCGTCCGCGAACTTGATCAGCTTCACGGAGTCGTGGCTGGAGGTGCAGTGGTTGGTGTACAGGGAGAAGAGCAGGGGAGAAAGAACACAGCCCTGTGGGGCTCCTGTATTTATAATCCGAGAGTCCGAGACATTCTTCCCCAGACGCACTCGCTGCTTCCTGTCCGTCAGGAAGTCAGTGATCCACCTGCAGGGTGGAATCGGGCACGTTGAGCTGGGAGAGCTTGTCCTGGAGCAGGGATGGCAGGATTGTGTTGAAGGCAGAGCTGAAGTCCACGAACAGGACCCTGGCGTAGGTCCCCGGGGAGTCCAGGTGCTGTAGGATGTGGTGGAGGGCCAGGTTAATGGCGTCGTCTACAGATCTGTTGGCTCTGTAGGCAAACTGCAGGGGGTCCAGGAGGGGGGAGGTGAGGGACTTGAGATGGGAGAGAACCAGGCGTTCAAATGACTTCATGACGACAGACGTAAGTGCTACAGGTCTGTAGTCATTGAGTCCTGTGATCCTGGGCTTCTTCGGGACGGGGACAATGATGGAGGATTTGAAGCAGGCCGGGACATGGCAGGACTGCAGAGAGGAGTTGAAAATGTCCGTGAACACAGGAGTAAGCTCACTGGCGCAGTGTCTCAGAGTGGCCGGAGACACGTGGTCCGGGCCAGGAGCTTTGCGGGGGTGCAGCCTCAGGAAGAGTTGTTTCATCTCTTTAGCGGCTATTGTTAGGCTGGGGGCAGGGCTGATGGGTGGGTCGTTAGAGTAGGGGGGGGTGGGGGAGGGAGAGGTGTCAGGGGCAGCATCAAAGCGACTGAAAAATAAGTTCAGATCGTCAGCTAGCTTGTGGTCATCAGCACAGGGGGGGGCTTTGGGTTTGTAGTTGGTGATCTCCCGTAGGCCCCTCCAGACAGAAGCAGTATCGTTGTTACCAAACTGCTCCTGTAGTCGTTCTCTGTGCCGGGACTTGGCTGCTTTCAGTTCTTTCCTGAACTGATATTTAGCTGCTTTGTAGCCGCTGCGGTCCCCCTCCCTGAAAGCAGACTCCTTTGCTTTCCTGAGCTGCCGGAGTTTAGCAGTGAACCAGGGTTTGTCGTTGTTATAGATGACCCTGGTCCTTGTTGGAATGATGCTATCCTCACAGAAGTGAATGTATGACGTCACAGTGTCCGTATATTCATCCAAGCTGTCTGTGGCAGCTCTGAAAAGGTCCCAGTCTGTAGATTCCATGCATGCGCGCAGCTCTTCCACAGCTTCATCAGACCACACTTTGGAGCTCCTCACTGCAGGTTTCGAGAGCTTTAGTCTCTGTCTGTAAGCAGATTGCACTAGCGGACCAAATTGTGTACTTTATATATGTAAACAATAGAGTGGCTATCCTCCTGAGGACTCACAAGCTGCAGGAGGAATCGTAGGGGGCTGGTGCTATGTGTGCCGGGTGGCATCTCTATAATGTTTTAATCACAAAAACGTGTCTCCCAGACCCCAGCGCGCTTTCTGTTCGATAAAAATTGGTGACTCCGAAATGATGTTCCGCTGTTACCGTAAGTTCTCAACGAAACGCGCACCGTATTTTCCCCGATGCGGGCCGCTTGTTCATAGAGCTGAAAGATGCGGGCCACTTTACCGTGGTCATCCTGAAGCAGGCCAAACTGGGCTGAAACGCGTCTCTGGATAGAGAAAGTCAAAACTCATTTTTGTTATCTTGTTAGTTTTATGTTAAAGAAGCTATACCCGATTTTTTTCTAAGTAGTTCATAAAAATGCTTTTTACTACATACAAGTTGTATCATAATACATCATTTAATTGAAAACTTGAGGTCATTGATTCAGCTGTGTAAGAATTACAAGCAGTGAAAAGTTCTGAGTAGAGTCTGAGCGGGACGTTCTCCTCCACTCACAGAACAAGAAGCGAGCAGCCTGTGTCCTCTAGTCTCTACAGCCTGCGTCCTCTAGTCTCTACAGCCTGCGTCCTCTAGTCTCTACAGCCTGTGTCCTCTAGCCTCTACAGCCTGTGTCCTCTAGCCTCTACAGCCTGTGTCCTCTAGTCTCTACAGCCTGTGTCCTCTAGCCTCTACAGCCTGTGTCCTCTAGTCTCTACAGCCTGTGTCCTCTAGTCTCTACAGCCTGTGTCCTCTAGTCTCTACAGCCTGTGTCCTCTAGTCTCTACAGCCTGTGTCCTCTAGCCTCTACAGCCTGTGTCCTCTAGCCTCTACAGCCTGTGTCCTCTAGCCTCTACAGCCTGCGTCCTCTAGTCTCTACAGCCTGTGTCCTCTAGCCTCTACAGCCTGTGTCCTCTAGCCTCTACAGCCTGTGTCCTCTAGTCTCTACAGCCTGCGTCCTCTAGTCTCTACAGCCTGCGTCCTCTAGTCTCTACAGCCTGCGTCCTCTAGTCTCTACAGCCTGTGTCCTCTACAGCCTGTGTCCTCTAGCCTCTACAGCCTGTGTCCTCTAGTCTCTACAGCCTGTGTCCTCTAGCCTCTACAGCCTGTGTCCTCTAGTCTCTACAGCCTGTGTCCTCTAGTCTCTACAGCCTGTGTCCTCTAGTCTCTACAGCCTGTGTCCTCTAGCCTCTACAGCCTGTGTCCTCTAGTCTCTACAGCCTGTGTCCTCTAGCCTCTACAGCCTGTGTCCTCTAGCCTCTACAGCCTGTGTCCTCTAGCCTCTACAGCCTGTGTCCTCTAGCCTCTACAGCCTGCGTCCTCTAGCCTCTACAGCCTGTGTCCTCTAGCCTCTACAGCCTGTGTCCTCTAGTCTCTACAGCCTGTGTCCTCTAGTCTCTACAGCCTGTGTCCTCTAGCCTCTACAGCCTGTGTCCTCTAGTCTCTACAGCCTGTGTCCTCTAGTCTCTACAGCCTGCGTCCTCTAGTCTCTACAGCCTGTGTCCTCTAGCCTCTACAGCCTGTGTCCTCTAGTCTCTACAGCCTGCGTCCTCTAGTCTCTACAGCCTGTGTCCTCTAGTCTCTACAGCCTGCGTCCTCTAGTCTCTACAGCCTGCGTCCTCTAGCCTCTACAGCCTGTGTCCTCTAGCCTCTACAGCCTGTGTCCTCTAGTCTCTACAGCCTGTGTCCTCTAGTCTCTACAGCCTGTGTCCTCTAGCCTCTACAGCCTGTGTCCTCTAGTCTCTACAGCCTGTGTCCTCTAGCCTCTACAGCCTGTGTCCTCTAGCCTCTACAGCCTGTGTCCTCTAGTCTCTACAGCCTGTGTCCTCTAGCCTCTACAGCCTGTGTCCTCTAGTCTCTACAGCCTGTGTCCTCTAGTCTCTACAGCCTGTGTCCTCTAGTCTCTACAGCCTGCGTCCTCTAGTCTCTACAGCCTGTGTCCTCTAGTCTCTACAGCAATACAAAATATATACATATTTGAACAAATATTAGACAACCCTTATAATTAGAAATGTATTTAATGACTGCAAATAAAATAGTTAAGGTTTCACCGGGACGTGCTAGGCAGGTAACAGCTAAGCTAGCTAGCTGTTTCATGGTAACTTCCGGGTTTTTCGCGATCGCTTTTTGTCACTTTAAAACAGTATTTTTGTCATGAAAACGTTGACAGCAAATTCTGAAATCGTCCGTGCATGTGTGTTAAGGATGTATCTGTATACTGTATTGTCCGATTAACGTTTAATGGTGTTGATTGATTTATATGTATTTGTTTATTGAGCGTGGCTAGCTCCGCTAGCTTCTCTACACAGACAAGTGTGCAGAGAAACTGCACAGTGTAGTGACAGGCGCTGATAGCTTGTTGTACTTGCAGAGTAATGGCAGTATTTTACACACCTGAATTACAAACAGAGGTTGCATTGGGGCTGCGGTCATTATTGGTTTGAGAGTTCTGTTATCAGGAAAAAATGATCGGAAGAATTGCATTCAAGTCAATGGAGTGTTCTACTGCTGTGAGGAGCTGTATAATAAATTATAATTAAATATTAGAATATATTCTAATGTTTAAATCCGGACGCGAAACTAATGGCATTGCTTTAGTACCATTTCATCAGTGATTGTTGCACAGCTTACAAGTTCCACTAATGCTAATGTTTGCATACGTATCAGATCGCAAATAAAACTATGTGTCTCCGTGTTATGAGAGCGTAGGGGAAATGAGAAGCCTGTGAGCGAGTTGGGGGCGGTGCTAAACATTCAAACATTGCAGAAACGGGTATAGCGCCTTTAAGTCAATTTTATGCAGTTTTCACTCACGAGGAAGATGATGTACGGAATCTGCGGCGCGGCGTCCATCCTGCTCCTCTGCGGCACGTGCTCCTCTGCGGCACGTTCACCCTCGCGCCCCTCATTTGCGCGTCTTTGGCTCCGCCCCCTTTGCGCCCCTGACCCACACTTTGCCGTAGCCTTTGTTATCCGCGTCTATCTTTACAAAAGTAGGCGGCGATCCAGTGTTCCCCCGGAAGGGTGGAGGGATGGGTGTTAATGATTGCACACGCGGATAACGTTTTATGACAGCTTCGGCAACGGACCAGATTATAAAAGGTTCCCAAATAGTATTAACAGATTTATGAGGGAGAATAGTGAAGGTTTTTACCATTCCATAAAACAGGTACAGAGTCATCTTTCTGTAACATGTGTACAACATTGTGTATTTTTTCTATGCCACATGTTAAAAGGCTGGTGCTATGAGACTTGGGTGGCATCTCTGACTGCCACCCCCCTGACCCAGAAATGGATTAAAGGGTAGAAAATGGATGGATGGATGGATGTTAAAAGGCTCAAGTTATCAAGAGTTTATCCGTGTGTATGATTCTAACTGGGCTTGTAACGATTCCTTGGTATGTCATTTTGTTAATGCTATACAACCTGTGGGCATATGTAGTGAAACTGATTTCGACTGTGTACAATGTGTAGTGCATAATAAAAATCATTGAGAAAAAAATATTTAAGTATAATCTTTTATTTTCCATGCAGAATGATAAACACACATTCATAATAAGTGATACATTACATTTTGTCATACAGAATGATAAACACACGTGAAAACATTTCATAACAATCATGTAGATTTAAAAACTTAACCAACTTGCTCCACTCTTGGTGACTAAAGGAGTGATGAATTTAGGTGACAGTAATCTTTTACGTTTAGCACTAACTAACGGCGTCGCATAAACATTAGAAGGAGGGATATTTTTAAACTCATTAATAGTTCTACGAACCATAGTGTTAGGAATGACAGATTGGGGAATATTCATTTCGGCTAGTGTTTTTAAAAATAAAAGACCATCCGATAGGTCTTGAAATTTGGAATGAGGATTTAGAAACAAATATTGTAAAAGAGGATTGGGAATCAGCATGTTCAAAAACACTTATTAGTGCAACAGTCTCCTACAATCCAAGTGGGTCATGAGAACGACTGAGACATCAGAAAAATGGAATAGTTATAATGGAAATGTAACTGATGTATGTACTAGGTGTTAAAAGATTAAATGTACTGATGTATGTACTAAGTGTTAAAAGAGTAAATGTACTGATGTATGTACTAAGTGTTAAAAGAGTAAATGTACTGATGTATGTACTAAGTGTTAAAAGAGTAAATGTACTGATGTATGTACTAAGTGTTAAAAGAGTAAATGTACTGATGTATGTACTAGGTGTTAAAAGAGTAAATGTACTGATGTATGTACTAAGTGTTAAAAGAGTAAATGTACTGATGTATGTACTATGTGTTAAAGGGTCATTGCTCCACTGTGTGTGGGGTGTCCTGAGGTTAAAGGAGCAGTAGAGACCACTATATCTAAGGATATACACTTTTTTATTTAGGAAACATGCGTTTACAAAGAATGAAAAAAGTACTGATAGATATGTGTCTTTTACAAGCAAAGAGAACAATTGCAATTTAGTGGAAAAAAAAAAGTTCAAGCTGATGCTTTGGGTAAAATAAAAATGCTGATAGCATTTCCCCCTTGAAAGAGTTACATGTTTTAGAAAAGGAAAGTTAGCAATATTTGAAACAAATGTGGGATCATACAAAGACATTGTAGAAAATCTAAATGTAACAAATGACGCAGAGGACTATTTATAAATGACTGTGATCCTATATCTCCATGATATGTTATTCAATATAGTGTTCATATCTGTGTCACTGTGGTAAAGTGTCACTTCATATCTGTGGAGGTGTTATTTTATTGTATCAGTTATTTTATATATTTTTCGTATGTGGGTGTTTGTTGTACCTTTTGTCTTCTATTTTCATTTTTGTATAATACAAATTCTGTTTATCAAGGTGTTGTCTAACACCAAATGCTGTCTTACTATTCTGATTATATTATATTCATACAGTAAAACGGTAAACACATCGTTTTAGAAATCTGGATAACCAGAAGAAACAGTTTTACAGTGATACACTAAATGAGAACGAGCTACTTGAAGAATTTTTAATAATGTCATGAGGAACAACAAAAATCACACATGAGTACACAAATTATTTTGTCAAAGGCAGAAATATCAAATAAAATGAATATATCAAATGAATTTTGTAGATACTTTACTCGTGCAGGAGACTCGAAAGAAAAGAAATTTTCCAAAGCCTACATCTTACAGTGAAATACAAAGGTAGATCCTGTGAACAGTATTTTTCTTTCCAATATGTAAAAAAAGACAAAGTATGAAAAATTGTGAATACATTTGTAAACAACCGACTCTGGCTCAGACATGATGCATCTGTAATTGAACCTTTTTACATACCTTTGCAACTTGTCACTAAAAACAGGAACCTTTTCCTGAAAAAAAAAAAAAATGGAAACAACCAAATTATACCTCTTTACAGAAACAAACACAACTTCTCAAATTCTAGACCCTTGTCTTTGTTACCACAGTTTTCAAAAATCTTGAAAAAAAAGTATTTGCAATGTGAGTGGATAGCTTTTTACAAAAGTAAATGTGTTAATTCAAAATGAGTATGGCTTTAGGAAAAAACACTCAACTGCTGTGGGAATAATGGAACTGACAGAGAAAATATGCAAATACATATGTTGTAAGTATCTTACTAGACCTGCAAAAGGCTTGCTCATACATGGATCTCTAGTTATCTAGAAAATCTTAAACAGTTTGTGCAGATAAATTGTAAAAAATAATAAATTACTCAATACCTATATTGTTTGTATGAATGACTTTCCAAAAGTATCAACTATTGTGCTGTCCTCACGATACGTGACCATGTGAAGCTGGAGCAAACGGGAAAGAAACTCTGTAGACAAGGCTTACTTTTCTTGTTTCATAGATAATCTCTTGCGTATGGTTCATTGCATCCCTAAATACAAAATATAAAATCACCGTAACTGCAACACTAGAAAAACTATCAACGGTTGTGCACACGGAATTGCGTACAGCGCTTGTTACTCAGATATAGCCCAAACTTAACACTTTGCAGTAGAATAAAACACTTTTATGGTGCCTAACAATGTGCTTGTGACATTAAATAATACTTACAAAGATGAAAGTTTGCCACGGGTCAACACATGAAACAAAGATTGTTACAAAGACAAACCAAACAAGAGCGCTTACTCTGCTCGACCAGGAAACTGATGTTTTACTTTGTTTCCCCTTATATTTTAGCACAACAAACAACTATAGCTTATTATCACACTGGGCTGCGGGGCCCAAACACGCTGGTCCCTTCTCTGTTAAAGGACTTTTATCAGAGTGTCTCGGATTTCACCCCGTCTTCATTTCCCATGGAAAAAGGGAATCTTTGTTTTTAAATGTAACTTATTACATAGCATTTAAGAACGTGTTGCATTTTTTAAACTTATAAATGATTGAATTATGTCTTTAAACTTGTAAACATGACACCTATATTACAAATAATCTTATTTGCTGGTGCCACAGCATTATTTTGTTGTGGAAAAAATGTTGGAGAGTTATCAAAAAGTAATAAACAAAGAACTTGTCATAATAAAAATCTGGTTGGTTCAAATGACTTTGCTCTAAACAAAGAAAAAACGAATACATACTATTCAATGCTATAAAGAAAAAAATCTTAAATAGTGTATCGATAAGACTAGACGGGGGAAATTCAAAAGGGTAAAAAGAAACAACATTTTTAGGAGTCATCATCGTTGAGAATCTGAGTTGTAAATCTCACAGACACTGTACAAAAGGAAAAATAGCCAAATCACTTGGTGTTTTACACTTTCCAAACCACTCAGCATTACTAACCTGAGATAATACAATGATTATACCGACCTCACCTATGTTGTCAACATTTGGAGACAACGTTTAAAACACATACACTGCCTATAGTTATTTTACATAAAAAGAGCAAAAGGAAAATATATCGAGATTCATCAAATCCTGTTTTTGAGTGCTTGGTGTTAAAATTGTATGTTATAGTGGATTATACTATTTATCATACATTGTATAAGGTAAATTGGAACACATTAGCAGAAAACATCTACGAAAACACCGCTCAGCATTACTGACCTTAGATACTACAATGATTATACCGACCTCACCTATGTTGTCAACATTTGGAGACAACGTTTAACACAGCCTATAGTTAAAAAAGACCAGAAGGAAAATATATCGAGATTCATTAAATCCTGTTTTTGAGTGCTTGGTGTTAAAATTGTATGTTATAGTGGATTATACTATTTATCCTACATTGTATAAGGTAAATTGCAAAACATTAGCAGAAAACATCTACGAGAACTTTGGAAAAAAAGACAAAGTCGATACAATCTGTAAGGAACTCCCATCTTTAATAAAAAAACTATATTCAGAACTAAATTCATGGGGAGAATGGTCTCAGTGAAAGGAATCAACTTAACTAAGACATTAAAGAGTCAAAATAAAAAAATCATGGTTTTTTAAGAAACAACAAAACTACTATACTCAATAAATATGAGAGTGTTACATAATAAGAAAATCTGGATTTTAATTAATGGTTTGTGTTTTGGTAAAATGTTGTACATAATGTTTAATTAATGGTTTGTGTTTTGGTAAAATGTTGTACATAATGTTTAATTACTGGTTTGTGTTTTGGTAAAATGTTGTACATAATGTTTAAGGTATGTAATACCTGTGTTTAATCAGTCTTTAAGATGACTATTTATGGTAACAAGTGTCAATTGTATATCTGAGAGATGTACGCCTTTAAATCATTTGATCTCCAGTAAAAAGAAAACCTGTACCAAGGACCCTAGTTTCACATCTACCTACTCTGTTTCAAACTGTGTACATATATGTATCTAGGGTTCTTATTTTATTGTATTGGACAATTAAATTGATATAGAGACTACTACCTTATGAATAGGGTTAGGATTATAACGCATTAATTACGATTGATAAACGCGACTAAAAATATATGTGTTTTTGCTCCACGGAACCTTTGTCATCAGGTGAGTTTCAGACGGATCGTTCATACTGGTGTACCAGTTGGAAAATAACAACTATCCCCCTATTGTTTTAGTGCAACACTCTGGGCCACATGATAAGGTTATCACACACACACACACACACACACACACACACACACACACACACACATACACCTAAGTGTCGCTCTTTCAGAGTTCGGGTGCAGTACCTCTTGTTACAGAAAAAATAAAAAAACACCTATACAATACAATACAATTTAGTCTTGTATAGCCCTAAATCACAACTGTAGTCATCTCAGAGGACTTACCAAAAACTACTGAAAATCACCAACACAGATCGGAGAATCAGCAGTTAAAACACATAAAGACTATAGACCACTACATGTTGTAGAATATTAAAAGTGTCCTGGCTCATCACCACAGTCCTTCTAGTTTCTCAATAACTGTGTAACAAACCATCCTGCATCAGCAATGAAAAACTCATATGAAAAAAAAAAAGTTTGAGAAAGGGATCTGCTTCACTCTAGTGATTCTTCATAGTCCTCCCACCTCCTTCATCATGATTCGCCTACACTGTTTGTTCTACGTTGATAGGCCGGGGGCAGGTCCATCCTACCAAACCCTTCATCATGATAAGGCTATCACACACACACACACCTAAGTGTCGTTGACAGGTCCTCCCTGTAGATTAATTAGTTTATTGACCCGTCTTTACTAACTAAGGCACCACTGTTTGTTTAAGAATAAGCTCGGTGTGAACCACACATGTGCTATGATAAACCGTGATCAATAAATCACTTTAGACAACTGTGAAGCATTTACTTTATCACACACACACACACACTCCGCGCGTCTTTGGCTCCGCCCCCTTTGCGCCCCTGACCCACACTTCGCCGTAGCCTTTGATAAGCGGACTCTGGCCTATAATTCTTTGCGTTACACACCAAAACGTCGGGAAAATGCATTTAAATGTAAGTTTTGAAATATATATGCTGTATGTGTGTAAATACGTTTTGCTTTGTTGCTTGGAAAGAAGCATCAACGTCTGATGAAGAATTACGGACATTTTATGCAAACAATTTTATAACTTTTTAAATCCAAGCATTCATATAACATTCAATTTAAACTTTACACTTAGTACAATAAACTTAAGATGTATTAAAAAACTTACCAGAAAACAGTTAGTTACCCATTTAACTTGAAATTATGCAGCTATCTCAAATTACGAATAACAAATATACATTTATTTTAACGTGTGTGGAGCGACTCATGAACTCTTGTTTGCGCGCACCACGTGACTGTGGTTGCGTTTTCTTCCGAGTGCGTCGCTTTGATGTCTTAAAGATTATCCTTCATTGATATATTGTGAGTAGCTTGATGGGTGGTTCCAGCCCCACAGTGGTCTGCAGACTTCAAAAGGGATGAAACGCTGAATGAAGAACCAAACTTTAACACGGCCCCCTGCGGAGCTCCGTCTTCTGCGATAAACAACCACACAGTGATTGTTTACAGTAACTATTGTTTCTGTTTTTATCAGAGCAACCATCGCTGTCACGGGTTGTTATCAGTCTGTTTGTGATCCGCAGCTGTGAGTCTGTCTCTGAGAACAGGATATGAAGAAAACTGCCATAATTCATTATTCAGCCTTATCTTTTAACCACATAATTAAATCATTCAAGTTAATTTAAATAATAATACATAGGAAGGGGGGGGGGGGGGGGGGGGGGTTACTTTAGTTCAGTTCACCCAGCACAGACTGTCTGGATTCTGGCTGTTTGAGCTTTAAAATGAGGGACGACATGAATGTAGGCCTTCATTTCAGTTTACACTTCTTTCAGTGTCTTTCAGAGGGTCCAGTGTTTTCAAATGTGCGTCACAGTAAAGACACCAACCCACAGGTGTTATTGAGTCCAAACACAGTTCAGAATCAGAAGAAGAAGAATCAGAATCAATGTATTGCCATTTGCAGAATACACTACATTGGGTTAAAACAGGAAACACCACAAAGCACATCCACAAACAAAATGAATAGAAAATAGCGAGGGATGCCACAGTGAGGCGCATATACAACTCTTAAAAGCATGATTAAGAAACCACAAAGGAGCTACAAAGAGAAGCAGATCTCAGAGCGCTCCATTCAGTTTTATAACCGCCTAAGAAGCTACTCATATGGCAGGGGTTCCTTCACCGCAGGGACCGATATCTTCTCCCCGAGGGAAGAAGCTGGAACAAGGACGCTCCAGGATGACCAGAGGAATCCTTTACAATCCTCAGGGCTCAAGTTGACTGACCTGAAAAGCCTGGTCCCTGAAAAATATGCCCTGCAATTCTCCCATTTTGTGAAGGCCAGTTCCCACAATGTCTATGTCGGCACAGCTGAAGTTGGCTGGATGACTATTTAAGTAAGTAAGTAGTAATCTTTATTTATATACCAACTTTTCACTGCACATCGGAGTCTCAAAGCGGTTTACAATTGTTATTTTTTTTAGGGCATTTGTCCTCTCGCTCCACAGAACTATTGGACATATTTTTAGTGGTAGGGGAAACCGGAGTACCCGGAGGAAACCTACGCAGACACGGGGAGAACATGCAAACTCCACTCAGAAAGGCCCTGGTCCAACCGGGATTCGAACCCAGGACCTTCTTGCTGAGAGGCAAGAGTGCTATCCACTCAGCCACCGTGCCGCCCGTTTAAACATGTTTATAGTTCATTTGGATTAGCAAGGCAGAGGGTACTATAACATTACACAGAGGCATGTCAGCTATACTCAATATACAGCCAATGGACGCACACAACAGGACTCCATGGACTGGGATTAGTTTTCGATGTCTGTGGATCTGCCTTCGCTCAAGCTGGAAATCTGAAAACTCAACAGCTTGTTCTTATTTAAATTTGAAGTGCGCAGGAAGGGAATTGTAGAAAATAACGCTCTCTCATGTCGCAAAAGGTGACTAACTGTGTGTGACCAGTGTGGTAAAGCCGTGGGGTATAACAAGCCTCTTACATGTCATTTGTAAATCCATCAGAGTGAGAGGAACCACAGACGGGACCAGTGTGGAGTCAAAAGCATAAATATGTCTCTGTGAAAACACACACTGGAGAAAGACCGGACAGCTAGTAAGTAAGTAAGTAAGTTTTTATTTATATACCGCCTTTTCACTGCAGATCTGAGTCTCAAAGCGGTTTACAATTGTTAATTTTGTCTCTCACTCCACACAGAGATGGGAGCGGGGCCAGTACAGGAGGCGCATGCCAGAACTATTGGACATATTTTTAGTGGTAGGGGAAACCGGAGCACCCGGAGGAAACCTACGCAGACACAGGGAGAACATGCAAACTCCACTCAGAAAGGCCCTGGTCCAACCGGGATTCGAAATGGTGTTAAATGCAGTAGGAGTGAGTTTTCTTGCCGTCAGTTGCTTGGATCATAAACAAAAGGAGACAGCTTCAGATATATGCAGCTACGATCATGAACAGTCTTCCTGAAAATGTGAGACAGGCTTTAACTCAGGTTAAAATCAGGTCTTGTGTGATTTCTTAATAATCTAACTGGGGCCTGACATCATTTGGATAATTGATTTGGATAAAACAAAATGGCAGACACAATTACGTTCATGTATAAAAGCTTTAATCGGTAAAACGTCCACATCAAATCAAAATGTACAAAAAATAGTTTAAACTTCATATAAAATGTTACAAGAGTTTTTCATTTAGTGTTTTTGGACAGACAGAGGAGCCCGTTACTCCAGCACAACCCAGCTGTCCTTATTACAGAGTTAGAAAATTACCTGAATTTAAATACATACATTCATAAATACAAAAGAAAATATTCAAGATGGTGAAACTGCTATTCTTCACAAAAGTACGAAACATTCTCGAATATTGCCGAAGAAATCTGTTACTGTGACATTGAAAGAGAATGGTTGGAGTCAAGTCAAGACCCAAAATATTTCCATAAAAAGCACATTCGGGTTTATTGTTAAGGATTTCTGCATTTTTTCGTCAACATAAAACATTGCGCGCAGCAGTAGAAGGCATGCGGTTTTAAAGAACGTGGTTTCTTTGGAGTGATTCCCCAAACTATTATGGAATCAATACTACTTTAAAAAGGCAGAAAAGGATTTGTCGTCTGTGCCAGGTTTGAGATACGAGCATTTAGATAAAAAGGGGCGGGGAGTGGAGTTTGAGCCTTAATATCAGCGTGGATGGATCTAAAAACAACTCCAGGTCTGGTTTGATTAGGAAAATAATGTAAATGGTTTAAAACTCAAAGATAATCTTGCATATGTCAGCTTTGAAGAGGAAATATTCTGCATTATTTTAGGGCAAGATTATTTACTTTGTCATTTCCTGTTTGAGAAAAGGGAATTCATATCTTTAGTAGAAAATATATGGTGAAACTTGACCAAAAAATAAAATAAAATTAAATTCTGGTGCAACTCCCCATGCTACCACCAGGGGGAGCTGTAAAATAAGTAGTTTTTATCCCATACTCAAAAATTAAATGATTACACAATTTCAAAGAATGTTTTCTAACTTGAGACATTGCCAAAACTAATCTATGGCCAATAATTTTGTTTTAAAAGACGTTAAACTGCCCCGAGTGTGACGTCACAGAGATGACAATGACATCATACTAGTACAGGATTGAGCTTTTAGACAGAAGGGGCGGAGCTACATGTTTGAGATTAGCGTGGAAGGATCTAAAAACCACCACAGGTCTGTTTTTCGCGCGGGAACAAGGTTGTGACAAGGTTAAAAGCTTGATTTTAACTGCCGATTTTGCGTGATACATCTCCATTGCCTTAATATTAAAAAGAAAAGTAAGTTGGGCCGTCGGTTGTCTAGTTTATCTTAATGAAGTAAATGCAAAAACTGGATTTATCGACCGGTTCAAAACAGACATTGCACTTTAGAATCTCATGCACTTTTGCGAGTTTCACACGATTAAAACTTGTCCTCGTTCCAGTTTAAGACTCCCAACAACATTGCTTCTAAATGTATAGATTTAGCAGCAGTTTGACCAGTTTTTCAGAGCAGTGGTTCTCAACTGGGACGATGTCGGGACCCACCCTCCATTCCACACACAACACCAACGCCACGACATAAAAAATTATTTAGTTTATAAGTATGGCTTTATATGCGTTGAATAATACTAAGAAATTCTAATCAGAAAGAATCAAGGAAGTAGATGAATTTGTCTTAGTTTCAGGGCGTGATGGGGCTAGTTTAATTGTTCAAGTTTATATATTTTGCTCAAGTATAAAACCCTGCACTTTGGACAAACCTCATAATATTACACAAAAAGGCATCGACAACAACAAGACTAGATTACAGTATTTTCTTTGCCGTGTCGTAGATTCATATTTTTTGCCTAGAAATGTCCACCTGAAAGCCATATTGTGACCCAGTCGAGAACCACGGCTCCAGACGACTCCTCTCACCCATTCCCAGTTCCTTCAAAAAGGCCAAAAAGTGCGTAAACAAACAAGCGGCCCCGTTTCACCATTACAGTACGCAAATGGCATAGGTTAAAAAGATAGCAGCGCTTTAGCAGCTAATGCATTATGTCTTTGCTTAATGTTAGCACCGTTAGCATCAGTACTTCCTGCTTTGCTCAACGTAAATGAACACACACATACGCCATTATATCCATCAGATGTAATGTTAACCGCTTTTGTGGCTAAGCTAATGCTAACGGTGGATGTCAGGTACTTTTAAATTGTGGAGCGAGAGTGAGACTTTTTGAATACAAGCACTGGTTAGCAACGCGTCCTTCTGATTGGTCGAAATTAATTCAAATCCTTGAGGCCCTTCGTCATTGGTTAAACCATTCTCCTCCAGCAAATCTTACTGGTCGAAGTTATGCCGAGGGGAGGGGCCATTTTGAATATATTACTGGTGAATAATAGTACAGTGTCCCCGAGGTCCGAAATATACATAATTTAAAAAGGAAATACAATTCAAGTTACTGACATCACCTTTAAGACAAAAATGAACCATTTTGAATCATGAAAGTTCAACCCTTGTTCTATCCTCGGGTCAAATCTGCGGAAAAAAATTATCTAAAATGTTATCTCAAGCTGAATTTTTAAGAATTTTCTTAACTTTAAAAGAACCTGGATCGTTTAGACTCATTTAGACCCTAGATATAATCATAGTTTTTGGGTTATTCTTACCCGAGGTTAGCACAAAGGTTAAACAAGCTTGGATCCTTGACTGAGATGGATGGTATGATATTGTATAAATACGTCGCACTGTGTGGATAATGCACTTTGCGTTGCCTCTTTAGCGAATGTGTTATTTTACAGCAGTTTTTACAAGTCCGACCACCGGCTCTCTCCAGTCACCCCTTGACGCTCCAGTCTCTGACCCAGGGCTCCTCCCCCTCCTCCTGGCTCCGTTCCCTTCGGAGCAGATCGCTAGCTATCGCCAGAGCTCCGCCTTTCAGAAACCTCACAAAGTTCTCCCCCACCAGCGGGCCCATGGCGTACATCCCGGGCGCCTCCGTGACCCGGTTGGTGAACGGGTCCACGTCGATGGGGTTCCGGCGGCAGGAGACCGGCTCGCTTGGGTAGACCCCGAGCGAGCGGCCGTGGTCTGGGAGGAAGGAGAGGTTGGGGTGGGAGCCGATGAGGACCAGGGCCTTGGAGACCTGGATGACAGTCTGCTGGCCCGAGTCAGACTCCAGGACGCATTTCTTGTTGGGGAGGAACTTGACCACGCGGTGTTTGGGGAAGCTCAGGTAGTTTGGGTACGAGGAGGAAGACGAGGAGGAGGAAGATGAGCCGTGCTGCTGCTGGGTCATCATCTGGTGGACCTGGGAAAGAGGACGAGAGGACGTTGAGTTTAGGTAGTAGTAGTAAGTAAGTAATCTTTATTTATATACCGCCTTTTCACTGCACATCGGAGTCTCAAAGCGGTTTACAATTGTTATTTTTGGGAGTGGGGGTCGCCAGTACAGGAGACACATTCCAGACCTATTGTACATATTTTTAGTGGTAGGGGAAACCGGAGCACCCGGAGGAAACCTACGCAGACACAGGGAGAACATGCAAACTCCACTCAGAAAGGCCCTGGTCCAACCGGGATTCGAACCCAGAACCTTCTTGCTGAGAGGCGAGAGTGCTATCCACTCAGCCACCGTTTAGGAGAGTCTAGTTCTTCCTGTAAACGAACCTTAACTGCTTTGAGATTTAAGTCATTCCGTGATAGAAATCCTGCTACAGCTGCACAATTAATCACAATCCAATATTGAGTTTTAAACCGTTCTAATTCTGGTAACGGTAATTTAGTTCAAAGGTGACATCGCTAACTTACTACTGTCTGGTATAGAAGAACCAAAAAATGTTATCAAACCAGCAGCCCCCAACATAAGCCAATGTCAGGGAATATATGTAACTACAGATATATTTTTATTTGCATTTAGATGAAAATATCTCGCATCGAAAAGGCGAGTAACATGAAACGTCCTTCGAATAGTTTGTGACTGAGCCACATCAATGTTGTTACATATTTTATCCAGCAGAGGGCGCAATATGTACAGCGTTTGATGCGTCGTTCCAACCACTTTTCTTGCTAATCTTTCTACTGGACATTAGTAGTAATCAGCAGTTTTTAATATTTAACAAATGATTCTGAAACATATGTGAAAAATCTGTATATGTTACAGGAACATGTGTAGATTTGTAAATAAATACATTTTGTTTTATTCTATCGCTGAGTATTTGGTTTTAAAGGTCGGGTCTTTTGAGCAAACATCCAGAACAGGTGAAGTCTGACTGTCACATGGGATTTGCTTTAGTTCAGTGAGTTTATGCAGTTAAAGCTGGGGTACTGAACTTTTACAACCACAAAAATTTAACTATGTAATAAAATCAATGTAACTAGTTTCCAACTGAGAACAGTTAGATCCCATCTCTAATTCCCTGTGTATTATGAATGATTCTGAATTATTAAATCAATCCTACTATTGAAGTAGGAAATTAATAATAGCAGAGTCTAAAACGCAAATAAATGAAGTCCAAAATCCGTACTCTGCAAACACTGCACAATATATTCTGAAAAAAACATGAAAAAAAACATTTATTGTAGTCCAGAAAGGACTATAAAGCGCACCTGTATATAAGCCGCACCACCTACTTTTTAAAATAAAACCAATGTCGTCCAAATAGATGCACTCCAATATAAGCAGAACTCAGAGGCACCCCCTGATTCAGCCCAAACTGCCAAAAAGTGACTCACAGGGTTCTTTTACACAAGAACGGAAAAAAATAACACAAGATTAAAACATATTGTGGTCCGATTTGTTTTATTTTGTCAAGCCGTTCTATTGAGACTAACTGTATTATGTATAATGAAACAAAAAGTTAGGTACCCGAGCTTTACGCCACACTTCAAATTGTGCTTAAGGGGATCTTCACTCTTCTTAATGTACTGTGATTATTTGGGATATTAAGGAATTGTATGATTAATTCCATCTGGTTTGTGCACTTTGTAAAGCACAGTTCAAACACAAGAGCACTCAAAAAAGCAGTTTGCGGATGAAAATATGGTCTGTACAATAAATTTAATTGTGCAATGCCCCTTTCAAATAAATAATACAATAAAATGAATTAAATTAAATTAAATTAAGAAAATAAAAATAATAAAAATAAAGTAAAATAATAAAACATAAATTAAAAAACATAAAAATAAAAATAAATATCAGTGTTTTGATGTAATGTCCCGGCGCTGGCGCTCACCTTGTGGTACTCTGGGTAGAGCAGTTTCGGCAGCTGGTTGAAGACCAGCGCCGGGTCGGTGACTGAGCGTCTGAAGGCGTGGTACACTGGCGCGCTCAGGTGGCGAGTGGCCAGTACTGCGTCTGCGGCCGTAAGACCCGCCCCCACCACCAGCACGGGCTCGGACGATTGGTCCAACTCCCCGCGGGAAATGGCGGCCTCCAGCTCCCAGAACGAGTGGCAGACGAAGGGCAGCGACTCGCCGTCCACGCCGAGCCGAGCAGGAATGTCGTGCGTCCCCGTTGCCAGGACAACGTTACGAGCCAACAACGAGAAGGGCACCTCCTCCGAGACCGCCGAGCCGTCTGCAAAAGAGCACGACACATGAGAAAATGATACTGATACAGAGATGCTGTTCATTCCACTTGTTCTGTAACCTGCGATGCAACACTGAAATTTCCCCACACATAAAGGATCTCTTAATCAGATACAGAACCCTGCTGGCCCGAAAAAACATCTACAAGAGATCATTGGTCCCGTCTGCAGTCAGTGCTCTAAACAACCGGTAGCACTGCATAAATTATGAACTGTGTGTTTTATGAATGATTCTGAATTGTGCCGTGTTGAGAGACAAATCTCTGAACAGACAATAAAGATCTACTCTATTCTATTCTATTCTATCTCTATCTTTTTGGTCAATGGGGATAATATGAAATCAATCCTACTATTGAAGTAAGAAATTAACAATAGCAGAGTCTAAAACACAAATGAAGTCCAAAATCCTTACGCTGCAAACACTGCATATTATATTCTGAAAAAAACATGTACTGTACTTTCTGGACTATAAAGCACATCTGTGTATAAGCCGCACCACCTACATTTTAAAAGAAAACCAATGTCGTCCACATACATGCACTCCAATATAAGCCGCTACATATTAGCCACGTCGCTAAAGTAGAAGCAGCTTTTAGCCTACGATATATACTTTTTAAGAGAGTGATTTCATACTTTTTTTATTATGCTAATGTCAAGTGTTTTTTGTACTCATTAATGCTGAAAAGAGATTTCATACTTGTTTCTTCTTCATGCTAGATTAAGACATTTTTATTGTATTTTAGTATAGTTATTGTTCATATATCTTGTGTTGTGTGCTTCTCATTCCTACTGTTCTGCAACTTGTGATGCAACACTGACATTTCCCCGCTGTGAGACGAATAAAGGCCTGTGCATTTCTATGTGGTCAGCTTCTGTTTGTCACTTAACTAGCAGTTTAACGACTTTATCTGCAGGTAAACAAACGGTTGAGTGGATGTGATTCGCACAACAAAAAGGAACAGAAGTTTGAGAATGAATCTAAATGAGTTTTAAGACATCTGATTGACTTGAATAGCAAGAAAGACAATGGCTGCAGGATTATGAAAACCAGAAGGTATGCTTTGTTGTCCAATGGACTCCTGCGGTCCAACGGACTCCTGCATGGACTCCTGCGGTCCAATGGACTCCTGCGGTGAGCCGGGAAACCAAAACTAACTCAATACTTACTGCTGCTAATGAAGGCGTCTGATTGGTCAATTCTTGTATAGCTCACTGCATTAACAAACAATGTCACACTATAAAACACTAGGATCATAGAGAGCACTAAACCAAAGAATTTTAAGCCCAAAGAATTGTGACAGTTGGGTATAATTTTGTTAATTCATTTCTAGTTTTAACAAGACAAAAAAACTGTAAAATGTGATAAATCATTTTGTCAGTAAAGTCATAGTTACCTCCAAGCTCCTCCCCCTCAGGGCGCTGGACTCCGGTCAGCCTCCAACATGGCTCCTCTCCGTCGGCGTGCACTCTGGTCACCGTGGTAACCGTCGTCCCGCAGGCAAAGTTCTGCTCCAGGGACTTCTGGGAAACGTAGTGCTGGTAGTACAAAGCTATCTCGGCCGGCGTGGCTCGGTCGTTACGCACATTTCTACAAAACAAGATCGCAATCGTGTCAGAAAAATTTATTTGTATATTTTGGGTCTAAAGTTACAGTATCTAATATGGTTCCACATATTATAGATACAGTCGGTAAATGGTAGCCAGGCTGGGATCATTTCACTCCAGCTAGTTGCTCCAAAAACCAGGAAGTACAATCGGCCAATCAGAGCCCATCTGTAGTTCAACAAAGAAGTAGAAAAAAAAAAAGAAAAGGCTAAAGAGGTGATGGCATTATACGTGTGCTACTGTGCCACCCAATCCACTAATTATTGTATCTAAATTAGAAGGACTTTGATGAGAAAACAGCCAAAATAAGAAGCCATAGAGAGATTGTCCGAGGATTTTTATGCCAAAAACGTTAGCTTTTGTCACGTACTCTTGTATGTCTACTAATCGAACGGGTGTATTTTGGATGATCAAGAATTTCTCTCGACCGATTGGGCTTGAAAAACTTGCATTTTACATGTGAGTCCCAAATATACATGAAAAAATACACACAGAAATGGATTTGAATAGAAAAGCTGGGACATGACAGACAAAACTGACAGTCCCAGGTAAATGACTAAAGTTTCCTCCCAAATGTATAAAAATATGAAAGAACAGGTAACCTACTGGGTTCATTGACTTTAGTAACATGAGCCAATGATTTTTTTTGTTTACAATAGAGCCATTAACGCTAGTCAGTAGAGGATAGCGTGCACTCTGGGAGGAAGTGGAAGATCATTTACATCTACCTGAGGCCATTTCATGCAAATCTCACTCCACATTGGACTTATTTGAAAGACAAATGAGGTAAACACAGACTCCCCCCAGACAGACGCCATCACAGCAGACTCGTTTTACCTGCGTTTTTCTCTGAGCCAGTCTTTGAGCTTAAGTCCCGGCAGCTCCATCCAGTTGGCCAGACTCAGAGTCAACATGGAGCCTTCCATCGCCTGAAACAAACAAAAAGTTTTAAGTAATCTTTAGTAATCTTTATTTATATACCGCCTTTTCACTGCAGATCTGAGTCTCAAAGCGGTTTACAATTGTTAATTTTTGGGCATTTATCTCTCACTCCACACAGAGATGGGAGCGGGGCCAGTACAGGAGGCGCATGCCAGACCTATTGGACATATATTTAGTGGTAGGGGAAACCGGAGTACCCGGAGGAAACCTACGCAGACACGGGGAGAACATGCAAACTCCACTCAGAAAGGCCCTGGTCTGACCGGGATTCGAACCCAGGACCTTCTTGCTGAGAGGCGAGAGTGCTATCCACTCAGCCACCGTGCCGCCCCTCAGATTCGTTCACGCCCCTCAATCCCTATTGGTGAATTTAATCTTGTCATATCAGTCTATCTTTGCATCTCACGTTTATCCAAATCAGGAGAAAATAACAGTACAAGCTGTAACAGGCCTCTTGTGATAACACGTTTAGAAGGTCGGTAGGTCTACAGAACTATAGAGATACAAGAGTTTCTTTGGCTTTTCACTTCTGTATCCAAAATGCAGGCTATAACTGTAACTAATATAGCAGCCTTCAATGAATATCCATCAGTTATTGACAAGCCATCAGGATAGTATTGTGTCAGGGCAACTGGGTAACAGTGTCCAGCAACTATCATCTGAGATAAATGTCAGATATATCTTTACTGAGAAAATAACTTGACAAAGATTGTGTGGCGTTCTGTGAAATTTATCAAGTATGTTTCTCAAAGTAATCAGATAAAAAGGTCAGCGCAGGAGACAGGAAGTGACCAACTGCGCTGAGTAAGGCCTGAGGTTGCAGTCATGTTAAAAGGCGGCCGACAAGTGTTTCTAAACAGATTTTACATACCATTTTCCACATGTAGTTCCTCTTAATGAAACTAAAGAAGCTTCCCCATTTCAGAGAAAGAGCAGCAAAAGAGCTGCTTCAGTGTTGCTCACTTTGCTATAAAACAAAATTAGACAAATGTATGTTGGAGGCCAGAAGTTGGCTGTGTTTCCAGAGGTCTCCCATCACAATACTAACCAGGCCCTGCCCTGTTTAGCTTCAGTGGTCTAACGGGATGTGGCTGTCACATGCTGGTGGCGCCACAAAGGTCACAATTAACAGCTAGCTTCACAATATTGTTTTTATTATCTTTGGGTTAGATAAAACCCAAAGGTTTAGATTTCAGGAATGCATTAATGTACTTTGTAAAACTTTGAGTTCATTTGAAAAGGCATTATACACAACTGATACATTGGTAATTTCAGAAGTGAGCCCTAACACTAGACCAATCAGGAGCCTTGTGTCCCTGAATTCGGGTAAAGCTAGCGAATAGGGTTAGCAGGAACTGAGCAGCGCCGCCTCTGATTGGCGCTTTGGTTGCTAGGTCGTTTCTATAAATTTGGCTCCAGATTTCCACCCATGGAGCCTGATTAAGTTAGTTCTGATGCGTGGGGTCAACATTACGTTACCCTGCTTTTTCTACAGTGTATGGATGATCTCACCCTCAGAGATTTGGCTAATAACCCAAAGGACAAGCGCAGATAAAACAAAGAAAATGTATGGATGTTATCTCCTAATCAGATGTTTTAAAAATACACAGCTGTTTACGATTTTCAGCACATCCTAATGCCTTTATATAAATATCATAGTACCTTAACATTGAGCTAAAGATGGCTGCCTTCATAAGAATGGTTGGTGAATGCACTTCAAAACACGGCGGTACTTACATGCCAGGCTCCCCCAGGCGGCCCCCTCCCCAGCACCAGGTGGGGGATGGCTCTCTCAGACTCGTACTGCCAGCTCAGAGGGGACGAGTGGTCCAGACCAAAGTCGCTGTCCGGCAGCAGCAGTGAGTCGAAGAGGACCGCCACAGGGTTCGAGGAGCGCCCCTCCAGCCCCTCGCACAGGTACTCCAGGTCCTGCAGACACGGGGAGAAGGTTTTTGAGAACACACTTTTCCATTTCCTCCCTTCCATGCCTTCACCGTTCATACAAAATGACCTGCGTTTTTTGATTGATTTAACCCAGCCATTCCCAAACTCAGTAACACCGAGGCCCCCTTAAAAATCTGACGGGTCTGCGTGGCCCCCCAAAATAATAACCAAGAAGACAACATTAAGAATAGGCTCTTCTGGTTATTTTATTTTGGGGAAATAGCCTCTGCTACAAACATTGTAATACAAAAAAAGTGGCAAGAGCTCTGGTGTGTGTCGTCTCTGTCTGGCGCACACCGGGGTAGTCTTGCACAGTTTTTCCAATGTGGTTTTACTGCAAATGGCAAATAAATGAATCTGAATCTGAATCTGAATCTGAAAAATGATTACAGTGGATTATTCAAGTCAAATAATGAACACAAATATTTTAATATTACAAACAAAACATTATAAATTTAACATTAAATAATTATATTATTTTTTTTATGACCTCCCGCGGCCCCCCTGCAGTACCCTCACTTTGGGAGACACTGATTTAACCCAATTCACACACACAAGACAATCGCTTCAAGTAACACACAGTGCAAATAGGGCCGGTCCCTGATTTTTCAATCTTAAAAACATATACAATAGCCATAGATAAAATCATTATAAGCAGTCCAAACCCTTCTCACGACTTCAACTTTAAAGGACAACTCACCCTCAAATCCACTTTTTTTTGCTGATAAACGGTATAAATGAGTGTCCAATAGTGTTGTCTACATATCCTGGTCATAATCTTGTCACTTTGGTGCAAATTAGTTGAAAGTTAGACTTTCTGCCTAAAACCGTCTGTGAGGCGCCATCTGCTGGCGACCTGTATTACTACATTTGAATTTTGAATCTGGCGCCAACACTGGCACAGAAGTTGGACCTGACGTCTGCAAGTTGGACCTGACGTCAGCAGCAATGTAAACGGCCCAGTCTCGTTCACGCCCCCTTTAGTCCTCCAGGCTACGCCCATTTAGAGGAAGATTTGAACAGGAAATGTGAGTAACGTAAGCTCCGAGGAGCGGGGGTGAGAACCACTTTAAGAGACCAGAGCAAACTCATGGAGAGAGGTGGCCACATAAGCATTGCCCTCTCAGTTTTTTGGATATAACAACTACGTACCAAAATAAAATCAGGTACAGGTTAGTTTAACTTGAAAGATAGAGGTGGATCCAAACATTTGAAGAAACCCTGTATTTGTGTAGTAAGTGAGTGAGTGAATATCATCTGTAAAAGTACCATTCAGTGACTTGCCGTTAATAGTTTCTGTGTAGCGTGCTCTTGCTGGTCTTTACCTGTTGCAGCAGAGACAGGTGCGGCTGCTCCCTCAGTTTGTGCTGCAGCAGAGGGTTTGGGTGAGCTGCATCCTGGGGCACGTACGGAGTGTGACCCGACAGAAGGTACGACAGGCAGATCCCCGACGGGCCGTTACCTACAGACGCACAAGTCAAATGTTAGATAATAATAACACATTTTCTTCTCTCTTGGGCATACATGAAGAAGATGACATAGTCTGGGATCGCGTCTTTAATTCAGACAGAAGACATGTTTTATTGTCGATGGTAGAGACGGCACGAACAACACGAACAACAGAATGCAAGTGTATTATACAGAGCGGAGGCATGGAGACCTCCAATCAGCAGCTGCCACAGTGCCATGTAGCTTGGCCTTCAGATAGACAAAACAAGGGAAAAGTACTGGCTTCTGCACATTGATAGAATGATTAGTTTAACTTTAACAAAAGTTGCTTAAAAGTGTTATGAAATCTCACATACATAAACAGGTTAAAGTGAGTCCAAACATACATTTTTTGCCGATTGACGAAGAGAAATGTATCCTTTACAAACTGATTCAGATTCAGCTTATTTGCCATTTTGCAGTAAAACCACATTGGAATACATGCGCAAAAGTCCCCAGTGTGCACCAGACAAGTACATAGAGAAAACAAGGTATAAAGTGGAGGAAAAAAAATGTTGATCTGAAACCAAACAAGGTAAAAATGAGTAATTACAAGGCCAATAATTCATGCTTCAGCCATCAACTGTGAAGGCACCTGTTTAAAAAGCCTGAAATTTACTCAGGCTTAAAATGAAACTTCTCAGGTCGGTTAGAAACTTACCATTCCCAGTCATAAAGATATACAGCATTAACTGATGATTTATTTGTCTATGTTCTGGTTAAAATGTACTTTAGCTCTATATAAGCAGGGGTACCCAACCTTCAAACCACACAAAAAAACGGAACTACTTAATGAAATCCATTTGAAATAATCTCTCAAAAACAGATCATTTATGGGTAATTTGGCCTTTGTCGCATCTTTTAAATCAGCGTTTCTAGATCAAAAAGTGAAAAAGAAAGGACCATCCTCAGCTCTCAGCCTTAAAAGTCAAATAGTGACTGACACGGATCTTAATAATAATACATTGTACTTTTGTAGCACTTTTTTGAGAACGTACGTAGCTGCAAGTACGCAAAAAAGAATACAGTGTTGTATGTTTTTCTAAAAAGATGGAGACCGTGTGTCGTCTGGTAATACTTCATGTGAATAAGTATTTGCACAAAATGTTAAGTATTTCTGTTATCTTTAATGAAAAATAAAATCTGTGATAATAGGTATTTTGACCATAGTGGCAAAACAATAATAAACATATTGAGAATTATATTAAAAATAAAATAATCTGCGTAGATGTGACATGTACATTTCTCCAGTGTGAGATCAAAAGTCTATCTTATCTTGAATAGAATGGAACAAATCTAAAACTAAACTTTTTTGCACTACAGGCTGCAGCGAGTCGGAGAGAACTTAAGCTAATTTAATTTACTCAACAACCGCTAACAAGCCGCGAGGTCCCAGGAGAGGGAGAAATGTGGAGAGCCCAATTCCCAGCAGGAAATGTGCCGTTAAATGATTCCATCGTTAAAAAACATGGTCCATACATCGTGAGGACATTGAGCGTGGCTGAAAGTTTGCACTGTGACATAAAAGAGAAGTTTCAAAGGTCGCAGGGCCCCGGTGTTCGGAGGTCAATCATCAAAGCAGAGTGGGTTTCGTGGTCAAACTGATACGACCTTAATCAGCTGAACTTCTGAACTGGCAGGCGGCCATTTTCACACCGGGAACTCTCCGACCTTTGGGCTCTTCAAACTCTGACAAAACCCTTACATCAGGGTTAACATGACTTTAATGTGACATAAGTTTCACTGTTATTTTCTGGTTTATTTTTCTGAAAACAAAATGCGTTTATTTAGATTGAACCAAAACTGGATCAAATATAAAGTTAAACACATTTTATGATGAACTATTTAACTTTTAATGATGTGTTATTGGGTTAAAATGTTTAAATACATTCAATTTGGTTGTTTCCTGAGAAAACAGATGTGTAACCTGCCTTCGTCGCTCATTTTCATCAATGCTGCTAGTTAATATAAAAATAAAAAAATTAGGGGCCACTAAAAATGGTCTTGCGGGCCGGATCTGGCACCCGGGCCTTGACTTTGACACCCAAATGTCAAGTGTGAAATCTTCTAGTCTCCTGCATCCTCCACGTGCAAGCACATTTTTTAGACGACAAAAACATGATTCTCTACGTTAAGAAAAGTATGGATAGATCTGACACTGGAGAAATGCACAGGTCACATTTGGAACAGATAGAATCACTCAAATTGTGCAGAAGAAAAAAGTGTGAGACATGTTAAAGGTTAAAAAAGGAACTGGGCCTTCAATTATGTTCAAGGTCTCTGCTGAAGAAATACCAAGATGTCCCTCCTCTGTCTGGTGCACACTGGGGTAGTCTCGCACAGTTTTTCCAATGTGGTTTTACTGCAAATGGCAAATAAATTCTTGCATCTTGTATCTTGAAAACTGGACATTTATCCATTTATCTTTTTGTATGTTTTGTATATTTTGGCCTACAGGGGGACAATGGGGGGGTATTCAGTACATTTTTTGATAATGTCAGGACGGAAATTGTGAAAATACAGTATTTTTTCTGAAAACTCTTAATGTTAATGAGAATTGGTACAGTCAAAAAGCAGCTAGCATAGGGCTAAAACTATTGATTTTAGTTTCCACAGACACAGATCAATCCATGTATCTTTGTATTCTATTTATTATAAGTGCATCAGCAATTAGAGACCAACCGATTGGGATTTTTTTAAACAATTACTGATCTTTCTCTGCAATGTTTGTTGTTAATAAGACATATTAAAGCTAGGAATAGAGCTTTAAAGATCTTTTTAAAGGTATTCCAATCTATTTGAGCTTCACGCCTCGTATCAATCACAGTATCTTGCCTCGAGAACCGTCCCGTGCCTCGATCTAAGAACTCTCCAACCCGTTTCCAGCTCATCCTCTTGTTTACAGATTCCTTCAAACCTATGACTATCCTCCGGCGAACAATTGCAACCATTTAACTTTGTGAGATGAGAAAATGAAAGTCCCAAACAACTCTTGTGCTGCGGTTATGAAAGCCTGGTTCCCTTAAGCAAACTCCCTCGACCAATCACAGCTCTCCCCTCGGGCTTGTTCCTGTGTCTGGGCCAATCAGGGCAGCCCCAGCATAAACAGTTTATTCGACAAGAGAAAACATCTGAAAGGCCGTATTTTTCTCACCGATAATCACCACAGGAATGATGTCCCCCGAGTCTCTGTCCTGGCTTTCCATTTTATCTGAGGAGAAAACACAGAGAAGACAGATTAGTTTAGCTATACAGGATTGAATCTTCACTCTTTTATATTCTGTGATGATGATTTTGATGTTTTGATGTTGATGAAGCATTTTGTATGAACTGTGCTGTACAAATACTCTTCCTTTGCCTCGTCTAGTTTTAATCACATATTTGAGATTGCTGTATTACACCATTTTGATTTTGAACCCTCAATCTCATCGTATTTAAAGTAGCTATATCAGTAAAGGGCCTTAATCAGTCAAAAGGCATTCATAAAACATGCTCTTTTCCAATACTTCTTTAACTGATAACTGTAGTTCAGAGATATTTGGATTTATAAATTACTTTTCCAGTCTCTAAATCTTATTGTTTTCATTTCGATGTCCCTCCCCCCACCGTTTCACCAATCAGAAAGTCTGTGATCCGGGCGCCAGAACTCACCGCGTGGAGCTAATCTCACTGGTAAAGTACCATGTGGCGCAGAACTAAAAAAGGTCTCGTTATGATTCTCAAATCATTAACGACAAAACAAGGAATAAAACCAGGATTTCTATCTTTGTGAAAAAGGTGTTGGTTATAGATTTGTTGTTGACAAAACTCTTGTCTATTCAGCTGTTATGGTCCCAGCTGGATTCGTCTGCATATCTGGCAACCTGAGTCAGGGAGAGTGGGAGAGGCTGCAGTACCACTTTTAGCCACATTTCTACATACTGCTCCTTGAATGGATTTCAGTCATATTGCGCTTCCTCTACAGCAGCCTTTGTTATTTGTCGTGGGTATTCAAATGACTACAAATTTGGTGGTTAAATTCTTTGCATGGGGCTCATGAGTGTTGGGGGAGAAAGTGTGGGAAGGACAACAAAGGGAAATTTGTCTGCGTTTAAAGACTACATTAAAAAAGCCGTCTAGAGTCACTTCTAATTTAATTGTACATAATATATCTTGCACAAAAAAGACACTTAATTTCACTTTTGAACACGTTTGCCCAATTTCTGTCCTTTGCTAGTCTACCTCTGTACATTAGAGCAGACAGATCGTGGAGGCAAAGTCATCTACAGAGAGGTCACACGTCTCCAACTATTCCATTGTCGGTTTAAAGTTCCGCAGCCTCTCAGTTGATAAGGAGACATAAGTGCGTTGTATTTGCCTGCTGTCAATGATTGATTGAAGTGTGTGCCTTTCCAGTAACTCGGCACAAAGGGATTTGGCTTCAGAGAAAAAAAAGATTACGTCAACTATTGTGATAAAATGAAGACGAAAAAAACGTATCAACTAAACACAGGACAAAGTGTATTTTAATTAGATACAATAGATCTGATTACCTTTAGCATTAAAGCATTATCTAATGTAGAGACCAACCAATCTCTAGATACCAAGACCAAGCTTTAGTATCGTTTTCTGGGGTAATCCATGTTTTTACCTGGTTACTTGTCCTCTACGGTAGTATATAAATCTGGGTCGGAGATCGTCTAGTGCTACTTTGATGCCGGTTCACGATGGGTTTCCGTCCATCTCTAAATATTTTTGGTTGCTATCATCTGCCAGTTTGGTATCAAGAGGTGCAAAATTCTATTAATTTGACAGGGACAATGGACATATGTGTGAACAAATGTGAATATGCCAGATTATAGCATTCGCAGTCCTGATGATAATGGGAGTTGATGTAGCCCGGAGGTGTTGGCCCAATGATAAATCTAGCCCTTGGGAAAATGAAGCCAAATTGTCCTGCACAAGATTCAATTCAAAGTATTCTTATAATGCCCTAAATCACAACAGTAGTTATCTCTGAGGACTTCACCAAACCATTGAATTCGCCGACACAGATCAGAGAATCAAACCGTTCAAACACAAGAAATGCAAAGTTAAAAAAACACAGTCTGTTCATCGGGCAAAGCTCAGGAACTCTAA
This sequence comes from Knipowitschia caucasica, assembly GCA_964034765.1. Lineage (NCBI taxonomy): Eukaryota > Metazoa > Chordata > Actinopteri > Gobiiformes > Gobiidae > Knipowitschia > Knipowitschia caucasica. Next base: position 40,198,176 of record OZ035830.1, on the reverse strand, counting down.
GCCTGAACTCTGACTGGGCTGGTTTTAAACACAAACTGAAGAGATTTTTCAAAACAAACCAGTTGTGTGATCATTAATGAGATGGAGGACACCCACTTTTGTATGATGTGAATAATACCATAGAGTATAATGTGTTTTTAATTGTGTTATAAGCTCTCCTAGGGATGGACATTGCAAATTAGCCGCGACTATCAATGTTCTAGTGTTTCACATTTCCCAATAAAATAAAATCAATCAATAAATTAGTATTTGTCCATAAGGTGCAGATGACCACTGTTCATAAATGTTAATAAATGTCCATAAATGTTGTTGAATGTGTCCTGGATCACCTCTTTTTGTTAGACCCTCAGAGCAGGGTCAAAATGTTAGAAAAAATTTACAAATTTAGTTCGAGGTGAAACTTGAAGCTGTATTTTGAAAGACTTGCAAAACAGCTCAACATCTAAACATTATATTTCCACAGATTTTCTCAAGTTGAGTTTGGTTTGACTTTTTCGTAAAATATCTTTCATTAGATTAATCCTCTCATCCTGGGCCTTTGCTTGGTCCAAAATGACCACAACTCATGCGTCCCACTCAAATTTCGAAGCGAATTCTAGCCCGACCACCGTCCGTTCTGAGAAAGGGAGCATTCATTCTCACTGTTCCTATTTGTAGATCAAAAGTGCCTCAATAAAAAGGGTAGATTGTTTCATAATCCGACTTTATCCGTGTTTAAGATTCCATGGGCAGCAGCTGGATATCGCCAAGGACTTTACGGCTAAATTTGACGCAGAGGAACAGGACTCCTGAGTACAGTTATATCACAGGCCCACATTGTTTCACAAGATTTACACAAGTTTGATTTGCTAATATCAGATTTACATTAGGACCCAAAGATTAGACATTTTTGTAGCTGCAAATACTGAACCACAAAAGCTTCAAATCAATCTTATTCCATCTAAAAAAGCGGCACACCCATTGGATAAGACCTGAACAAAACATGTCTCAAATTAGCCTGGACGTACATGTAGGAGATGATCATGGACCAGAGTTTACACATGGTAAGACCAGACGTACATGTAGGAGATGACCATGGACCAGAGTTTACACATGGTAAGACCAGACGTACATGTAGGAAATGACCATGGACCAGAGTTTACACATGGTAAGACCAGGCCATTTCTCCCTATTTGGATGTTGGTAAAAAAGAAAAATATAATTCAAATGTACAAACTAAATCTGTATACATTTACTTAATATATACAAAAATAAAATATAGTGCCTGAAATCAAATTAAAAATTTTTTGATGTTTTTTAGCAGAGCCCAAGCCACAATGTTTAGCACATAAAAGTAAAATTAACAATAGTCATCTCTCGACTAAATCCTGCTTCAGTCACTAACATAAACCAGATTTTAAATAAGCGTTTATGTACTCAAAGATACAGATAAATACTGACTTTTGAAGAGTTTTAGTTGGACAGGCGTTAAACCAGGACGTGTTCTTTTGGCTCCGCTCCAAAATATTCAGTCCAAGAGAAATTGTCAATCAAGAATGTGCTCATGTCATAACTTGATTTTAAATAGTCGGAAGACATTTATCAGTTTTTAAAGTTTATGTGGTTGAAGATAAAAATAAAAAGAAGCGAGAGTAAAGAAGTTAAGCAATCTCATTCTCTGCATCATGTTTGGCCCTGGGCCCATGGATCTATTATAATAACTGGATAGGGTATTACTAGCTTGTAGCTGAATAACTCATGTGCTCGGGATTCTCGCGGTACTGCAGACTGAACCAGACTAAATTCACGTGGGCTACACAGAAATTTTCCCCATAGGACTCAATGCATATTAAAACAGCTCAACCTCAGCTGACAGAGAACCTGACAGAGAACCTGACAGAGAACCTACAGCTTTATAAAGGTCGGATTTTGTGGGGATTTTAGTATCCCTTGTAATCCTGAACTTTTTTTCTTCTTAAATCTTAAAAATTGGAGAAATTTCAATCAGGCTTCAGATCGCGTCACAGCACGGAGTCAGCTCTTCTTAAAGTGCACAACGACATTCTGCTGTCCTTGGATTCAAAGCAGCCAGTGCTTTTGATGATGCTGGACCTGACTGCGGCGTTTGACACCGTGGACCACTCAGTTCTCCTCTCCCGGCTGGCGGAGCATGTTGGTGTTCAGGGCACGGTCCTGCAGTGGTTCAGGTCCTACCTGACTGACCGGAGCTTTGTTGTGATGGTCGATGACTATTCCTCCTCCTCCACCCCGCTGTCATCTGGGGTGCCACAGGGTTCCATCCTTGGCCCGGTCCTGTTCTCACTTTACATGCTGCCGCTCGGGTCCATCATTGCCAGACATAATTTATCATTCCATCTTTATGCTGACGATGTCCAGGTTTATTTACCAGTGCTCCCTAACACTGCCACTGCCCTTGACTCCCTCCACCACTGCCTTTCGGACATTAAACAATGGCTCACGCAGAATTTCCTCCACCTTAATGAAACAAAATCCAAATTCATTATTTTTGGCTCCGGGGATGTTCCTCAGTTTCAGTCCAGGGTCGTGGGTCCAGTCCGTGATGCCGTCAGGAACCTGGGAGTTGTTTTTGACCGGGAACTGAACTTTAAACAACAAATACATGCTGTTGTCAAAGCCAGCTTTTTCCAGCTGCGCCTTTTGACCAAGGTGAAGCCCTTTCTCTCACGCCAAGACCTCGAGAAGGCAACGCACGCATTTATCAGTTCTCGGTTGGACTATTGCAACGCTCTCTACTCTGGCCTCCCACAGTCGTCACTCAACCGGTTACAGTTGGTGCAGAATGCAGCAGCCCGTCTTCTCACCGGTTCATCTAGATACAGCCACATCACTCCTGTCCTCTCCTCCCTGCACTGGCTCCCGGTCCGTTTTCGGATTGATTTTAAAATGTTAATGCTTGTTTTTAAAGCTCTTCATGGTCTCGCTCCGTTATATTTAACTGAGTTGTTGACCGTACATCGCCCCAGCAGAGCTCTCCGGTCCGCCAATCAAATGGTTCTGGATGTGCCCAGGTCCCACTACAAACAGTGGGGCGAACGTTCCTTCAGGGTTGCAGCGCCTAAACTGTGGAACAGCTTGCCACTCAGTCTGCGTGTTCTCACGGACCTGTCCCTTTTTAAGTCCAGATTAAAGACTCATCTTTTTAAACTTGCTTACTTAGGGCACACTGAATTGTGTCTTGGTTGTTTTCATTTTGTGTTTTAAATTGTTTTAATCTCTCTGTGAAGCACTTTGGTCCTCCTGGTGTTGTTGTAAAGTGCTATACAAATAAACTTTGATTGATTGATTGATTGATTAAATCCTTCGGTTTTGTTTAAATCCACACTTTAGTGCCACAAACTCTGCTCGTCTGGCTCTCGCTCTAACTCCCGCTCTGATGAACTGCTCTGATTGGTCAGAGCGCGGCCGAGCCCCTCTGTGCACGTGCGTGAGACCCGGTGTGAGACCCACACACGCGTGTTTGACGCAAAGCATTATGGGAGATCATCCACTGCACAGAACCGGGAGGACCAGACGATGCCCAAATACAGGCGAGTTTCCCATAGATCTTTGCTAATCTTTCAGCCCCCATGCCGTCACAAAGCGCCACTGAGCACGACCATTCATTTGAATAGGGCACCATCTTGGATCGCCGGGGCTTGCGTTACCCTAGAAATGGGGTGTCCAAACTTGTTAGCTAGAGGGTCTCTTTAGTTCACCGGACTTGTAAAGGGGCTAACAACATTGATTGTAAAACCACTTTGACTGTATTTGGGCTGCTCTTTAAATAAAATGGAGATTAGAGAATTCCCAATTTGATTCACACCACTGCTACATTAGCGGCATCTATGGAATTTAGTGAAATGAGGCAAGTCATAGGTCATAGGTCATACACAAGGCAACTCAAAGCACTGAACAAAACAAGGCGTTAGAATCATAAATAATCACCGTGGATCAGGGGTGTCAAACTTTTTTGGTCAGGAGCCAAATTTAGAAACCATAAGAGCTGGTTGGGGGCCAGAAGTATAAAAGTTTTTTCCATATACTTTAGAAAAATGAGTTTGGATATTTTCTTGTAGGTTTGGATTCAACCACAGCTGGGCTAAATATCAAGAATGAGATGTATTGGAAGATAGTTTTGTCATTTTTAATATATCATTCTAAATCTAAACACATTTTAGAACATATTCAATTATATATATATGGAAGTAGGACCAAGAGTTTAAAAGACAAGAGCAGAGAGGACTTATAGCTTTCTCTGCTCGGAGCTCCATGCGACTGATTCTCATGCTAAACCTAAAATAATAAATGCACTCTCTGAACTTTACTTTTGGCTTTTGTGTGAGTTATTTGAATTCAACCACTACATTTTCCTAATGAAATAGGCTTTAAAATGAAGTATAACATGTCATAGTATCCCATTAGCATCAATGCTGCAAGTAACTGTGATAATGGTCATTAAATCATTTCAGGGGCCGATAAAAAGGGTCTTGTGGGCCGGTCTTAAAGATAAAATCCCTCAGTTGTTGCATAAATAAACAGAACTGTTCTCAACCTGGATTTGAACAGTCAGAGAATAACAAGGTGAGGTATAGCATGACTATATTGGTAGAGCTGAAGTTGGCTTGATGACAATGGCTAGTTTGTGTTAGGAAGGCAGAGGACCACTAAAATATGTCAGTCTCTTTTTTTTACAACTTTTCTTGAAAACACGGCTATTTAACCAATGTAAAACCCCCATGTATTTATACTTAAACAGTATTCCACCAAAGCTTTTCACACGCTGAGGCAAAAAGGACCAGCCGGACAAATCAAAAGCAGAAATGAGTAAAAAAGGGAAGGAACAGAGTGTTTCGAGTGCGTATGGAGAAAGTGTGCACACAGTTGTTTGGTTAAAAGCCAGGACACAGACTAACCACCAGGCACGCAGCCAAAACATGTCCGCCTCTTATGCAGCCTATTCTTCACACACATGTCAGAGAAGTGTGCATTCTTAGGTCACCGCTGCAAAACGTTTTCATTCAGACTGGCTTTTAACACTTAATCTGTAAACTTAAATCATGCATATCCTCTTTTTCCCCCCATCTAAGATAAGATAAAGCTGATTCTAAAGAAGGAATATTATGCATTATTTTGGTCTAAATCATAAAGACTATTTACTTTGTCCTTTTATAGTTTAAAAAGTGAAAAAAAACATATGAAGTAGAAAAATTGTGAAACATAAAGGATATTCAAAAATGCTTTCCGCTTGCAACTCCCTATGCTACCACCAGAGGGCGGGGTTTCATTCCTGATATTAGCATGGATGGATACAATAAACAACTCCAGGTCTGTTATTGATGACGGAACAATGTTGTAAACTGGTTAAAAGCAACAAAAAGGTTGATTATGCATCCTTACAATTGGAGCAAGCCTATAAGAAAAATAAAATCAACTTTATCAGTCCAATTTAAAATCGACAGACACTAGTAAGATAGACTTTTTTTCAAGACCACCAAATTTAAGAGACTGGTGGGTAGAAATGTAGAAAATCTGAAGGCCTTGTGAGCATTATTAGACAGCTAGTTACTGTATGAATGATGCACTGTAGACTTGGCCTGAACGGCAGATCTAAAATAGTAACTCACTTCACTTCTCCGGTTGATAATCCAAACCCTGGGTGCTCCATTTTCAAACCATGAAAGGAGGCAGTAGTTCTTTCATCTGTTGCACTTTGACTTGTTACAAAAGTTCTTGTTAAGGGACCGACCAATCAACATTTACTTCAAGTTTTGCACATTTTGGACCATGTTATGAGACTGACTTGACTGCCATTGACGCATTTGTTTGAGACCCTCTATTCGACCGGGGATTACAGGACAATAAAAACAGCTAGAAACAAACTTGTCGTTGCTGATCAAAGTAGACAATCCAGTCTTTCAGAATCTGGTTTCACATTTCACATAGTCTTGGGAAATAATTTTCTGTGGGTCTTGAGGATCGGTGAAAGCATCAAAAACGGCTGGCAGTCAAAATGTACTAAATATATTATAATAGTACGTCCTGGGTGTCATAGATTACCACTTTATAGCAGAACAAAAGCCGTTTCTATACATTTCAAACAGCTTTCTCAGAGGGTGAAGTAAAGCTCTCATCTGCAAACGTAATATCTTAATGCCAGACAAAAAAGTATTGAAAATTCACATTTCTGGACACGTTTATTGAAGTGGCATTGCGTAGGTAGGACGGTGCATAACAGACATGTGAGCCACTTTCTAAAACGTGAGGATACTAGTCTCGAGTTCACCAGGAAGCTACTCATTCATTGTTTTTATTGGCTCCGATCAAAAAGAAATTAGTCGCGCTTTATCGACACGTGAGGCTCATAAATCATACATGAGAAACTAGATGAACCAGAGCAAGGGAAAACCGCAGAGTCACTGTTGACAAATGAGAAGAAAATCTGGCAAAACAATAAGTGAAAGGATGTAGGTTATAATTATTAGCAATTATAAAGACTGCAGTATGTTTCAAAGGTTTTGTCAGCAATAGTTGGGAGGCAGTGGACCATTGTTACATATATACAAACGTTTTGAGCTAAAATGTCAAATCTATGGCTTAAAAATGTCTCTCCATGGCCTCGTACCAAAGTACATTAGTGACATGTTAGTCTCGTATGAACTGACCAGGACTCTGAGGAGCACCGGGATTGGACTCCTGCTGGTCCCAGAGTCAGAACTAAACGTGGGGAGGCTGCTTTTCAGATTCATGCTGATAAAATCTGGAACAATCTTCCTGAAGATGTGAGACAGGCCTCTTCTGGCAATGTTTAAATCCAGGTTAAAAACAGTCTATGATACCACTCTTATTGTGCTGTTTCTGCTTCCTGTATGAGCTGCAACATTGACATTTCCCCGCTGTGGGACAAATAAAGAATCTCTTAACTTACGTCATGGATTCCCCTGTATAAAAATAAATAAAATCAAATGTATAAAGTGCTTTTCATACAGATAATTCAACAAAAAGTACTGTACAGTTTTAATATCGCATGCCCATGACCCGTTAACCCCACCACATTATTATTAAGTACACCCACACACATGCGTAAACACACACAGTCACAAAATAGGTAATTGCTAAATAGGTAATAGGTAAAACGCAAACCATTGCTTTGCGTTTGGAATGCTAACGTGACATTCTCAAGGTGATACACCGAGTATTTTTGGCTCAGCGCCCTCTTCAGCCTACTCCTCCCATACTTGTCCTGGTTCAACCCTACAGCGGTTTGGTCTCTGTCTCTTGATGTGGTGTAAAAAGCAGACTCCGGTTTCTCTTCCTGCTCCGTGGTCACGTGAGGACTCCGGCCCAGTGTCAGGGTGACTGTGCACTTTACAGTCAGGCTCCGAGTGAACCCGAGCCCCACCTCATTCATTATAAAACCAGCACCTAAACACTATACGGTCTCAAAATGCTCCGCGGGATTACAGTTGCACAGTGTAAACAAAGGGGTCGCATTTCTAGGTGACGTCAAGTTTGTAGTTGAAGTCGGAAATGTACCAAGTATTATGTACTCCTGTTTACATGTTGGATGAATAAAGTTTATCTCATCTTAAATACAGCTTCATGCAGCTTTGAATCTTGACAAGGCGGCGTTTAAAAACAGGGGTCTCCAACTTAAATTTTTAACCCTTGTGCTATCCTCAAGTCAAATTGACCCATTATTAACCTGAAAAAAGTTGTTGGTCTGAATTTTGATTATTTTTATAACTTGATCATCCTTTAGGGGATTATTCTTCTACTTTTAGTCATTGTAGCGGGTAAATATGACCCGAGGGTAGCTCAAGGGTTAAAATAAATGTCATTATATAGACAATTTTAATGGCAAGAAAGAACAGACAGACTGCAATGCATTTCATACCAATTATAATTTAAAATACAAGGCTACAGTCATAATTATGTGTGTTATATTGGTTGACTTTTGTTCTGAGTCAATGCCTTTCGCAGACCAGGATCACAAACGCTTCACATTTAAAAACATACAGATTAAAATAATAAACAGAAAATGCCTTGCAGGGTATTTAGATGTAAGAGCAAATTGTAAACTTCTTTTTAAATCCATTGTAAGAATACTTCCCGGCTCTGACCTAAATGCCTTCAGCCCAGTGACCCTCAGGCCATATGCTGCTTGAGGCGTATAATTGGATTTTCATTTACCAATCAAGTACACACGTCGGCTGTACTCGAGTAAGAAGCACAACCGAGCCAAAACAAACTACTATGACAACACAGTCTATGTAAACAGACTTGTCGTCATTGTGTGTTATGGTTTTACTGCTGTGGCATTACAAAAAGAGTATATATGGCCTACAGAGATTATTTCAACGCGCCTGACGTCACAGATTATACTGTGTTTAGAGGGAAGCCTTCCTGTTTGGACACACCCCCTTTTCCAAACACTGATGTAATATGCAACTTTTTTACAATATATGAATCCATAGGAGAAAATCATAATATCAGTAAATATAAATGTACGGTTCATATTGTTTATTATTTTTACAGCAAATCCACCTTAAAAATAAAGTTAAAATTTGTCTTCTACTCACAATAATTGACAAATGTACTTAAAGCTGGGGTACCTAATTTTAAACTACCAAACATGATAGAACTATGAAATAAAATCTATGTAACTAGTTCCTGAATGGAAAACTGGTTATATCACTAGTTTTGGGCCTCTGTCACATCTTTAGATCAGCATTTTCCCAGACTGACAAGTGAAAAAGAGAGGACCACCTTCATTTAACCAATCAGCTCTCAGCTAAAAGCAAATTGAGGCACTTCTTGTATGAAAATAGCGTGCAAACTATTTTCTATTGATAAGATAGGAGCAAAAGGAGTACACAAAATATATAGAAATAAGTAGCTGCCAATGCCTCATAATAAGAGAAATAAGAATCTATTTATAGTAAGTAGAGGCAAACATTATGTCATCATTTATGCAACAACACTTTAGATTTATTCAATGTTAATGATTTTCCTTTTCGCGGCCCACACTTTAAAAATCAGTCCTAAAATGGAATACGTTATCCTTCTAGTTCTGACTATTATTAGTATTATTCCAAAAGCCGTGGGCCATTTATATCCATGCTTATGAGTCACACCCCATTAAATAAGCTGCAACCGACGTGACTTTATTCAACACACTGCGGGACTGTGTGAAGTCACATTTTATGAAACAGGGGGTGTGATCGACAGACCAGAGCCCGCCCCTAGTGCTTCAGGAGCCGCCTACCACCTCCAGGCAGCCGGGGCCACATGCTCCCCTTTCAACCCGGTCATTCTTCTAACCACCAATGCATTACATAAGATGAGCACAATTCAAGCATTTCCCGTTCAGACGTTCAGACTAATATGATAAGTTTTGCCTCTGCATTGGCATTTTCATACAGACTAGGCTCATATTTGACACATTATGCACATTTTATCTATTACAGTAGATTGTACAACCGTAACACATTGGTACAACTGAAGGACTTTATGATTTTATCTCTCTTTTCTACCTTTTAATGTTCACTTCTTAAAGAAAACGATACATTTTTAGGGGGGTTTAAGATGTAGGACACTAATGTTTTTACGGGTTTGTTTAGTTTTTTTCATTCAACCCCTTGTTTTTTTATAATAGGCTTTTATCAAATGGTTGCTATGCAGTTGGATGGTGAAATTGCCCAAAACCAAGTGAGATGCCCCAAAGAGGTAGATTTCTGTTCCAAGCTTCAAGATGACATATTGATTTAAAATGTGATCTACCAAATAGTTGAGGAAACCATTGGAGGATTAATGTACTGTGAATATTTGTTGTTATTGTTGTTAATGCCATTGTGTGTTTGTTTTCCCTTTGAGTGTGTATGAATTGTGCTATATTACAAATAAACTCGCCATGCTATTAATAATTTTAATCCCATGTGTGATTTTAATGTTTTGAGGTGTTTTAACTACTTGTGTCATTTTATTTTTATGTTGCTCTTAAAGTGTTTTTTTAAATGTTTAAGTAGATTCTAATGTTTGATGATTTAAGCATGATGTGATTGATTGATTGATTGCCTAGACTCTAAATACACTGATGCAACACTGCAGCTTACACGTTGTGCAAGCTCAGAGGAGAAATAACACTGCTATTACATGCTTACAATTCAAGATGGCTTCGCTTATAGCATGTCTAATTACAGCACCTTGCAGCGGCTTTAGTTTCCATTGAGTGTGAGTTACGCCCACTTGTCGAGCTTCATTCATACCCGGGCTACCATCCGCTCTCCCCCGGCCACCGCTGCCACAAAGCCCCGGTGTTTGACTCACGTCTAGCGGTGCAGCGGCGTCCTCCTCTCGCTCTCGCAGCCTCTCGGTCCAAGGATAGACTGGTTTCTCCTCGCTTCCCGTTCGAATTCACATGAAAAGTGCTCTGTTTTGACGGCGAGGGCTCGTTTTCCCTGTTCTCTGGCATGTGCTTTTGCCCGCTAGATTACGTGAAGGGGCTGCACGAGCGTAGCCATGTTTATATACCGCTGTAGCCGCCCCGTCTGTCAGGCTCGACCAATCACAAGAGCGCTTCTTCCGGTCAGGACGCGCCCACATCCCCTCGCCGCTGTCACCCATGGCAACCGATGCAATGTTCTCGAAATGTCCGCGTTAAAAGTTTTATGGCGAGTTTTTTGTTTTTGTATTGCACATTTCATGCACAAGGCGACTCAAATAGCTTAACAAAACAGGACAAAAAAAAATTAAAATCATTAATAATCACAGTTTGTTAAAAAGAGTGGAGATACAATAGTTCAGTTGTTTGCACAGCTACGGTTTTCAAGCTATATTTGTAACATTGTTGAAGCCTGTCTCACATTTTCAGGAGGACTGTTCTAGATTTTAGCTGTGCGAATCTGAAACAATGCCTCCCCATGTTTAGGCCTGACTCTGGGTACCAGCAGGAGGCCAGTCCCTGTGCTCCTCAGAGTCACAGCAGGAGGCCAGTCCCTGTGCTCCTCAGAGTCATAGGAGGCTAGTCCCTGTGCTCCTCAGAGTCATAGTAGGAGGCTAGTCCCTGTGCTCCTCAGAGTCACAGTAGGAGGCTAGTCCCTGTGCTCCTCAGAGTCACAGTAGGAGGCCAGTCCCTGTGCTCCTCAGAGTCACAGTAGGAGGCCAGTCTCTGTGCTCCTCAGAGTCTTGGTTAATTTGCCACTAATACTTTGGTGCGAGGCTATGGAGAGACTTACAAGCAGAGCTGCTGAAATGTCTTTAAAATGAGGCTTAAATACAAATAATATAAGTTTATTTGTAAAGCACATTTTATACAATGTGCAATCCAAACTTGTGACTCAATGATATCAATAAAGTTAGTTTAAAGTGCGTCATTATGACAGGTGTTTTTCTTAGTTTTGACTTTTTGCGCAAAAACATATTGGTCATTTATTTCAATGAGGAAAGTCCTCAAAATACTACATGAAACAGCAGTGAACACATGAATTGTAACAAGAGGAGTAAAACAAAAAAACTAATGCCAAACAAAAATAATCATATGCCATTTTTACTTGCACTGAAGGTTCAATGCCATACTGTGGTCATTGAAAATTTCAATAAATCCACTTTCTTATCAAATGGCCTTGTTATCATAAAAGTCATAAAAGTCACGCGTCTTATCATTTTGAACTTTATTCCACATTATTTCAGAGCTCTGTTTATTCTGGTTTAATTCCATTTGGTCATAAATACTTTGTATGAACTTGGCCTTGGCTCAAGCTGTAAAAAATGAGAGTAACTTTCCGCTTATTAAAATGAAGTCAGTGAAGGGGCCAGAGAGAGAGAAATATATACAGTAGGTCATTGATAAAGAACCAATGCTATTCTCTGGACTTCCAACCAATAGCAGCAGGAGTAGCCATGAACAAACCCAGTATTTCTTTTAGGCAGTTATTCAATTTTAATGACATAAAACATTACAACACATTCCCCTTCAAAGTTTACATGCAAGTATTTTTTCCATCATTGTTTGTAGTTCGTTTTAAACAAGTAGACAGTAGAAATAGCTTGATCCAACAGTGAACCCTTTTTGAGTGTATGAATTAGTTAGTTATTCTGAAAGCATGAGACTTTTGCTTAATGGCTTAACAAAGAAGCAGGAAGTTTAAATGTTCTGTATTTTCTGCATGCTGTATGTTTGTTCCATACTGTATAAGTGGAATGAAGATAATAGGCCCCGAGAGATTCCTCCACTGCTCCGGTCATGCAGGTTAAGTTAATGTGCAACTTGGGTTTTGTCAAGTAAAAAAAAAAAACTTCTTTCAGCATAATAACGGTTTTATAACAAATTATGTAGACCTGTCTCAAGGAAACTACTGTGAAAAAGGTGGTGAGTGGATTGACTTGTTTTTGGCCCAAAACCCGCAGGTTCCTTACACAGACATGTCAGAATGACACAGCATTAAACCTGCTAGATCACTGTGAACATAACAACTAAATATATAACTGTCTTTCAATCAATCTTTTTATGAGGCAATGTTCAAGCCAAAATGTGATGCAAATTTCTTTATGGATTTACATACAGACAAGCCTGGCCTTAGTCAACTCCGGTCAATTATTATACGATGGAGTGGTAAGACATGGGTAAGACCAGGCGCAATTCAGTCTTTGCCTTGATTTTCCCGTCTTACTTAACCAGCCCGACTAGAAAACCACACACTGTATCTGCATATGCCACTATCAATCATAATTCTTTTTAGTAGGCCAGCTTAGATAAGACAAGATAAGAGTCTGTTTGTTCCTACCGCATCGTTGCAGCACACAATACAGAACAGTAGGAGCTAAAGCAGCAGTCAAAGCAAGATTATGACATTTTAAAAAACGCACAGCTGTCATATTTAAAGAATAAATAACAAGTATGTGCGTAAAAATGTTTGCTGAAGTGTAAAACTGTGAAGAAGCCGAGATAAATACCATTAAAAATAGTAACTCCAGGGAATTAGCAGTAGGGGTTTTAATGATGGCAGCAGGAGAAAGATAGAATGAACAGAGACTTAGAGACTTATTATAGAATTGATTATTGAGGGTTAGGACCACATAACCGTTTGCTTCTTCCTACTCCCTTTTGTGAATGGAATAGAAATGTGGTTTTGTTTTATGAGTATATGAAGTATGCACACATAGACATAGAAATATCAGTAAAAACATTGATTTACCACATTTCACATTTTTACATTATCACAGCATTGCACCTTATTACTACTACTGGTCTATCTGGCACACACAGAGTTCATTGTACAGTCTGACAGGAAGGGAAAGACCTGCAGAACCTATTCTTCGCGGGTCTCCCTAAAATCTTGGTATTTTGTCACACTGCAAGCTAACCCCTTTCAATCTCACCGATCTTTAAAAATAATAATAATAATAATAACAGTTCCTAACCCTAACCTTGCCCCTAAACCAAATCCTGACTCTTACTTTCAAAGTTGAATCAAAAAAATAGCAACAAAATGTCAATATTTATGCCCGGGGACGAAATACCGAGATTTTAGTGACACTGCAACCAAACTAAACTTTACTCCCAATTGCAAAAAAACTTGTATCTTTAGAAAGACCATGTATACTTTAAAATGCATTGACCAAGGGAGTGACTGGAGTGAATGCAGAGAGACTTAAGGGCTTACATAATGATGAATGGATATAGAGCTTGTATTGACAGTTGCCGTAGCGATAGTGTCCTATAGGCACTAACACAAAGCAGACTTGTTTGAGCCTGTACAAAATGGCTACATCTAAGTTTACATCAGATTTATGCTGTGGACATTCATCAATTAAATGCTGTAAGCTCATAACATACAATCACAAATACATTAAATATATTTGGACATTTACCGGCTTATTGTGCTGTGATGAAAAGAGAGATTTTAGACACACCCTGAAGGCAAATCCTAAACTTGTGGCTGCATGTGTGTGATTATTTAGCAACAAAACCAAATTATTTTATAGCCTGGTGCTCACATGGTTATAAAAGTCCACACAGGGGACAATACTTTTCATAATGACCGAGTACGTAATGACTGATTTCATAAACAGGTGACACAGGTGACAAAAAGTGTGTTTATTTCGGTAATGAAAATCAAAATGTGAAAGTAACATATGAGATTTAGGAGACGGAGACCAGGGGAAGACCCAGGACGTTGGAGGGACTGTGTCTATCAGCTGGTCTGGGGACGCCTTTGTAATCAATTCATTTTTGTATAGGCCTAAATCACAATGGTAGCTTTCTCGGAGGACTTAACAATTGCTTGATTACGAAACAGTTCAGAGATCAGAGAATCAAACAGTTCAAATGCAGGAAATGCAACGGTAAAAATTCAGGATTCCCCTTTTGATGAGCTGCAGGAAGTGTTCAGACTGCTGCCTACGCGACCCAGCAACAGATAAATATAGAGAGATAGATTTATTACAGACTCGTAGTCCACAACAAAAAATAGAAAAGACACAACACAATAGAAACAGACAACGTAAAACCATAAAGTGGAAGAAAATAGATGGATGGATGTTTACGGCTTCCAATGTTTATGTGAGCCAGTAACCAACATTACAACATGTATAAAAGTCTAGGTATAAAAGTCATTTTGTGTGTATTGTCCATAGACTGTATATATTAACAGACGTAGTCAGGTCTATCTCCGCCGTTCTAACTAATGGGCCAAAAATTGGGCTTTCATGGAGTGATTCAAAATGGCCGCGGGGGCTGGAAAATGTGAAAAAACGCATCTGTGCATGCGTCAGCTGCACGAGCTCTATTCATATAAACAAGTGACTTCAAAAATTCACAGCGACTAAACTAGACTGGTCCAGAACACCCCCTCAGCATTGACACACATGTGGAACGGAGCTTTGGGCCAAGAGACAACTTTTGGACCATCCTGTAAAGGTGTTTTCCAGACGTCTGCTAATGCTATATGTTAGCATTGGCTAATTCTACTTCCGGGTCCACCCCCACAGGCCCGGGGCGGTACTGCAGTATGTCAGTCATTTTGGCCACTTTTGAGCCGGGACCCGCCCCCACTGGTATTGTCATATTAGTCCCATATTTTAAGTTTAATTACAGAGGTTTGTCTTTCAAATGTTCCAATAATCTGAAAACGCATGAATCTATTTCTAAAGAGTTTTGTTAAAGACAGAGACGAGGACAAGTTCAATGTGAGTCCGAGTTGGTTTTGTCTGAAGTGATTCCTTTAACTTTAAAAAACGTTTGCGTCATCAGGGGATTTGCTTTTCCAAACTGACTGAGGAGCAGTTATGAAAACAGGACGCAGCAGAAGAGACAACACAAAAGAATTCAAAGAAAAAAAAATCTCTTTGAAACCGTGATTAGTCTCAATGAACAAAAACTCTGTTGGTTTGTGTTCGGTGGTTTCAAGTTCATTCTGAATCTTTTATTCTATTCATTCACTTTACTCAATTCAAGAGATGTGTTTATTTACTGAGCCAAGTTGTGCAAGTACTAATACAGCTTAAACCTCTGCACATTTTGTCAGAAACGTGAATACTTAATGTTTTCTTCTCTATTATGCTAAAGCTAGAGATTGTATACTAGCTTCTTTATTATGCTAAAGCTAGAGATTGTATACTAGCTTCTTTATTATGCTAAAGCTAGAGATTTTATACTTATTTCTCTATTATGCTAACGCTAGAGATTGTTTACTTATTTCTCTATTATGCTAACGCTAGAGATTGTTTACTTATTTCTCTATTATGCTAACGCTAGCTGTAACCTTGTGCTGTGTGCTCCTCAATCCTACCGCTCTGTAACTGGTGATGCCACACTGAAATTATCCCACTGTAGGACGAATAAAGGATTTCTTCATCTTAACTTTGGATATTTTACTGACAGAGCACATCTGTGAAGTGAAAGAAAAATGATACATGATAAAAAAAGGATTACACAAGTTTTCATGGAGCGTAAGTAACACTGTAGAAAATGTGATGCACTCAGTATGTGTACTTTAAATAATAATAATAATAATAATAATAATAATAATGATAATGATAATGATAATAATAATAATAATAATGATAATAATAATAATTATTATTATTATTATTATAATGATAATAATAATAATAATAATGATAATAATAATAATAATAATAATAATGATAATGATGATAATAATGATAATGATAATAATAATATTATTATTATTATAATGATAATAATAATAATAAAAATGATAATAATAATAATAATAATGATAATGATGATAATAACAATGATAATAATAATAATAATGATAATAATAATGATAATAATAATAATAGTAATAATAATAATAATAATAATAGTAATAATAATAACAAAATCATGTAAGTAATCTTTATTTATATACCGCCTTTTCACTGCAGATCTGAGTCTCAAAGCGGTTTACAATTGTTAATTTTTGGGCATTTGTCTCTCACTCCACACAGAGATGGGAGCGGGGCCAGTACAGGAGGCACATGCTAGAACTGCTGGACATATTTTTAGTGGTAGGGGAAACCGGAGTACCCGGAGGAAACCTACGCAGACATGGGGAGAACATGCAAACTCCACTCAGAAAGGCCCTGGTCCGAATGGGATTCGAACCCAGGACCTTCTTGCTGAGAGGCGAGAGTGCTATCCACTCAGCCACCGTGCCGCCGAAAGAAAAATGTATAATTTTTCTTTCACTTCACAGTTGTCTGTTACTTGTGTGTACACTTTTTTGGTTGTAAACATGAGAAAATGTGCAAAAGTTAGAGGTGTGTTACGCAGTACTCTACAGTCTTGGCACTGTTTTTTTCCAATCCTAATTCCAAAAGTCCGGGTTCATCCTCAGTGTAAAGGAGCCACAGCAGAAGAGAGAGTCAGGGCTTCGTTGGCTTCCTGCTTCGTGCCATCCCAGTGACAGAAGAAGAAGAAGAAGAAAAGTTTGCTCAGCCTGTTCTTCAGCCCTGGCTCAGTTTAATTTGACCTTGGGCAGTCGTGTTAGCGCTGGTACGTGTTCACGTTTCAACTTCCTGCTTCAGTCCTGCTCAAAAGATATCATGTTTTGTTTTGTGTTGTCAATCGCTATGGCAACCGCCCCCGTTTTTTCATGATTCTATAAGCCCTGGTCCGATCGGTCTCACCACGCGCTGGTTCTGTCCACGTTGATTTACTTTAAAGTTTTTCTCAGTTGCTTTGGTGCATTACTCACATCAGACTTAAAGTTCTCAAAACTATTAGTTCAACCTCCACAAAATTGGGTCATTGGTGCACATCATCACGGCAGTTTCTCATTCCTCTGAACACATTTCAAATGCTTTCGTTCATGTATCAATAACTTTCAAACAATTCTCTGCGTTTTTTTAACATTATCATTTGCTTCTGTCCTGTCAGTCAGAATGAAACATACTTATGACTTCTGAATAGTCTTTCACTATAAAACTAACTGTTCTCATTTCATCGCTTTGGTCATCACATACAAAAGAGTTGAACTAGTTCTCAAAATCATAACTGTCAAGCTAATTTCATACATTCCTTTATCTTTTTTTTCCTGTAAATATTTCCTAAATTGAACAATTTATCTCAGGTGAATTTCAGCTTCACTCTGAGGTGTGCTTTATTGTTTATTTTTGTCACAGTTCTACCATAATGATATTTCTGTATGTTTTTTATGTATATACATGTATGTGTCTGCACTTCTACAGCATTGTGCAACAAAAATACAAAGAGCATATGCAGTACACATACATACATACATACATATACATACAGTACATACATACATAGATATACACATACATACAGTACATACATACATACATATACATACATACATACATACATACATATACATACATACATATACATACATACATACATACATACATATACATACAGTACATACATACATAGATATACACTGTTGCATAATTAAAATGTTGTATACTAATGATTTTGAAAATCACTTTAAGCCACAGTACAATAGAAACCAAACAACTATTTTAAAGGAATTTTATTTTAGATTTTGTTTTCGAATTGCAGTGATTCTATTTTTGACATAGAATTTAATGCCACTCCATGTCCGATGTCTAAGGTCATCTGGTGAGGCATTAATGCAGGCCAGGCAGTGAGACTTCCCAGGGACCTTTCCAGTCTGTATGAAAGGTGTCATGGTCTTCTCCACAGCCTTCACCTCAGATGCAGACCATGGCTTTCTTACACGTTCTAGGGAGAGAAATAAAAATATATTAGCAATATACACTCCCAGGGTGAGGACCAAGCAGCCTGGCTGTAATCCCCCACCTGGTACACTTACCAGAAGGGGCACTGCCACTACCATGGGGTGCATCTGGATGAATGGTTGAAGGTTCTCCGCTTGAAGTTTCTTTTAGCCCGTCCGTTTGTGAGAGGATCTCTACTGCTCTCCCTGTCGCACAGAAAATAAAAATACAAGTGGCCTTTAGGGGAAAAAAATCATACATATTTTAATAATATCAAGAATTACCTTCAGGCTCAATTTGTATCTGGTCGAGGCTCTTTCCTTCGAATTCCGTCACTCTTCCCTGCTCCATGGCCATCAACACTTTGCTGATTTTGGCCAGCTCCAGTGTCCCCTCTGGTAGTCTGTAATATTGCCTGTGGATGCGAATGTCATGGCCGAGGAAGTTGGCAAGTATGTCCATCTCATTCTCTTTCATATTGAGAACTGTAGACATAGTAGCTATGTGCTTTCTAAGTTTGGTTGAGGATAGCATCTCTGGATGCACCGCACCACATTCTTTGGCTACCTGGCGTAGGGAGTCTGATCCCCTGATGTGGGTGTCTGCGCCCGGGCGGGAAAAGAAGTATGGGTTATGGTCAGAGATGGAACAGGCCCTTCTGTTCTCCACCAGCACCTCCATCGAAGCAATCAGTTGCAGGAGTCAAAAGAATCCGGCACGTTCCGTCGTCTGGTTCCCTTTATTTTCAATGCGTTGATAAATGCCCTGACACAGCTTTTTCCTCAAGTTGGGACAGTCCCAGAGCAATGTCAGAATGGAAATCCCAGTCTTACTTCTTAATGGTAAAGGCTGTCAGTGGGCATCGTTGAAACCTCACCTTCCCGTCTTCGATTGAAAATGATGACTTCACAAAGAGTCAAATCTGCCAGTTTAGACCAATGCGTAGGACGTTGGCTCACTTATTAGGGTTTGCACATATTCAGGTCGACATACCTCAATATGTGCCATGCATGGCTCTAACGTCCTCAGTCAGAGGGGGAGCAGGTCCGGAGTGTTCCACTTGGGCTTGCCGGAGGGGTCTGTAGGGCAGCAGAAGAAACACAGACGTCCCACCTCTTCTCAAAATCGCAGCCGGCTTCGTTGGAAGGTTTTTAAATAAATTAGTTCATCAACACAATGCCTCCATTTTTGAGTCACATTCCATGTAATATCTGCTAAGCTTTCTGAGGCTTTGGCCGAGTTTGAGGGCCAAGGATTGGAGTCTTGTATATGATTTGTTTTCCTCATCATATCCAGCCACCAGATCCTGACTCTGCATCAGATTCACATTGTTTAAGTATTGGAGAGGGAATAAAGAAATTCCTTAATTGTTTTCAGTTTTTCTTCCCTGCGGTTTTTTGCTTCGTTAATTAACCTACCGACTTCCTCCTCATTTTCTGCCTAATGTAATCATGCTTTGTCTTATCATGCCCGTGTATTTAAGTACAGGTATGCTCTCCGAGTCTCAGAATCCCCTTGTATCTGCTTTGACAACACCCGTGACCTCATCCTGATGCATTGCCGAAATTAAAGACCACAGCTTTTTGCTGATGCCCTCCGGTTACAGGCTGGGCTAGGGTCAGCAGGAGGGACTGGACCCTTTACTTCTACCTGGTTTAGCCTGGGCATCTTTCTGTGAAAGCCGGCACCTGGCCACATGCCTCCACAGCGACTTTCGTCTTAAGCAATGCCCCACAGTCTATACAGTGCAAAAACTCACTGGATTTAACTGGGGGGATTTGGCTGTTTAGCTGGGACTAAAGTTCCAATGCCGGCCTTTAAAACCTCAAATTTGTGCTCACGGTTTCCACTATTCCTGATCAAATCAAACTAGAAGTTTACGTGCTTTAGATTTCACAGGTAGAGCCAATGCTCTGGCTACGTCACTTTCATTTCCATGTTTTCTAGTCAAATGACGGGACATTTTGTGGCAGGACATTGAACAGTAGAGGCAGAAGTGTCTCTTGCTGTATACTCGCCCCCCATTTTTCTTCTTTTGCAGCTGCATGATAACAATCTTATTTGCCTTTGGTTCGTCACTTTCCGAGTCCTTGAAGAAAAGTGTTTTTGATTTTTCTTTATCCATACTTTTTTTACAGGTTTCTTCTTGACATTAAATCGTCAGAATCTGAGTCGACTTCATCAATTAGGACTCTTGACTAAGCTGCACAAACAACAAATAATTTGTAATCATTCTATATAACAATTTGAAGTCATGACTTGTAGTCAGCACTTACCAGTGGTTTGTAAGCGTGCGCTTCAGTGTGCTTCCTCCATGATTTTCTTGCAGCCTAATGAACCACACACTTGCACCTTTTTCTAGCCTGACACCTGATTTCCTCTGTTGTGCTGCTCCATGATTGGCTCCAGCCTGCTGGACTGAAATTGCCCCAGTGTGCCCCTCCTTGATATCCCGCAACCCACCACCAGGGTTCCGACACATAACACAACTTTTTTCAGGAAAGTAAACCTCCAGGGGTCCTTTCCATATTTTTACAGAGACTGCATAAGGACCGTTAGAAAAGCATTACCCATTGATTATTAAGCTTGGACCAGTGGGGTCCTGGTGTTCGGGCCCCACCACGTAAAACCAGTCCCCATGACGTGAGTGGAATCTCAGGTTATGGAACCCACCAGGAGTTGAAAACAAGAGCACACACACACACACACACCAACACACACACACACACACACACCACACACTCACACACACACACACACACACAGCACACACACACACACACACCACACCCACACACACATACAGTACACACAGACACACAGACACACACATACATACAGTACATACATACATACATACATAGATACACACACACATACATACATACATATATACATATACATACATACATACATACATACATACATACATAGATACATACAGTACATACATACATACATACAGTACATACATACATACATAGATACACACATACATACAGTACATACATACAATACATACATACATACATACATACATACATACATAGATACATACAGTACATACATACATACATACAGTACATACATACATACATAGATACACACATACATACAGTACATACATACAATACATATATACAGTACATACATACATAGATACACACACACACACACACACATACATACAGTGCATACATACATATATGTCAGTTACGTCTCTAAATACAGTCTTTGTGTAACTTTACTGTAGTTTTTACTGTAAATGGCTGTACAGGTCGTGTATAGTGTGTCGTGCTCAAGTGTCACAGAGATCTGACTTTTTTACACTGAAAACACAGAGAGTAAACTTTCACAATGAAAACATGACTAAGTCATTTGACTGTGATGTTCATACTCAATGTTGTTAGGACATATTATTTTGACGACATAGACAGTTTCATTAACGTTTGGACTTGCTTTTGAGGAAAAAACTTTTCATTTTGAGAAAGTGACGCACTTTTGCAGGTTATCCACGAGGTTCTGCAGTTTACACTAATTGTTCTGAGAAATGCACCAACAGTTGTGCAAATGTGAAGAATGATGTGAGAAATGCACCAAAGCGACCGAGAAAAACTGTAACAGTTGGGTTTTTATACGAATCCTACGAAGACGTGCACAGTCTTGTTGAATTCTGATTTTTATTTGCTCAAGTCACGTTCTGCCTCATCTTTCTGTCGGCTATGTTCCATGTGTTTTAGATCGTCTTTGCACAGATAGATAGATAGATAGAGAGGTAGAGAGAGAGAGAGAGAGAGAGAGAGAGAGGAAGAGGTAGGTAGATAGATAGATAGATAGATAGATAGATAGATAGATAGATAGATAAACATGTAGGTAGGTAAAGAGAGAGAGAGAGAGAGAGAGAGGTAGGTAGGTAAATAGATAGATAGATAGATAGATAGGTAAATAGATAGATAGATAGAGAGAGAGATAGATGTAAGTAGGTAAAGACAGAGAGAGCGAGAGAGAGAGAGGTAGGTAGGTAAATAGATAGATAGATAGATAGATAGGTAAATAGATAGATAGAGAGAGAGAGAGATAGATGTAAGTAGGTAAAGAGAGAGAGAGCGAGAGAGATAGAGGTAGGTAGGTAAATAGATAGATAGAGAGAGAGAGAGACAGAGGTAGGTAGGTAAAGAGAGAGAGAGCGAGAGAGAGAGCGAGAGAGATAGAGGTAGGTAGGTAAAGAGAGAGAGAGTGAGAGAGATAGAGGTAGGTAGGTAAATAGATAGATAAAGAGATAGGTAGGTAGATAGATAGACAGACAGACACAGGTAGGTAGAGAGAGAGAGAGCGAGAGAGAGAGGTAGGTAGGTAGAGAGAGAGAGAGAGCGAGAGAGAGAGGTAGGTAGGTAAATAGATAGATAGATAGATAGATAGATAGATAGGTAGATAGATAGATAGGTAGGTAGGTAGAGAGGTAGATAGACAGACAGACACAGGTAGGTAGAGAGAGAGAGAGGGAGAGGTAGGTAGGTAGAGAGAGAGAGAGCGAGAGAGAGAGGTAGGTAGGTAAATAGATAGATAGATAGATAGATAGAGAGGTAGGTAGGTAGAGAGGTAGGTAGGCAGATAGATAGATAGACAGACACAGGTAGGTAGAGAGAGAGAGAGAGAGAGAGGTAGGTAGGTAAATAGATAGATAGATAGATAGAGTAAAATATCCCTTATAGATGACAGCAATCTAAAAAAAATTTTGTTTTCTTTCCACCCTCCTGTGGATTGTGTCTGTCGTGGTTCAAGCCTGGGGCAGACTTGGGTTCTGACTCGCTCCAGTTCCAGGACTTGCCCTTGTGTCTGTGCGCGGGTGATTCTAAGGATTACATCTTATATAAATATCATTATGTAACGCCTTTGTTCACCGTGACGCAGCAAAGAGGCTGAGATTAGGCTCACATACGCCCCAGTGCCTTGCTCAACGGACTCCGGAAACCAGCACCAAAACCCAGACTTTGGACCTAAACCGTTGTAAATCAGAAATGTGTTTTGTACCGCTCTTAATCAACATTTTTCTAATTTTTTTGTACAAATATATCTGTTAAATGTTTTCTTAAAAGTGCTTTATACAATGTTAATGTACGGTGCTGCTTTTTGCTCAGGTTTTTTTTTAAATGTCTTATTTTCTTGAACAAATAATAAAAAAAACGTACCTAAAACTTACCCATACCTACTAAGAAAACATCAACAGACATTTCTCAGGTCCAAAAAAATAGTCAACTTCAAACAAGGAAAGGAAGGTTTCTCACCCATCATCTGTACTTCTTAGCAAGTTTTCCCGACGTTTCGTCCTCAAACCCCAGCGGACTTCTTCAGCGCGTTGGAGATTTATAACCTATGGGTGTAAATTTTTTTTATTTTTTATTATTTATTTCATTCATTCAAAAGTGACATCATGCAATCACCACAAGACCGCCAATCCAACATAGCATGAATGAAACGGAGCAGAGGAGAAGAACAAGTCTTATAATATCTGCCCCTTTTGTTGCTTCACACTTTACATGCTGTCTAAAAAAATGTGCATATATAAACATATATATATATACATACATATGGTTACAATCATATACATATTTACAGTATTTTCTGATGTTTTTGTATTCTATATTTAATTATTTACAATATATACAATAAAATACCGAACTGTCATATTCCTAAAATGTTTACAAATGGTCAAAAAAGAAACAAACCATATTCATGTTTGTTTGTTCAAATAAAAATATCTCACATTATTCCTGTCCAAGTCTAATTTTCATACTTCTTTAACATTGCAGCTTTAACCGCGCGTTAAATCTCCAACGCGCGGTCTGAGAATTCATTCATTCATTCATTCATTCATTGGAAACTTGCTAAGAAGTCCAGAAGATGGGTGAGAAACTTTCCTTTGCTTTGACCAATCCCTGTACGACTGAGGGCTTACACAAACTTCAAACAAGGACTGAAATATTTTTATTTTTACAAAAGATAAGTGAATATTTTCTTGAATTAGCCACGACATATACCCTGGAATACAACCGTGTCATTTCAACAAACATTTTTTTGCTTGTTTTAAAACAGAGAAAGGTGAAAATCTTGGTTAACCACTGATTTGTCCCATTAAGAATGAGCCCAGACCTGTGCTTCCAAACCTGGGGGCTGCTTCCCTTGGAGACTTGATAAACCATTTGTTCAGGCCACACATGGTACACAACATATTCGTCATTTTTCTCTCATAGGGATTCAGAAAAAATGTATCCACTGAACATAGGACAAAAAACGACCTTTACTTGAACTAAAATGTATAACTTGAAACATCTTTTAGAAGATACCAGCGAATGTGTTTCTCTAGTTACTTAAAGGAGACCCATTGACATCAAAATCAGACCGGGAAAAGTTTTTAGATCCATCCACGCTAATATCAACAACACAAACATCTAACTCTGTCCAGAATTTCCCACGAATACGTTTTGGCAATTTCTCAGAGGTTTTGGCTTTTTTCGCAGCTGTTTTTTTTAATATTGTGAACAAAACTAAACAAAATTCACCTCCTCCCTCTGGTGGTAGCATAGGGAGTTACAGGCGGAAAGCATTTTTTTTTACCATTGATACTTTCTTCTTCATTTTTTTTCTACTTAAGAAATTATTTTACATTCTAAATCAGGAAATGGCAAAGTAAACTTGGTCAATTTAAATGGCCAAAAATGTGCATAATGTTTCTTTATACTGTACTTATTTTAGATTTTAAGAGACAGACATTATTTCCTTGATGTCAAAGTCAGTTGGAGTTCAATTTTAGCTTTGACATAGTATTCAAAAATATATATTAAATGCTTATAAAACAAGTATTTTACATTATTTACGTACTAAATCCTAAATTCTGATTATCAAGGACTAACCACAGCAGACATTACTAAAACCCAGATCAGACTGAGCTCAGACTGGAGCTCCTGCAGATGGGACTGTGTCTGTTGTAAACACATGACGGGACGCATGGGGCCTCACATGTCTGACCTTTGAACCCTAATCCTGTGTGAACCCGCTCACCTACTGCTCTCCTACTGCTCTCCTACTGCTCTCCTACTGCTCTCCTACTGCTCTCTTACTGCTCTCCTACTGCTCTCTTACTGCTCTCTTACTGCTCTCCTACTGCTCTCTTACTGCTCTCTTACTGCTCTCCTACTGCTCTCTTACTGCTCTCTTACTGCTCTCTTACTGCTCTCTTACTGCTCTCTTACTGCTCTCCTACTGCTCTCTTACTGCTCTCTTACTGCTCTCTTACTGCTCTCTTACTGCTCTCCTACTGCTCTCTTACTGCTCTCTTACTGCTCTCCTACTGCTCTCTTACTGCTCTCTTACTGCTCTCTTACTGCTCTCTTACTGCTCTCTTACTGCTCTCTTACTGCTCTCTTACTGCTCTCTTACTGCTCTCTTACTGCTCTCCTACTGCTCTCTTACTGCTCTCTTACTGCTCTTATACTGCTCTCCTACTGCTCTCCTACTGCTCTCCTACTGCTCTCCTACTGCTCTCCTACTGCTCTCTTACTGCTCTCTTACTGCTCTCCTACTGCTCTCCTACTGCTCTCTTACTGCTCTCCTACTGCTCTCCTACTGCTCTCTTACCGTTCTCCTACTGCTCTCTTACTGCTCTCTCTTACTGCTCTCCTACCGCTCTCCTACTGCTCTCTTACTGCTCTCCTACTGCTCTCCTACTGCTCCCCTACTGCTCTCCTACTGCTCTCTTACTGCTCTCCTACTGCTCTCTTACTGCTCTCCTACTGCTCTCCTACTGCTCTCCTACTGCTCTCTTACTGCTGTCCTACTGCTCTCTTACTGCTCTCCTACTGCTCTCTTGCTGCTCTCCTACTGCTCTCTTACTGCTCTCCTACTGCTCTCTTACTGCTCTCCTACTGCTCTCCTACTGCTCTCTTACTGCTCTCCTACTGCTCTCCTACCGCTCTCCTACTGCTCTCTTACTGCTCTCCTACTGCTCTCCTACTGCTCCCCTACTGCTCTCCTACTGCTCTCTTACTGCTCTCCTACTGCTCTCCTACTGCTCTCTTACTGCTCTCCTACTGCTCTCCTACTGCTCCCCTACTGCTCTCCTACTGCTCTCTTACTGCTCTCCTACTGCTCTCCTACTGCTCTCCTACTGCTCTCCTACTGCTCTCTTACTGCTCTCCTACTGCTCTCTTACTGCTCTCTTACTGCTCTCCTACTGCTCTCCTACTGCTGTCCTACTGCTGTCTTGCTGCTCTCTTGCTGCTCTCCTACTGCTCTCTTGCTGCTCTCCTACTGCTCTCCTACTGCTCTCCTACTGCTGTCCTACTGCTCTCCTACTGCTCTCTTACTGCTCTCTTACTGCTCTCCTACTGCTCTCCTACTGCTCTCCTACTGCTCTCCTACTGCTGTCCTACTGCTCTCCTACTGCTCTCTTGCTGCTCTCCTACTGCTCTCCTACTGCTCTCCTACTGCTGTCCTACTGCTCTCTTACTGCTCTCTTACTGCTCTCCTACTGCTGTCCTACTGCTCTCTTACTGCTCTCCTACTGCTCTCCTACTGCTCTCCTACTGCTGTCCTACTGCTCTCTTACTGCTCTCTTACTGCTCTCCTACTGCTCTCTTGCTGCTCTCCTACTGCTCTCTTACTGCTCTCCTACTGCTCTCCTACTGCTCTCCTACTGCTCTCCTACTGCTCTCTTACTGCTCTCTTACTGCTCTCCTACTGCTCTCCTACTGCTCTCTTACTGCTCTCCTACTGCTCTCCTACTGCTCTCCTACTGCTCTCCTACTGCTCTCTTACTGCTCTCCTACTGCTCTCTTACTGCTCTCTTACTGCTCTCCTACTGCTCTCCTACTGCTCTCCTACTGCTCTCTTACTGCTCTCTTACTGCTCTCCTACTGCTCTCCTACTGCTGTCCTACTGCTGTCTTGCTGCTCTCTTGCTGCTCTCCTACTGCTCTCTTGCTGCTCTCCTACTGCTCTCCTACTGCTCTCCTACTGCTGTCCTACTGCTCTCCTACTGCTCTCTTACTGCTCTCTTACTGCTCTCCTACTGCTCTCCTACTGCTCTCCTACTGCTCTCCTACTGCTGTCCTACTGCTCTCCTACTGCTCTCTTGCTGCTCTCCTACTGCTCTCCTACTGCTCTCCTACTGCTGTCCTACTGCTCTCTTACTGCTCTCTTACTGCTCTCCTACTGCTGTCCTACTGCTCTCTTACTGCTCTCCTACTGCTCTCCTACTGCTCTCCTACTGCTGTCCTACTGCTCTCTTACTGCTCTCTTACTGCTCTCCTACTGCTCTCTTGCTGCTCTCCTACTGCTCTCTTACTGCTCTCCTACTGCTCTCCTACTGCTCTCCTACTGCTCTCCTACTGCTCTCTTACTGCTCTCTTACTGCTCTCCTACTGCTCTCCTACTGCTCTCTTACTGCTCTCCTACTGCTCTCCTACTGCTCTCCTACTGCTCTCCTACTGCTCTCTTACTGCTCTCCTACTGCTCTCTTACTGCTCTCTTACTGCTCTCCTACTGCTCTCCTACTGCTCTCCTACTGCTCTCTTACTGCTCTCCTACTGCTCTCTTACTGCTCTCTTACTGCTCTCCTACTGCTCTCTTACTGCTCTCTTACTGCTCTCTTACTGCTCTCCTACTGCTCTCCTACTGCTCTCTTACTGCTCTCCTACTGCTCTCTTACTGCTCTCCTACTGCTCTCCTACTGCTCTCTTACTGCTCTCCTTCTGCTCTCCTTCTGCTCTCTTACTGCTCTCCTACTGCTCTCCTACTGCTCTCCTTCTGCTCTCCTTCTGCTCTCTTACTGCTCTCCTACTGCTCTCTTACTGCTCTACTACTGCTCTCTCCTACTGCCCTCCTACTGCTCTCCTACTGCTCTCCTACTGCTCTCCTACTGCTCTCCTACTGCTCTCCTACTTGTCCATTCTCTGACTCACAGACTGACCCAGAAACAGGACTCCTCAGTGAACATTTGGATATTGCTGCAGGTCTCAGGTGACATGACATCATCAGAAGTGGCCACAGAGACACAGCTTTCATTACAATACTAGTTTTACTCTGATAAAACATGCACATGGTCTCACATCAAATAAAGTCATCAGTTACAGTCTATTTTCAGAAGGTGCTGGTCCTGGACTGGTTCTGGGCTGGTCCTGGGTTGGTAGTGGATTGGTTCTGGTCGTGAGCCGAGATTATAATGTGTCCAGATGTTACCAGTGTTACCAGTTAGCATTTGGTCGTTTGCTGTATTTCAAGTTATATTAACCAACTTTTAGGTAAATTCATTTGTTTGATTTTAATAAAATATCAAAAAAACACAAACTGCTTTTTAGGGTTTTTCAGAATTCTGTCGAAACCGTCAAATTGACTGCGCTGGGAGTTCTAGTATTTCAGATTTCTGAGAGTCCGAGTGTTAAAGGTGACTTGGACAGTGATCACCTGTAACCTGCTCTGATTGGTTGTTCAGTATCAGACCGCTCCATACACACATTGATAAGTTTCATTGAAATTGGCCTCGTTCAGTGAAACGACTGTCTTTATGATATTAAACATTCACCAACCTCGCTGCAGGCGGCAACAAACGTGACTCAAGACTCCTCTGTTTCAATCATTAACGTCACAACATCAGATTGTTTATCCTTCACTGAGCTCAGGTTAAGGCAGGTTTGGTTCCATTCTGTAGAATATTAGTGGAACCACTTGTTTTTGTCTCACACTGAAGACAAAGGTGTGTTTCCTGCTGAGTCAGATCCAGTTTCTCAGAGCTGCTCAGACCCAGAGTCCAGTTTCACACACATGGACCAACAACAGGTGTCACTGGTCCTGCTCCAGTCAACAGTATCCTCATGCAGATTTAAAGCTGGGGTACCTCACTTTGTTGTTGCAGAAATGACACTTCTTTTTGCTGGTGAAATGTTGCGAACAAATTAGATTAAATCCCATTCAAAAGCAGGTTAAATCTCCTGCAGACTTGTGAGAAAGAGCCCTATTGAGTCAGTATTGATGCTTCAGGCTGGGAGCTGATTGGCTGAGTGAAGGGGGTCCTCTCTTTAGCACTTACTGTATGTGTCTAAGAAAAAGGTGATCTAAAAATGTGTCAGAGCTTAGAAAAAAATATATATATACTCAAGATACATGCGTGTGAAAACTAGTGACTGAACCAAACTAAACAAACAAGTTGGTTAGTGAAAAATATTATAAAGTTAGAAGTTAGATTCCCCAGCTTTAGTTCTGTGAGCAGTTTGGGTCAAATACGTCATATTTAGTTTTGACAAAGGCTGTGTTTTACATGATCTCTTTTGCAGATTCCTGGGAGTTCCCTTTAACAAAGCATGTACAAATCATAGGAATTGGTAATCTGTATAAATTCTGTGTAAATTTTATAAATAAAGAGAATTGAATTTTATTTAATTGAAAAATACATGTAAACTATTTTTAGAGTGAGAGACTTGGTTGATTATATTTGAAAGCTACATTTCTTGTGTGCTTATGAAGATTATCTCGACGGGCACTTGAGCCTGGTTTTGGTCATATGTAATAAAAATAATAATATAAATAAATAAGTCAATAACCTATCGGGAAAAAAAAACAGCTAATCAATGCATCTCTATATTAAAGGCAGCTCTATACTGTACACAATCATCGTTTAAGAGCTTGGACGTGTGTTAGAATTAGTTTTTTTAGTAGTTTGAGTTGTTTGGGAACAGGGGTGATGTGGTCTCTGAGTGAGCGTTCTTAAATAGCAGCAAATGTAGCAATTTTTGGGAAATAATGGTGGAAAATGAGTCTAGAAATGATAAAAGCAGCGTCCATTTCGTCCTGTTTTCGTAGCTGTCTCATTTTTTTTCGTTTCTTGTGTTTTTTTGCAGTGTGGTAATGTACTGTAAAGTCCTTGTTTAACCCTTCAGGTCTGAAATGGCCCTTAAACCCAAACATTTACTCAAAAAGCGAGAAGAAGCGACATGCCTGGACAGATCTCGTCCATGGGGCCCTCTGACTCTCACAGCTCTGTGCCAGATACAGTGTAACATGCTAAATGGTTCCATGTGATGTGTTATGTGTGAGGAGAAGCAGAGAAGGTCTTTGGGAGATTTGGAGTCCATGATGTCACTCTTATACAACAGAAGTGCTTATATAATGTAAATCTCTCCATGCAAACATTTGAATAGTGTGGGGGGGGGAGTACTGAAACAATGGTACCACGGACTCAAAGGCACAGAAAGTATGATTCAGAAGATATTTGTGATATTGTGATGTTTGTAGACCCCTAGTCTTAGTTTGTTTTAGTCATAATCTGCTAAATGACAAGAAATAAAAGATAGAAATATTATTTTTTAAAACACTTGATCTATGCATAACTACACACACACACACACACACAATGTGGCCAAAAGTGGTACTGCAGCCTTTCCCACTCTTCCTGACTCAGGTTGCCAGATATGCAGATGAATCCAGCTGGGACCATAACAGCTGAATAGACAAGAGTTTTGTCAACAACAAATCTATAACCAACACCTTTTTCACAAAGATAGAAATCCTGGTTTTATTCCTTGTTTTGTCGTTAGTTCTGCTCCACATGGTACTTTACCAGTGAGATTAGCTCCACGCCGTGAGTTCTGGTGGATCACAGACTTTCTGATTGGTAAAACGATGGAGGGCGGGAAATCGAAATGAAAACAATAACAAGATTTAGGGGCTGGAAAACTGAAATACTGAATTCAAATATCTCTGAACTACTGTTATCAGTTTAAGAAGTACTGGAAAAAGCCTGTTTTATTATTATTATGACATAATAGTGTCCTTTAATGATGACTTGACATGAAAATCTTACATATTTTTAATTTCTTCAGTAGTTTCTGTGCGGCTGCTACAGACACAGACAGAGAGGATTTCAAGGTGATTAGAAGCGAGTTTTTGGAATCAATTTTGAACCTTGGATGTTGGAATAATCAACTACCCCACCAACAACTGCCATCGTTGCTGTATGTCAGACATATCAGGATATTAATATGAAAACACAGCTTCAATTTTGTTTTGTTTTTTGGCCACACTTTTTATTCTTTTTTTAATGCTAAATTAAGCAAAAAGAAAATTAGTCTTTTATTCAACGTTTGGATCTTTTCTATTCCAAGTCAGTGTGATTTTACTAAAATATGGAATCTGTTCTACTATGCCTAGTCACTGATCATCTCCAACACGAGCTAGACTGCCCTCTAGTGGCAAACGGATAAACATCAGTAACATACACAAACATTATTTGTGTCATTTTATTACAAAAATGAATTTAAACACGGCTATATTAATTATTATTGTGAAAAGCATACATTGTTTTTTCATGTTTTTAGTAGGTACGTTTACAGAAGCCATCACAGAGATCTATTTTGTATCGTATTCATCTTATCTCAATCCTGAATGAATCCACAAATCCTGAATCGTGATAGTTGTACTTTAGAAATCATCTCCTTCACATCAGACACATTATGGTTCTGCTTTAGTCTTTCACGGATTTGCTTTAGTCAGATCCTGGATTGGTCAGGCCAAAGTCCTAGTTCTGTAGTCCAGGTTTAGTATATAGAGTCCAACTGGTTTTCAGGTTTGAAGTTACCCTAGAGTTGTCCCTTCTTCAGTCTCCCTGCTTTAGTCTCTGCTTTAGTCTCTGCTTTAGTCTCTGCTTTAGTCTCTGCTTTAGTCTCTGCTTTAGTCTCTGCTTTAGTCTCTGCTTTAGTCTCTGCTTTAGTCTCTGCTTTAGTCTCTGCTTTAGTCTCTGCTTTAGTCTCTGCTTTAGTCTCTGCTTCAGTCCCGTCTGTCTCATGGTGTGGCTCCCCTCAGCAGCAGATACAGCACAGACACCGTCAAAGCACTTGCCGTATAAACCACCACGGCGTTGTACACTACACTGTCCCTTAATCTCACGCACAAATTCGTCTGTGATTTCTCTAAACTTTTCACCAAACTCTCTTCGTTCAACATTTCTCCGAACGTTTGGACGCGAGTTTCCGGCGTCGCAGCTTCCCTCGGCTCGCTCACCGTCCTCTTCACAATCGATAAATCAGTCTCTAAACACTCCACGTTTACTTTTAGTCCATTTAAAATATTCTGAATCGTCTGCTGTCCGTCGTGGAGAGTTTTCAAAGTGGATCCAAAGTTCGTAGAGACAGCGTTGCTCTGACTCTGAGGAGTGCTTTCAGTAGTTTTGTCGTCCGTGGTTAGGCTGTGCAGAGAGAGCCTCATCTGGTGGATAAGGGCCCCGAGCTCATCCTGCTGCGTGCGGTGGTTTGAGGCCTGGACCCGTAGAGCCTCCTGTAGGTTCTCTGGCCCCTTCTGAGCTTCGAGCAACAGACTTTTGAGTTCCTGAAGTGAAGACGGAGAAATGTTAGTCGCTTTGTAAACATGGGGAGGAGAAAATCAGTCATTTCCAGACTATAAGCCGCAACTTTTCTCTAGTTTTTTGAACCCATCCATCCATTTTCTACCCTTTTATTAGTCCATTTCTGGGTTCGGGGGGAGGGCAATGAGAGCTGCCACCCAATACTCATAGAACAGGAAGATGGCTGCTGCTCCGTCAACGGTGACACAGCCTCGGTCTTTCAGCAGGGGCTTCGGGCAACGTGGGGTTAAGTGTCTTGCCCAAGGACACAACAACAGTAGACATGAGTGGGAGTAGTTCAAGTAGGTCGCATGGTGGACTCAAACCCACAACCTTCAGGCCCAAAGGCTACTAAGCCACTTTTTTTAACCCTGCGGCTTACATGGCGATGCAGCTTATATACAGTGCCTTGCGAAAGTATTCGGCCCCCCTTGAACCTTTCAACATTTCGCCACATTTCAGGCTTCAAACATAAAAATATAAAATTTTAATTTTTTGACATGAATCAACAACAAGTGGGACACAATCGTGAAGTGGAACGAAATTTATTGGATAATTTAAACTTTTTTAACAAATAAAAAACTGAAAAGTGGGGCGTGCAATATTATTCGGCCCCTTTACTTTCAGTGCAGCAAACTCAGTCCAGAAGTTCAGTGAGGATCTTTGAATGATCCAATGTTGTCCTAAATGACTGATGATGATAAATAGAATGTACCCGTGTGTAATCAAGTCTCTGTATAAATGCACCTGCTCTTTGATAGTCTCAGGGTTCTGTTTAAAGCACAGAGAGAACCATGAAGACAAAGGAACACACCAGGCAGGTCCGAGATACTGTTGTGGAGAAGTTTAAAGCCGGATTTGGATACAAAAAGATTTCCCAAGCTTTAAACATCTCAAGGAGCACTGTGCAAGCAATTATATTGAAATGGAAGGAGTATCAGACCACTGCAAATCTACCAAGACCCGGCCGTCCCTCCAAACTGTCATCTCAAACAAAGAGAAGACTGATCAGCGATGCAGCCAAGAGGCCCATGATCACTCTGGATGAACTGCAGATAACTACAGCTGAGGTGGGAGAGTCTGTCCATAGGACAACAATCAGTCGTGCACTGCACAAATCTGGCCTTTATGGAAGAGTGGCAAGAAGAAAGCTATTTCTCAAAGATATCCATAAAAAGTCTTGTTTCAAGTTTGCCACAAGCCACCTGGGAGACACACCAAACATGTGGAAGAAGGTGCTCTGGTCAGATGAAACCAAAATCGAACTTTTTGGCCACAATGCAAAACGATATGTTTGGCGTAAAAGCAACACAGCTCATCACCCTGAACACACCATCCCCACTGTCAAACATGGTGGTGGCAGCATCATGGTTTGGGCCTGCTTTTCTTCAGCAGGGACAGGGAAGATGGCTAAAATTGATGGGAAGATGGATGGAGCCAAATACAGGACCATTCTGGAAGAAAACCTGTTGGAGTCTGCAAAAGACCTGAGACTGGGACGGAGATTTATCTTCCAACAGGACAATGATCCAAAACATAAAGCCAAATCTACAATGGAATGGTTCACAAATAGACGTATCCAGGTGTTAGAATGGCCGAGTCAAAGTCCAGACCTGAATCCAATCGAGAATCTGTGGAAAGAGCTGAAGACTGCTGTTCACAAACGCTCTCCATCCAACCTCACTGAGCTCCAGCTGTTTTGCAAGGAAGAATGGGCAAGAATTCCAGTCTCTCGATGTGCAAAACTGATAGAAACATACCCCAAGCGACTTGCAGCTGTAATTGCAGCAAAAGGTGGCGCTACAAAGTATTAGCGCAAGGGGGCCGAATAATATTGCATGCCCCACTTTTCAGTTTTTTATTTGTTAAAAAAGTTTAAATATTCCAATAAATTTTGTTCCACTTCACGATTGTGTCCCACTTGTTGTTGATTCTTGACAAAAAATGTAATTTGTATATCTTTATGTTTGAAGCCTGAAATGTGGCAAAATGTTGAAAGGTTCAAGGGGGCCGAATACTTTCGCAAGGTAGTGTATGTATTTTGATAGTGATAGAGTTGGGCTGTAGTTAAAGCAGAGTTTATTATCAGATTATTATTTAGATCAAGTTTTAGTAGCTACAGGACTTATGTTTATTGTCAAAATGAACTGGTGAATGAGTGATGGAAGCTAAATGATTAAACATCACGTCACTGAATCATGTTGTGTCCAGTTAAAATACAGTCGCCTCTGTGCTACATTACAACATGAAAACCTGCGGCTTATATTCCAGTGCGGCCTAAATGTGGCCAAATTGTATATTTTAAAATGTTGCTGGTAGGGCTTATATACAGATGCAAATAATGGTCCAGAAAGTACAGTACAATTTGATTTATCAATGTAGCGATCCCAAAACAAAAACCGTCAAAACGCAGAAATACAGCCTCTCGACTTCTCACCCAAAACACCGGTGTCAGCCATATTGGAAAAAAAAACGGCATACCACCAGGCATTGGGTAAGAAACAGCCACGATACAAATGATTGACATGCAGGGAGGAAAAAGAATCATAAAACTGGTCCTGTCCAAGAAAAATCGATTGATAAAAACGTGTGTAAAACCTGGACAAACCTGATTTTGAAAGAATAGAGTTAAATAATAATGTAAATACACAAGAATCTCCTCAAGGCTACCCATAGTCTCCTTGTATATGTTTTTGTGACTGACAAACCGGAGCACCTGGAGAAAACCTTTACAACACACTGGGAGACCACTCCACTCACCTGCAGTCTGACCCTGTTGACGTAGGTGGAGCCCATGACCCCGATGAGGGCCCCCAGCACGGAGCCGATCACAGACCAGTTCTTGGTTCTCTCGGCCCGGGTTCGCTCCTTCTCGTGGCTCTCTCTCACCGCGGCAGAAAACAGAGCAAACTTCTCCCTCTCCGAGCCCTCGGCGAGTTCGTAGGCCGAGCGCAGCCGCCGGTCCTCCTGCAACAGAGGGTTCAGGTAGGACTGGTCCGGGGTCTGGGTGATGTGAACGAGTCGATGATATGAGCGTGAGAAACTGTGGACTTTAGCAGTTAAAATGATGCCTTTTCGTTTTGGAAGTGAAATGACTCTCGCTTATGTGCATTTTTGGACTTCATAACTGTATCTGTATATGATTCCTTTTTATGTCATTACTTTTATGAAAATATATTTTATTTTGGAGATGGCCATAGTTAGAGAACACTTTGTCAGGGTGCTGGTGCTAGTTAGTTACCATAGCAACACACTGTTTACGCTCCACAGTAAGCGTTTGGTAATCTTTCAACAAACCGTTTTTGCTGTATTTCAAGTTATATTAAGATAAACTTTTTTGCTGTGGGATATGGTGCTACTCAGATCTCCATGAATAAATAAAAAGAGAAAAAAAAACATAAACAGGAGGATGCTGTAGTGCTTTGAAGTGTCTGTTTGGTCCAATTCTGCATCTAAATAAATAATAAGATTTTTTTTTAAATGCAACCGTTCATACAGTTTTACAA
Organism: Knipowitschia caucasica; assembly: GCA_964034765.1. NCBI lineage: Eukaryota > Metazoa > Chordata > Actinopteri > Gobiiformes > Gobiidae > Knipowitschia > Knipowitschia caucasica. Next base: position 40,162,069 of record OZ035830.1, on the reverse strand, counting down.
TTTTAGCACAAAAAAACAAACCTTATGACTTACTTAATTTAAGGGTCAAAAGGACAGTAGTAATGATCCAGGACATTTATAAACATTTATGGACATGGTCTCCGCCCCTTTTGTGCTGGCAAATCAACAACTTTGTAAGGTCCTCAGAGAAAACTACAGTTCTTATTTAGGGCTATACAAAAATAAATTGAATAGAAAACTAACTCATCCACAGTCATCAAAACGATTGGTTTGAGAGTTCGAGTAGTGTCCGAATTCTGCGAGTCCTGGTGTTTTTGCACAGAATTTAGATCTGCTTCACCGTCTCTTTTACCTGCAGAAGTTTGTGTTCTATTGTGGCCAGCTCCAGATAATGTGGCTCTTCCCTGGACACTCGCTCCAGCCGCTCCCGCACCTCCTTCAGCCTGACCTGCAGGGCCTCCACGTTCACATGGGCCTCTCGCACCACGGACCGGGACACCATGAAGTCCGCCTCCGCCTGACAGACAAGGAGAGGGGAAAAAAAGACATCAAATTCAGATTCTGATTCATTTTATTTGCCATTTGCAGTAAAATCACATTGGAATACATGTGCAAAAGCCCCCCACTGTACACCAGACCATTACATAAAATAAAACAAGCTAAAACGTATTTTTACTTCAGCTGTTTTCACATCTGACCTGTGTGACTTTGGTCTGCGCCCCTCGGACCTCGTTGATTCCCACAAACTCCTCGTATCGACTCCACCACACGTTCAGAGTGGAGCTGAGGGTTCTGGACGAGCTCTGTGCCCACTGTCGACCCAACGCAGCAGCATTCTGACAACAGGAGACCACCATAATGCAATGAATGAAGACTTACATTTAAAGCAGCAATATGTAAGATTTTCATGTCAAGTCATCATTAAAGGGCCCTAATCTGTCAAAAGGCATTAATAAAACATGCTTTATTCAAATACTTCTTTAACTGATAAGAGTAGTTCAGAGATATTTGGATTTCAAAATTAGTTTTCCAGCCCCTAAATCTTGTTATTGTTTTCATTTCGATGTCCCGCCCTCCACCGTTTCACCAATCAGAAAGTCTGTGATCCAGGTTGTCAGAAGTCACAGCGTGGAGCTAATCTCACTGGTAAAGTACCATGTGGCTGCGGATTTAAAAAAGCGTTGTTATGATTCTTAAAGGAACAATATGTAAAAATCTGGCCAAAAGTGGTACTGCAGTCACAGTCAATATTTTGTAGTCCTCTCCCACTCTCCCTGACTCAGGTTGCCAGATTCACACCAAATCCAGCAGCAAACACAGGGAATTATTTTATCAGTTGTTTGTCCGTCTCCATTCGCATTGCCATGACAGCCGTGCTAATGCTGAATGAATGTTTTGATTAATGTTTTTTTATTATTATTATTTGGACATTTGAGATAAAAAACAAAAACAAAATAAAAGCAATGTAATTATACATAGTTTATGCAAAATAAATAAGCAATTGATGTCCAAAATAGGAGTGGGAAGAATGGATGTTGGAACGTATTTCTTCAGCGTATCAACATCAGGGTTTTCTCAAGAGGATATCACCTTTCAATTTTATTTATTCCCTATTTTTTAGACAAACATGTAAAAGTCCCACATCAAAAAGAGACTAACATTATTTTAATTGGGGTACATGTGGTCTTAAATGATTATTTTTACAATTAAGCTATAATCTGCAAAAAAACGTCTTGACCTTCATCTTTTACCGTTTTTAGAGTAATCTGTCATAGAATGTGATAACATGCAATAAATACAAAAAGACATAGCCCGGGATCGAACCCGGGTTCCTGCGTCGTAAGCGCACACCTTAGACCACTAGACCACCGATTCACACGAACAGAGAAACTGTGAAGAACGGAGTCAAACTAGAAAATTCTGCATCACACGTGAACTTTTATCAGCTGTCTCAATTGTTCAAAGGCATCCCGATATAAATCCTCGTTTTAGTCTATGTTTTGTCATTAATGATTTGAGAGTCATAACAAGACCTTTTTTAGTTCTGCGCCACATGTTATTTTACCACTGAGATTAATGAGCCGCGCGGAGTTCTGGCAACCCGATCACGGACTTACATGACACTTCCTGATTGGCGAAACGGCGGAGGGTAGGACATCAAAATCAAAACAATAATAACTTTTACGGGTCGTAAAACTAATTTTGATAATCAAATATCTCGGCTGAACTACTGTTATCAGTTAAAGATGAATTCGAAAAGAGTATGATTTAATAACGCCTTTTGAAATATTCGGGTCATTTAATGATGACTTGACATGCAAATATTACATATTGCTCCTTTAAATCATGAATGACAAAACAAGGGGAAAAAAACAGGATTTCTATCTTTGTGAAAAAGGTGTTGGTTATAGATTTGTTGTTGACAAAACAGATATTATGGTCCCAGCTGGATTCGTCTGCATATCTGGCAACCTGAGTCAGGGAGAGTGGGAGAGGCTGCAGTACCACTTTTGGACACATTTTTACACACTGCTCCTTTAAGACTGAGATACATCACAACACGTCTGAGAACCAGCTGAATGAAACTGCAAGAAATAAACTCATATGTTTTCATTCCTTTGATAGAAAATGATTATTATTAAAAGACAGATCTTCATTTTTTAACTACTTTATCTGAAAATAGATCATCTTTTCCTGTTGATGAATATAGAGATCTTTATGATACTTGCAAACTACATCTGATTAATTGTGATTAAATTATAAAAAGTGGAAAATAGAGATAAAGGAAGACTAGTAATATTTTATGATTGATGACAGTGTAAAGCTGGGATACCTAACTTTAAAAGCACAAATATTGTAATGAAATCCAAGTAACTAGTTCCTTGCTCTCATAACAGTGGGGTTCTATCACTATCATCATCAGACGGTAAAGTTAAAAAGAGTGGACCACCCTCACTAAGCCAATCAGCTCTCAGTCCAAAAGCGTCAAATAGAGACTTACAGGGCTCTTTCTTACAAGACTGCTAACTATCACATGTTTTCTAATGAGACAGCCCATGACAGTAGGTTGTGGTCTGATTGGTTCACATAATTTTACTTTTACAAGAATCTTTCTGATGAGACAAACCAAATGTATTATTCATGAAAACTTTTGTCTTTTGCTGTAGACTTTAGTTCCTTAATTGCCTTCAATAACCTTTCTCTAACCTCATGCACATACAACCATTTGTCATTAAACCAATCACAATAAAGTTAAAACAAAACAGACTGAAAAGACACGTTGTCACAACTGTGGTTTTTACTTGTAAAGCAATGAGGGCCTTCTCTTTCACCACGTCTGCTCCTCTGTCGTTCCCCTCTGGAGGTTTGGGGTTGGGGGCCTCGCTGTAGAACCGTAGAACTGGCCTGGACCCGTTCACTGAGAAACCACGGGACAGAACGCACAGCCGGACCCCTCTGTAACTGAAAAGTGTGCATAAAATGTGAATAAAGATCAATGAATAAAAGGCACATCATGACAACACAGTAGTTTTTCTTAAGTCCAGTGCAAGTACCAATAAAAGTGGTGTATTGTATTAAGAGAACATGAATATATCTTTTTAATACTGACACTCTAGCGTCTCTGCTCGAGGTAATGAATGGTAGGGACTGTTATCTACGTGTCACTTTGTTCCAAGATGTCAAGATGGTTATTGTCGGCCCCCACATACTCTGAGCCAGTCTTGTAAGTGCTCTAAATGTTTTATAATAACAATGCTTTGAACAGCCTTAACAATTACATAGTAGCATAAATGCAGGGTCACTATAATACTATTTTAGCTAAATATGTCATTATGGCTTAGTTCTGCTGTGTATTCGTTTCAGTGTATGACTTTGAATGAGAAAGAAATGAAACTTTTATTCTATTGAAATATCAGTTTTTGTTTTAATATAAGGTCAGATGTGGACGTTATTGAACCCATGGCAAAGGGAAATGTCCCCTCTGCATTTGTAGTATGATTTTTTTTTTAACATGTTATACACCAGAAGAATACACATTTAAAATTGAAATAAATATAAAAAACAATTGCTTACCTCATTTGGAATACTTTGTTGTTGAAGTCGTTTCTCTTCCCTATTAGCCCCTGGGAGTAAATATGTGCATTCATATACTTTAGATATGAAGAGGCGCTGTGAGATATTAACAAAAAACAACCTTTCGAAAGAGATCCAGGAAGGTGAGCAGACCAGTCTAATGTCAAGTTACTTTCATTCCCGATTAGCCTTTACCTCAAATGTAACGCTCTCAAATGCTTTCTCACTCCTCGCATCGCTTTCAATCATGTATTCTAGATTCTGGGATAAATATTTAGAACATACATCCCCGACCCTTCAGTTGTCATGTCGTTTTTTACAGTTTGTCAAGGCTAAATGTTAGCATCCACATGACCCACGATGAACTGGTTGAAAGCGCATGACTGCATCCGAATTCATACAGAATACCTCCTTGGCTGTCTTCGTTCGCAGTCAAAATCGAACTTTTTTTTGAAATTTGACTACCCTATATTTGCTCAAATCTCATTTTACAACTTCAAAAATGTATGTAAAATGTAATGTCAGGAAAACCAATGGAAACGACAAAAAAGGATAAAGCTAGATGTATTTTTTATGTTTCGGATGCCATTACTGTAGTACTACTTCCGTGTTGGCCGGGGTCCTCTCTGGGTCCTAGCGCCGCGCATTAAGAAGCACGAACTCGGCTGCTGCTGTTTTGTTGGAGATTTGCCTTTTTCCCCTAAATAAAAACACAAATAGACTTCAAATATGTCCGGAAGGGATGGTGAGATGCAATTCTATTATGTAATTGGAGAAGCTGACATAAATATCTAATATGTTTAAAAATATTTAAATAAAACTGGGCGTTGCGGATTTAGCATGGAAGCTACATGGCTAAAGCGTGACTTGTCTCCAGTGGAGGCTTGCTAAAAATTATCAAATGTTTATTGCATCTGCTCAATGATTTCAACGTGTTCGGGATTTTTATATTGTGACGTATTTCGTTTGATAATTATCGAAAATTTCAGTCTACAAAGCAAGCGTCAATTTTATTTTAAATCCAGGCTATTTTTCTCTTGATACAGGACATTGTAGTTTAAATAATTAATGTTATATCTATAGAAATTCAAGAACCATTATTCAATAATCTGGATCCACCCTGGGTGACCAATGGGGGGAATTTCCAATTACTTCTAACTTGGTTCTCTATTATTTTGTTATTTCGTTTATAATTACATACGTACATAGATCAACATATTCTTTTTTTTACCATTTCAACTCAAGAATTGTGAATGGCGAATTAAAATAGGTTTGCTCAATTCTTTTTTCAAAACCGTGACCTTACTTTTTTTTTTTGCCGTGTAAAAAAATTAAGATTGAAATAACTATTTGAGTTGGCTTTTGTTCCACATTTCACAGCAGACGTGATCGCAATTTCATGTGTGTGTTTTAGGTGGTAAAAAGAAGCCTCTGAAGGCCCCCAAGAAACAAGCAAAGGACATGGACGAGGTGAGTTCTGCAGGAGGAGGGTTGTTGTAAATGGTGCATCTTGATCAGTGCTGTAGTTGCTATATTTTACAGTCTCTCAACAACTGTTTGATTTTATTGTTTTTTTAACCTTTATTTAACCAAGAAAAATCCCATTGAGATTAAGAACCTATTTTTCAAGGGAGTCCTGGTCAAGAGGCAGCAAAGTTACACATAAACACAACAGATGGATAAAATGACATATGATACAAATGACAGGTATTCAGAGTACGCACATCAAGTAAAACAATGATTGAGGTCGTCTCAAAAAACACATTCATAACCTATTTATTTTTGTAGAATTTTCTTGTCTGTAGAAGCACTCATTTCTGATGGAAAAGTAAAGCATTCTTGAGTGTTTTGGAATAGCTTGTGCTGTACATGTAAACTTTTCTATTCCCTACATTATAATGTTTGAACCGGCAATTGTGGATTTACATTCTTTTACGTGATCCTTTACATAACATTAAGGACTTCCTCAGGATTAACTTGTGTTTGTTCAGGACGAGATGGCCTTCAAACAGAAGCAGAAGGAGGAACAGAAGGCAATGGATGCGCTGAAGGCCAAAGCATCAGGGAAAGGACCTTTGAGTAAGTCACATGATCAGTCTTGGATCATATCAGAAAACAACAATTTTCATACAGTAAATAAGTGATGATTTATAACACTTTATTTTTTATGTGTGATTGTGGAAGAACATGGACATAAATATATACTTATAGATTTATTTATTGTTTTATGGATGAGCAACACAAGAGGTTGTGCGGTTGAGGTACAGCTCCCTGTGTGCTCTTACTACTGTCCTACATGTGCGCTGCAACATTGACATTTCCCCACTGCAGGATGAGTATAGGATCCCTTATCTTAATTCAGTTGGAAGGCAGGTTCGAATTGAGTAATTTTTCAAAGAGAAAATGAGCGATTCACAGATTAGATAGATTAGATTCACAAACCCGCCATTTTACTCTGAAATCTTGCATGTTTTTGCTTCATGTGGATTAGTTCTGGAAATGGAGAAATTGTTTTTAAACTAAGACTTGCATCCACCACAATTTTGAACCATCTGCGCAGATTGTGATGTCACATAACAGCAGATTTTAGCCAACGATTTGTGACTGTGACATGTGCAGACCGCTACAACAAAGTAGCAATGTTTCCATAATTAATTAATTGTGAAAAATTAAGACATTACTTTCTGAAATTGGTGACTCATTGGTTTGCCTTCAATGAACAATGAAATGTACAAATCCTTTAGACAATGTAGACTAATCTTCAACAACACTCTCATCCTCCAAATGAAAACAATGATTTTCACTCAGTATTACAGTGCCTTGCGAAAGTATTCGGCCCCATTGAACCTTTCGACATTTCGCCACATTTCAGGCTTCAAACATAAAGATATAAAAAAAAATATTTTTTGTCATGAATCAACAACAAGTGGGACACAATCGTGAAGTGGAACGAAATTTATTGGATCATTTAAACTTTTTTAACAAATAAAAAACTGAAAAGTGGGGCGTGCAATATTATTCGGCCCCTTTACTTTCAGTGCAGCAAACTCAGTCCAGAAGTTCAGTGAGGATCTTTGAATGATCCAATGTTGTCCTAAATGACTGATGATGATAAATAGAATGCACCTGTGTGTGATCAAGTCTCCGTATAAATGCACCTGCTCTTTGATAGTCTCAGGGTTCTGTTTAAAGCACAGAGAGAACCATGAAGACAAAGGAACACACCAGGCAGGTCCGAGATACTGTTGTGGAGAAGTTTAAAGCCGGATTTGGATACAAAAAGATTTCCCAAGCTTTAAACATCTCAAGGAGCACTGTGCAAGCAATTATATTGAAATGGAAGGAGTATCAGACCACTGCAAATCTACCAAGACCCGGCCGTCCCTCCAAACTTTCATCTCAAACAAGGAGAAGACTGATCAGAGATGCAGCCAAGAGGCCCATGATCACTCTGGATGAACTGCAGATAACTACAGCTGAGGTGGGAGAGTCTGTCCATAGGACAACAATCAGTCGTGCACTGCACAAATCTGGCCTTTATGGAAGAGTGGCAAGAAGAAAGCCATTTCTCAAAGATATCCATAAAAAGTCTTGTTTAAAGTTTGCCACAAGCCACCTGGAAGACACACCAAACATGTGGAAGAAGGTGCTCTGGTCAGATGAAACCAAAATTGAACTTTTTGGCCACAATGCAAAACGATATGTTTGGCGTAAAAGCAACACAGCTCATCACCCTGAACACACCATCCCCACTGTCAAACATGGTGGTGGCAGCATCATGCTTTGGGCCTGCTTTTCTTCAGCAGGGACAGGGAAGATGGCTAAAATTGATGGGAAGATGGATGGAGCCAAATACAGGACCATTCTGGAAGAAAACCTGTTGGAGTCTGCAAAAGACCTGAGACTGGGACGGAGATTTATCTTCCAACAGGACAATGATCCAAAACATAAAGCCAAATCTACAATGGAATGGTTCACAAATAGACGTATCCAGGTGTTAGAATGGCCAAGTCAAAGTCCAGACCTGAATCCAATCGAGAATCTGTGGAAAGAGCTGAAGACTGCTGTTCACAAACGCTCTCCATCCAACCTCACTGAGCTCCAGCTGTTTTGCAAGGAAGAATGGACAAGAATTCCAGTCTCTCGATGGTCAAAACTGATAGAGACATACCCCAAGCGACTTGCAGCTGTAATTGCAGCAAAAGGTGGCGCTACAAAGTATTAGCGCAAAGGGGCCGAATAATATTGCACGCCCCACTTTTCAGTTTTTTATTTGTTAAAGTTTAAATTATCCAATAAATTTTGTTCCACTTCACGATTGTGTCCCACTTGTTGTTGATTCTTGACAAAAAATTTAATGTTTATATCTTAGTTTGAAGCCTGAAATGTGTCGAAAGGTTCAAGGGGGCCGAAAACTGTATGTAATGGAACTGTATCTATAATTATCTGTTTAGTTGTGTTTAATATCTTGAAAATGCTCCTTTTTTAAACATTGTATTTCTGTTACCACTGTTGTTTTGCATGTTCCTGAGATGTTATTTTCTGTTGCAGCTGCTGGTGGAATTAAGAAATCGGGAAAGAAGTGAGCGCCTTGGATCTGTTCTTATTGTATCTTGTCACAAACTCAAACCTGACGACCGTGACGATGTGAGACCAAACCCTGCGTACGAGATGCCACACATCCTCAGTTCATTTCTGGTGTAGTTTTATTGTAAAGACAATGAAATAAAGTTTTGTAATTAGTGTTTCTATATTCGCTTCTTTTCAGTAATCCGATACGAAACACATCAACACATGGAGTTGATTAACAAATGAGAGGAAATGGTTTTATATAGCACTTTTTGGACACTCAAAGATGCTTCACATGGCGTTCATATTTGATAAATTTCTGTAGCCACACCTGCCTTTGGGAACACTGACAGAAGGGAGGCAACCAGTATGTGCCATTGGTCTCTGCACACATGAAACTTTTACTTTCTGGGTGAACGATCTGACATGGCGATGGTTAGGAACTTTAAAGCCATCTCTTTGCAATACCTGTTCTCAGAGGTCCCCCATCACCATTCTAACCAGGTCATGTCTTGCTTAGCTTCATAGATCCAACATGTTCTGGCTTACATATGCAGGTGATGCCATTTATAATACCAGTGCCTCGAAATGATTATAAACATATTGGAGTTCGACTATAAACCTTTTTTTTTTGTTTCCAGATTCCCCTATAGCCTCAATCTTTTATTTCGGTAAAAATAAGATCGCATGCATGGTCAAAATTGGACTCTCATCTTGTATATCGGAAAGAATTGTTAAAACACTCAAACAGAAGTCACCGCTTCACTGTTTGCCACCACAACAAAAAGCTCCCAGTTGGACAGCAGTAGTATTTGGAGAGAAATTAGGACTTCATAGTGATATAAATGTCTTTCATAAAACCTGAACGCGTACCATAGATTGTCCCTAAATGGCATTGAAAGGGTCTTAAATCTGACTGATGCATGTAATAGCACAAAACACACACTAGGTGGCGCGTGAACTCAAAGCAGAAAGTTGAATTAATAATAATGGTTGGGTTTTCTGCATCTTCTTTCTCCTATCCCATGATTATCCCCTGTCCTGTCTGGTTACTTATTTCTCCTTTGTGTTAATTATCTTGACGTGCTAAATAGTGACAATACAAAAATATACACACACTAAAACTAATACAAAAAACATGGCTTATTTCCTCTATTTATGGCATAAAACAATATTACGATTTTCTAAACTGGGCTACAACTGTTGTGTAGAGGGGCCCATATCGCTGTGTGAAGGAGAGGTTCCGCAGGTCTTTCCTTCCTGCTGCTGTCAGACTGTACAATGAGAACTGCTGAGCTTGTACATTTGGCTCGACACTGCAACTGAATGTCACTTTATCTACTTATTATCCTCCCCATTATGTATATAACTTTACACTAGATAGATAGATAGGTAGGTAGGTTATTATAATAGATCCATGAGGTAGATAGATTGATGTTGATCTTGAAGCATTTACAGCTTACTAAGAAACATAGGAGCTACTCATATTGTATATTTTGTGTTCTCCCTGTGTGCGCTTACTTCTGTCCTGTATGCACTGCAACAATGAAATTTCCCCACTGCGGGACTAATAAAAGGATTTCTTATCTTGTATTATCCATGATGTGAAACATGTCTTGAATGCTGTGTTTAAATGGAAACATCAGACCACACAATCCGGTAATAACAACACAAAATGGATGAATAAAAACCACAGATTAGTAAATATTTAAAAACATGTGATTGTGTGTTTTTGATCAGGCACTACTTAAGGCTTCCTCTCTTGGGGTCCTTGCAGCAGACGTCTCCGCGTCGCATTTCGGGCTCTTCCTTTCCATCCCTGACTCGCTCCTGCAATCATGGGTACGTCTCAGAAACACCGTCAAAAACACGAAAACAATACAGTTATACATATATTTTTATTGCAATCGGCTTTATAAGACTTTAAACTCCACAAACGAGTTATTTTGAAAGACTCAAACAAAACATTGAGTTAGATCTTTACGTATTTAGTTTGCCTCCACGCGCCGCAACGTGGAGCGGCCATCACGGCGTGTTAGCCACTTTAGCTTCGCTTTTACGTTTTTATATATATTTATTTATTATGCGGGCACATTACTGAACTGCTTTTATTACAACATTTGAATGCGTTTCCTCAACCATCTGTGTGTGTTTCAGGCTTTTGTCTTGACATTTTTGGCTCTCAGGGGTATAATTAACGCTACTCTGAACCGTGCCTATTTCATGTACTGTAATATTTGGATGGAGTTAATGTTTTAAAAATAACTGACTCCTAATCAGTGCCAAAGCCTTACAATAGTGGCTGTTTAAATCTCTGCTTATCTAGTAAGTAAGTAGTAAGTAATCTTTATTTATATACCGCCTTTTCACTGCAGATCTGAGTCTCAAAGCGGTTTACAATTGTTAATTTTTGGGCATTTGTCTCTCACTCCACACAGAGATGGGAGCGGGGCCAGTACAGGAGGCGCATGCTAGAACTATTGGACATATTTTTAGTGGTAGGGGAAACCGGAGGAAACCTACGCAGACACGGGGAGAACATGCAAACTCCACTCAGAAAGGCCCTGGTCCGACCGGGATTCGAACCCAGGACCTTCTTGCTGAGAGGCGAGAGTGCTATCCACTCAGCCACCGTGCCGCCCTAACCTAATATTTTTGTAGCTGAACATGTAGTGCGAAGTAAGGACAACTAAGGATATTTAAATTAGGAAAGACTAATTAAATTGACGTCACAACTTCTTTTGGTACAGAGTAAAAACGAAATCAGTATTGTCCTTTTTATGGATCAATATCTGTCCTGTTTTAGCCTTAGAACAATGTTAGTGAAGGAAACTACAACATTTCAAGTCCAAAAATTGCACTTACTTTCATGTACAAATAATCTTTATGCGTTTTGACTTAACTCAATTCTGATGTTTTACTAGTTCGTGTAGGTTTCGGCCACAGAATAATCAACATTTATCAGTGCACTACGTTTACTGATATTTATAAACTAGATTCAATGGCTTGACGCTAAATGTTTTTTGCTGCAGGAAAGTGCCGTGGTCTGCGTACGGCTCGCAAGCTCCGCAATCACCGTCGTGAGCAGAAATGGCACGATAAACAGTACAAGAAGGCTCATCTGGGCACCGCTCTGAAGGCTAACCCTTTCGGAGGAGCTTCCCACGCTAAGGGCATTGTCCTTGAGAAAGTGTAAGTAAATTCTTCCGATGAGTAAAACACAGTAGTTTTAAGTGTGTATTAACTTCCTCTTATGTTCTGTGCAGTGGTGTGGAGGCCAAACAGCCGAACTCTGCCATTAGGAAGTGTGTGAGGGTCCAGCTCATCAAAAACGGAAAGAAAATCACTGCTTTCGTGCCCAACGATGGCTGCCTTAACTTCATTGAGGTTAGTCTTGTTTACATACGTTTCTGTCTGACATGTTTTGCCATTGGGAGCACTAGCCCTCTTTTTATAGTTGCTTCTGATCACATTTATGAGCCACATGTAACACAATCAAAATAGTTGGCATCTAATTGATCCTAAAGAAGCAAAGTCATAAATTCCACTTCAATATTTGGTTTATAAACTAGATTTGCCATGACTGTGGACAGTAGTTTATTTGACAGAGCTGATGCTTTTGTGGATACTGCATTGTCGCTGCTGCACTTGATTCTAGTCTAAAATAACCGTATCCGTGTTTGTGTTGATCCCAATTGTCTTATTTTTTACAGTTCAGAACATTTAGTATTCAAACAATCATGTACTCTCTATTTCACAGTATTTACAAATGGTTGCAACTTGAATGAATTGTGTAAACCTGACCTACATTGAAATTTAGATTATATAGAGAAGGGTGTTTACAGTGACTGGAACTGCAGTTATTAATCCCTTCATGTATTAGTCATTTTTTTCCATATACTCTTGAATGTTTTGCACCCAAACCCAAGGTCCACTCTCTGTGATGATGGGATCTTTTTCGGAGTGCAAACAGTAACTTGCTCTTTGTCGCCTTTCTCTGCTGCTGTGCTGATGAAAGTGAATTCAACGGGCAACAAATACTTTAAACCGTTACCCCAAAAAAATTGACCTCACATAAAAGTGTCTTTGTTGCTAATGGCCGTGTTTCTGCCCCGTCTGCAGGAGAACGACGAGGTTCTGGTGGCAGGATTCGGGCGTAAGGGTCACGCCGTGGGAGATATTCCCGGAGTTCGTTTCAAGGTGGTGAAAGTGGCAAACGTGTCTCTGTTGGCTCTGTACAAAGGCAAGAAAGAGAGACCCAGGTCCTAAATGAGCTGAAAAAATAAATGTTTTCAAATACACATTTCTCTGCTGTTTTTTGTGTGTTCTGGTTGAGAAAGGTGGAAAAAGATTTGAATGGATTTCTAATGAGCGTGACTTGGCGCTGAAGAAACACAAGTGAACGATGTAATCCATAACTTTTAGCTGTCAGAATGGTTTTATGGGCTCTAACAAACTGTTTTCTAAAAGATTTCATTGGAGCACAAGACTCTTTAACAACCTGTGTATCACCAGCCTTGGGCAAAATGACTTGCCACAAATGTTTAAGTAGAAATAACATGGGTTTTAATGATCCAGGGCTGGTCAAGTAATAATTCAGCTGTGAATTGGGGTTAAAAGTTCATTTCCATATACACCTGCAGATGCACTGCTCATTTATCCAGTGTATTTAGAAAAGTTGCGCTCTCCAGCTTCAATTAACCTGATTAGGCATGTTTAATTAGCCTGTAACTGTTAACACCCAGGGGACATCACCCTTGTGCTTTCCTGGGATCGGCTCATAATATATGTGTGTGTATAATATATATATATAAAAATTGGGTCAATTTGACCTGAGGATGACACAAAGGTTGTAACGGGGGATGTCAGAGTAATTGGTGTTAATGTAACAGCAATTTTATGAAAGGTTAAAATTAAACTCAAATTGACTTTTTTAATATTTATTTGTTTCAACAAAATGTGTGGGGACAGTATTCTGAGCACTTTTGAACAGACTCCCATATTGAAGTATAATTTGAGATGAATACTGTGCTGCAGGTTCGTACTGTCCTGAGTATAGTTCTTTGCTTTAAGCAGTGTCCCTTTAACTGAGTCCGACTGTGGTAAAAATAACCTCAGTCCAAAGCAAAGAAACATGAGGCAGCTCCAAAACAACAGTGAACGATAACAGGAGGTCAAGGTAAAGATCTGACGCGTAATTTGGGGCAAGTATGTTTAAGTTCTATATTTATCTTTAGGCTTTAGACGTCTTACTTAAGGTCTCTTAAACACATTTCTTGCATGTGACCAACTGTAGACTGACGACGGTGGAAATGACTAACTACAAATGCATTATTATTATTAACTATATTTCTCCTGATTCTACATGAGTCGGTGACATCACAATAACACCTGAAGTCAGTGTCACATGTTCAATTCTATGGAACAATAAAGAGTTACATGTTACGTTCATGTTTTTAATGTTACGCTCAGTTAACGAGGAAGAGTCTGGAAGATGATCCAAAAGAACTATTTTCAGTAACAACTGATTTAATCCTTGATTCTTCAACTGTTTGATGCAAACTCGAAACCTGTTTGCAATAAAAACTATTTTCTTACAAAAAGATAAGAATGAAATAGTTTCTCTGAAATGATCAATTAGAATGTCCTCCAGAATATTTGTTCTGCGTTTTTGAGGAAAATCTTTACGAAATTTAGACCGGCCTCTGCTGCGAGACTTACTCCATAGGATTCATTTGGCCATACTTACATGTGAAGCTAAGCAGTGCTGGGCCTGGTTAATACTGTGAAGGGAGACCTTTGGGAACCCAGTGTACATGCTGCTGAGGCTGAAAAGAGCCATATTGTTCTTGTGTCCTTAGGCAAGACACTTCACTCACATTGTCTTGTATGAGACTTGTGGGGGAGCAGATTGGAGACATCCTTTCCTCGTGTCTGCCCCAGGGCAGCTGTGGCTATAGTTGTGGTTCAAACGTGTCTTTCCCCCATGTTTCCATTGATGATTTTAGATAAACATTTATTTAGATTTTTTCATCAATCATATACAAAACATATATTTCTGAATTAAGTCATAATTAATGTTATGTTTTTAAGCCCTCACATTGCAAACAGGAACATGGGGCTGAGAAGATTTTTCACTTGAATAAATGCATAGTTTTTGTGAGAATCGGGCAGAGGACAATGAGGGCCCAAAAACCTTTATTTTTTTACCGAATCATATGGAATTAGTGGGAAATATATTGATTTGTGTTGAATTGAAAGTCTCCTGCACCTTATCAGCTCTGAAAGATCCCAGTTTAAAGTAGCTGTAGTTTTGGGCGATGGTCATGTTTTGAATGTTTAGCAATGTCATCAGAACGATACACTTTTCTCCCTTAAACGTGAAATACCCTCAAAACCCAAACATCCTCTGGTCTGACTCTGTTTAAACCCGGTGTGAGTTCAGGCCTGGTCTTTTGACTCAGATGGATTTTGTGCTGGAGGAGGGAGACGAAGACACTGACGTACAGTTCATGATTCAACAAAGTCTCCTGGAAAACCGTCTGAGAGAACTCCGACCCTTCAGCCCCAGGTCTGTGCCGAGACCACGCCGAGACATAGAACTGTGTGGAGCAACACTGGAATTTAACCTCTGTGGCACTAATACCTGATATCAGACGTCAATAGTAAGAATGTATAGGATTTCTTCAATATAAACATTTTAAAATACGAAAGATTTAGACTAATGTTACACTGCAGATATAAATTAACAATGTTTTAAAATCACACATTCACAGTAGATGTCCCAACTCAAGACCTATTTGTTCAGACAGGGTTTCTCTCATCAGACAGGGTTTCTCTCCTCAGATAGGCTTTCTCTCCTCAGACAGGCTTTCTCTCCTCAGACAGGGTTTCTCTCCTCAGACAGGCGTTCTCTCCTCAGACAGGGTTTCTCTCCTCAGACAGGGTTTCTCTCCTCAGACAGGCATTCTCTCCTCAGACAGGGTTTCTCTCCTCAGACAGGCTTTCTCTCCTCAGACAGGGTTTCTCTCCTCAGACAGGGTTTCTCTCCTCAGACAGGCGTTCTCTCCTCAGACAGGGTTTCTCTCCTAAGACAGGGTTTCTCTCCTCAGACAGGCGTTCTCTCCTCAGACAGGCTTTCTCTCCTCAGACAGGGTTTCTCTCATCAGACAGGGTTTCTCTCCTCAGACAGGCTTTCTCTCCTCAGACAGGCTTTCTCTCCTCAGACAGGGTTTCTCTCCTCAGACAGGCGTTCTCTCCTCAGACAGGGTTTCTCTCCTCAGACAGGGTTTCTCTCCTCAGACAGGCGTTCTCTCCTCAGACAGGGTTTCTCTCCTCAGACAGGCTTTCTCTCCTCAGACAGGGTTTCTCTCCTCAGACAGGGTTTCTCTCCTCAGACAGGCGTTCTCTCCTCAGACAGGGTTTCTCTCCTAAGACAGGGTTTCTCTCCTCAGACAGGGTTTTTTCTCCTCAGACAGGCTTTCTCTCCTCAGACAGGCTTTCTCTCCTCAGACAGGCTTTCTCTCCTCAGACAGGCTTTCTCTCCTCAGACAGGGTTTCTCTCCTCAGACAGGGTTTCTCTCCTCAGACAGGCGTTCTCTCCTCAGACAGGGTTTCTCTCCTCAGACAGGGTTTCTCTCCTCAGACAGGCTTTCTCTCCTCAGACAGGGTTTCTCTCCTCAGACAGGCTTTCTCTCCTCAGACAGGGTTTCTCTCCTCAGACAGGGTTTCTCTCCTCAGACAGGCGTTCTCTCCTCAGACAGGGTTTCTCTCCTCAGACAGGCGTTCTCTCCTCAGACAGGCGTTCTCTCCTCAGACAGGGTTTCTCTCCTCAGACAGGCTTTCTCTCCTCAGACAGGCTTTCTCTCCTCAGACAGGGTTTCTCTCCTCAGACAGGCGTTCTCTCCTCAGACAGGGTTTCTCTCCTCAGACAGGGTTTCTCTCCTCAGACAGGCGTTCTCTCCTCAGACAGGCTTTCTCTCCTCAGACAGGGTTTCTCTCCTCAGACAGGCTTTCTCTCCTCAGACAGGGTTTCTCTCCTCAGACAGGCTTTCTCTCCTCAGACAGGCGTTCTCTCCTCAGACAGGGTTTCTCTCCTCAGACAGGGTTTCTCTCCTCAGACAGGCGTTCTCTCCTCAGACAGGGTTTCTCTCCTCAGACAGGGTTTCTCTCCTCAGACAGGCTTTCTCTCCTCAGACAGGGTTTCTCTCCTCAGACAGGCGTTCTCATCCTCAGACAGGGTTTCTCTCCTCAGACAGGGTTTCACTCCTCAGACAGGCTTTCTCTCCTCAGACAGGCTTTCTCTCCTCAGACAGGGTTCTCTCCTCAGACAGGCTTTCTCTCCTCAGACAGGGTTTCTCTCCTCAGACAGGCTTTCTCTCCTCAGACAGGCTTTCTCTCCTCAGACAGGCTTTCTCTCCTCAGACAGGGTTTCTCTCCTCAGACAGGGTTTCTCTCCTCAGACAGGGTTTCTCTCCTCAGACAGGGTTTCTCTCCTCAGACAGGGTTCTCTCCTCAGACAGGGTTTCTCTCCTCAGACAGGTTTCTCTCCTCAACAGGTTTCTCTCCTCAGACAGGTTTCTCTCCTCAACAGGTTTCTCTCCTCAACAGGTTTCTCTCCTCAGACAGGTTTCTCTCCTCAGACAGGCTTTCTCTCCTCAGACAGGTTTCTCCTCGACAGTTTCTCCTCAGACAGGCGTTCTCTCCTCAGACAGTTTCTCTCCTCAGACAGGCTTTCTCTCCTCAGACAGGGTTTCTCTCCTCAGACAGGCTTTCTCCTCAACATCTCTCTCTCAACAGGGTTTTCTCTCCTCAGACAGGTCTCTCCACATCCTCTTTCTCTCAACACTCTCTCCTCAGACAGGTTTCTCTCCTCAACACTCAGACAGGTTTCTCTCCTCAGACAGGTTTCTCTCCTCAGACAGGTTTCTCTCCTCAGACAGGTTTCTCTCCTCAACAGTTTCTCTCCTCACAGGCTTTCTCTCCTCAGACAGGTTTCTCTCCTCAGACAGGCTTTCTCTCTCCTCAACAGGCTTTCTCTCCTCAGACAGGTTTCTCTCCTCAGACAGGCTTTCTCTCCTCAGACAGGCTTTCTCTCCTCAGACAGGGTTTCTCTCCTCAGACAGGCTTTCTCTCCTCAGACAGGCTTTCTCTCCTCAGACAGGCTTTCTCTCCTCAGACAGGCTTTCTCTCCTCAACAGGGTTTCTCTCCTCAGACAGGGTTTCTCTCCTCAACAGGTTTCTCTCCTCAGACAGGCTTTCTCTCCTCAACAGGTTTCTCTCCTCAGACAGGGTTTCTCTCCTCAGACAGGCTTTCTCTCCTCAGACAGGGTTTCTCTCCTCAGACAGGCTTTCTCTCCTCAGACAGGCTTTCTCTCCTCAGACAGGGTTTCTCTCCTCAGACAGGGTTTCTCTCCTCAGACAGGCTTTCTCTCCTCAGACAGGCTTTCTCTCCTCAGACAGGGTTTCTCTCCTCAGACAGGCTTTCTCTCCTCAGACAGGCTTTCTCTCCTCAGACAGGCTTTCTCTCCTCAGACAGGGTTTCTCTCCTCAGACAGGCTTTCTCTCCTCAGACAGGCTTTTCTGCGTTTTTAAATCTGACTTTTCGGTGTGATTTATGTGTTTTAACGCGTGAAACGTATTCAGTATTTTATGTTTGCTTTTACAGTTGTGACGCAGAAGAAAGTCAGATTTTCACCGCAATAAGACAAGGTCAGTAAATAACTTATAGGACTGCTGTTTTCTACAACATGGGCCAAAGAACTGTTCCCATGTATTTTCAAATCAGAACAATATTAAGGCAAACATAATTCTTAGCTGCTTAGAGAGTTTTTCTACAGGAGGAAAACAGATGCACTGCTGCTCCACCTTCATCCCCTCACACCAGCTTCATACAAGTTAATGCACCGAAAAAGTGTCTTGCATAAGGACACAATGACAGTTTGCACTTTAGAGCCACCTTCCCACTGTGGTTTTACTGTGGTCGAGTCCTGACGAGAACCAGGAAGTACCATCACATTAGTCCAGTTCTCAGGTCTCTGCACTGGATTCCAAAGTACACCCGTGACATGTTAGTGCCATTTGAACCAACTGGGACTCTGCGGAGCACAGGGACTGGCCTCCTGCTGGGATTCTGAGGAGCCCAGGGACTGGCCTCCTGCTGGGACTCTGAGGAGCATAGGGACTGGCCTCCTGCTGGGACTCTGAGGAGCATAGGGACTGGCCTCCTGCTGGGACTCTGAGGAGCACAGGGACTGGCCTCCTGCTGGGACTCTGAGGAACACAGGGACTGGCCTCCTGCTGGGACTCTGAGGAGCACAGGGACTGGCCCAGAGTCAGGACTAAACATGGGGAGGCAGCTTTTCAGATGTGTGCAGCTAAAATCTGAAAGCGTCTTCCTGAAAACATGAGACAGGCTGCTTCTCTGACTATGTCAAAATCCAACAGTGCTGAACCTTCACACTTATTAATGTACTGTGTGTGTTTTTACGTTTCTTTTCATGTTTTGTTCACACTTTCCTTGTGTATAAACTTGTGCCATACAAATGACTTGCCTCGCGGTCTCCCATCCACAAACTATCCAGGCCTTGCACTGCTTAGCTTCTGCAATCAGTTGTCACAAGACAAGGCTTTGACAAACAGGTATGACCTCCCTGTTAAACTCTGATGGGCTGTGATTGGTCCTTTTTCAGGAAATGAGACGCTCTTCAGGAAGTTGTGCAGGAGTTCCACGGCTCGGATCGACCAATCAGACGCCAGAGGATGGAGCCCGCTTCACGAGGCCGCGGCCCAGACCAACCTCCGCCTCCTGGAGCTCACACTGAACGGTGCTGCTCGGCCTCTTTCTCACACATTCCTCACTTTTCTGATATTTGATGTATTCTTTTTGTTATTTCATTTGTTATTTAATTATTTTACATAACAAAGAGAGAGAGACAGAGAGATTGATAAAAGGAAGAAATACATCCATCCAGTTTCATAACAGAGAGAACAAACTGAATCTCTTAAAACTTATGCTAAAAATACAGTAATAGCGGCATAGAGGTGTCCTGGTTCAAATCCCGGCCTTTTTGAGTGGAGTTTGCATGTTCTCCCTGTGTCTGCGTAGGTTTCCTCCAAGTGCTCCAGTTTCCTACTCAGTTAAATTTACTTTCTTTTCAAATGGAGCTGGAAAAAGTAGGTACTTTTAGGCTTAAAAATTGGTCTGTATTTGTTCCTGTAGAGCCTCTTGAATAATATACTGCATTTATAGTCGATGATATTGTCCTGGATCTAAACCTTGGGTCCTGGTCAGTGGGGGAGGGTCCCGGCTATGGTCCTGGTTCATGTCCTCTGTCTGCAGCATTGGGGCGTGACTTCCTGGAACGGCGCTCTGTGATTGGTCAGACTCCTCTGCATGTGTCAGTGGAGAAAGGCCTGATTGAAAACACAGAGTTTCTGCTAAAACATGGAGCGAACCCGGACGCACCGGACCAGGACCAGGACACGCCCATCTTCACAGGTATTAATGATAGTGTTGACTTTTGAGACATGCAGGACACACTCAGATTTTAGCTGCATAAATCTGAAATGCAGCTTTCCCATGTTTAGTCCTGACTCTGGGCACTAACAGAGACCAGTCCCTGTGCTCCCCAGAAAGAGAGTTTATTAAACAATATACTGAGAAAAAAGTTTCTGTGCTGTGATTCGTAGTCTCTAAAACGTTGTTTAAATTTATGAATCTATGGCTGGGTATGTAAACTGTATATATAAGTATGTTATAATTAAAGCCACGGCAGTGAAATCATATCAAATGAAGGATTAAAAATATGGAGAAAATTGATTTAAATAAAAAAAACAGTTTGAAAGAGTGCTGCAGGTCATCTTTAACACAGATATATTTTAAAATGTGTACATGATTAAGAAAGGGCCAGTTTCTTCTTTCTGCTCCTTTTGATTTGTGTGACAGGACTACAATTATTTGAAACGTTATTGTCATATGTGGTGTATTGTCACGTCCACAATTTAAATAAATAAATAAATACCTTGGACCATATCATACTGTGTCCTTAATGAATAAAATAAAATAAAATAAAATAAAATAAAATAAAATAAAATAAAATAAAATAAAATAAAATAAAATAAAATAAAATAAAATAAAATAAAATAAAATAAAATGAAAAAAAACAAAAGAGAAAAAAAGATAGATAGAAAAGGTAGACAGACAGACAGATAGATCAATAGAGAATGAAAAATGGATCCTAGTTGTATCCTGTCTGTGCAGCGACCCGCGGGGGCCGCTCTGACCTGGTGCAGCTGCTGTTGTGCTCGGGCTCCAGAGTGAACCAGGAGGGCTGCCACAGCCGCTGCCCGCTGCACGAGGCCTCCAAGCTGGGTCACTGTGCTGTGGTGGATCTGCTGCTGAAGAGCGGGGCCCGGCCGGACCCACGGAGCCACTACGGACTCACGCCCCTGGCCCTGGCGGCTCAGGGCGGCCATCGACAGATCATGGAGACACTGCTGCGGAAAGGTGGGCTCTGGGTTTATGGTTATACACATGTATGTCTCAGGTGCAATGTTCGGAGGAGTTTTAGAGCGGTCACAACTAACATGTTTGTTTTTTTATCGATTCATGTTGGATTAGACTTAATGACCACAACATTAGAAAGATAGAATGATAGATACAGCTATAGATATTAATATATATTGATCGATAGTTAGATAGACAGATATTTTATTGTGTATATGTCACAGAGATAGATAGATAGATAGATTCTGATTCTGAGATATTTTATTGTCTACAGTATATCTCACAGATATAGATAGATATTGATAGATAGATAGATATTTTATTGTATATACAGTATGTCACAGCAGCAGAGGTGCGCTGCTTCCTGTCCTAGGGTTAATGTTTGTAGAGTCTGGTCGGTTCGAACTATTTCACCTGCTCTGGTTCAGAGTGAAATTCTGAATGCTTTAATGGCATTTTTCAACAACAAAAAATATTGGTCTTCCTCAAGTTGATTTACACTTGGGTCATCTCTGCTCTGCTCTGGTTCAGTGTAAAACCATGAACACTTTACTGCAGGAACACTTACAGCTAGAAAAAAGCAAGAAAAATGACTTCAGACTTACCGATGGCCGGCTTCCTCTAATTAGAAAAGATTAATTTTTATATTATATTTTAAGAGATTTTTATATTATATTTTAAGAGACTATTAAAAGATTTGGGCTGAGAGCTGATTGGCTGAGTGAGGATGTACTCTCTGTCACTTTTTCTGTCTGAAAAATGTGCCAAAAATGCACAAATGTCAAAAACCAAATAGATTTAGAGTACGGAGCGCGTTAGATGGATTTCAGTACATGGATTAATTTGCGCAGTTTGAAAGTTAGGTACCCCAGCTTTAGGTTGTGATCGTTCATAAGCAATAATGGAATGGGCAAATTTATTTTTATCATAAAAACATGAAGAAAAAAGCAACAAATCCAGAAATATATGGAAAGAGGGTTTATACAGGAACAATGGCTGAGAGTCGAGACACCATCTGAAATTCTGATTTTTAATGTGGTGCAGGAACAAACTTTTGTCAATAAATGTCACAAACATTTATGGACATCTATGAAAGTGTATGACATTGGTTTCTGCCCCTTATGAACCCGTGTAGAGTCCTCTGAGATCACTGCTGTTGTGATTTACGGCTATACAAAAATAAAAAGAATTAGTTCCAATGCATTTGAAAACAGTCCTCACCTTGTGTTAATCAACATTCGCTGCCAATGCTTCGCCTCCCTCTCCCCAGACACTTCCTCCATGTCTCCTCTCTTCAGGAGCGGACGTTCTGTCTCAGGCCAATGACGAGGCCTCCATTTTGTACGAGGCCTCGGCCCACGGGGACCCAGAGGTGATCCGGCTGCTACTGGAGCATGGAGCAGACCCAGATGTGCCCAAGTACTCAGGACATCTGCCCATCCACAGAGCTGCTCACCGAGGACACCTGCAGTAAGGCTCAGGAACTACAACGCTCAAAACAGTTCAACTCACAAATACTCATGCAAAACAGTTGGGTTTTTTTGTATCTGCTTTTGTCACAGATACAGATCTTATCAGAGTTGCATTTAGCTTCATCCATACTTGTTTCAGTAATCATCTGCACTAACACACCCTTCTACTGCTTAGGATTCCTCCCAAAATCACTTTTCCAAAACTTTCTGAATGTGTTAGTGCCAGACAAAGAGAAAGAAACACATTTTGTCAGTATTGTTTTTATTGAAAAGTTAAGTTTTGGGCTAAATATAATGATTTATTGTTATTAATATAATAAAAAACAGAACTTCTCTGGAGCAAATCAGCAAAATATATTAGAGAATTAATACTTTTGCATTTTCAGTTTTTAAATTTGACTTATTCATCATGAAAAATATAATATCCTTTATATTTATGTTTGCCGTTTTGAGAGAGCAGAATCAGGTCCTCATTTGCGTTACCAGTTTGTTATGTGAAGTGGTTTTAGCTCCATAATTTGTATATATAACTTTATAAATATATACAAGACAGCACCACACATTTGTTTAAATTAAACCTGATGCAAGAATAAGTCATACATAACACTTGAACTGTATCTTTCTGAACTCCAGCAGTGGATTGCATCAGTGAACAGTGTTTAGGAGATAGCTGTGTCACAGACCTGAAGATTCTGGTTTTTAAAAAAGACTGATTTTAACTGTACTGACTTGATTAGACCACGGAGAGTGAATATCACGTACTGTCTCTTTAAATGTCAAACATAGATATAGAATAATGCAGCTGTGTAGAATAATGCAGCTGTATAGAATGATGCAGGTGTATAGAATAATGCTGCTGTGTAGAATAATGCAGCTGTATAGAATAATGCAGCTGTATAGAATAATGTAGCTATGTAGAATAATGCAGCTGTATAGAATAATGCAGGTGTGTAGAATAATGCAGCTGTATAGAATGATGCAGGTGTGTAGAATAATGCAGGTGTATAGAATGATGCAGGTGTATAGAATGATGCAGGTGTATAGAATGATGCAGCTGTGTAGAATAATGCAGCTGTGTAGAATGATGCAGGTGTGTAGAATAATGCAGCTGTACAGAATAATGCAGGTGTGTAGAATAATGCAGCTGTGTAGAATAATGCAGCTGTATAGAATGATGCAGGTGTATAGAATGATGCAGCTGTGTAGAATAATGCAGCTATGTAGAATAATGCAGCTGTATAGAATAATGCAGGTGTGTAGAATGATGCAGGTGTGTAGAATAATGCAGCTGTGTAGAATGATGCAGGTGTGTAGAATAATGCAGCTGTGTAGAATGATGCAGGTGTATAGAATAATGCAGCTGTATAGAATAATGCAGCTGTGTAGAATAATGCAGGTGTGCAGAATAATGCTGGTGTATAGAATAATGCAGCTGTATAGAACAATGCAGGTGTGTAGAATAATGCAGCTGTATAGAACAATGCAGCTGTATAGAATAATGCAGCTGTGTATTCAGTATGATGCAGAGTCAGACCTGCTTCTGTGGCTCTGAGTGGTTTTTGTTGTTGCTGTTGCCAGGGCCCTGCAGCTGCTGATCACGGTGACCTCCATGTCTGCGGTGGAGGAGAGTGGGATGAGCCCCCTCCACTCTGCAGCCGCCGGAGGACACAAGCTCTGCATCCAGGTGAGACACACACACAGCATACACAAACACAATGGAAAAAAAAACCCTTGAAATATATATGTGAAAATACTGGTGAAAAAAAATAAAAAAAAATAAGGCATTACCAAGTTTTCTGAAAATAATACTGTGGATTGTAGAATTTGTTATAAGAACATACATTTAAGGTATTATATATAAGTTATTAAGACCTACTTCATGACTACCACTGATGACTGATGTCGTTGTGTCCTTGGGCAAGACACTTAACCCCACTTTGCCTGAAGCCCCCGCTGATCCACCTGCAGGAGGATCAGTGAGGGGCTGGGGCTCTGTGTACTGGGTGAATCTCTGACTGCCACCCCCCTGACCCAGAAATGGATTAAGGGGAAGAAAATGGATAGATGGATGTTTGAGAAATGTTTTTTTTTTTTCAAAACAAGAAAAGTCTGAAAATAAGAAAAAGTACTTAAAACAAAAACTCACTGCTCAAACTTTTTTCTAATAAGATTATGAAGTGTTATTATCTTAAAACTAGTAAAGTAATCTCACATGACAAACTACATTCAAGCAAAAAAAAACAACTAAAAACGGGATCTGGATTTGGAGTCATGCTTGTGAAAAAAGATCAGAATCACATTTTTGTTGTTGTAAATATGCCCACAAAATTGTAAATTAGTGACTCACAGGGCTCTTTCCTATAACTATGCAAAAGTTTATGACAAAAGTTAGGTAACCCAGCTTTAACATATGATTTTTACTGTGTCACTAGATCCAGAACAATCTGTTTAATGCCAACAATCTAATTAGAATCATTCCTTTGCTCCATTTTCTAATTTCCCATGAGGCTTTGCTGGAGGCGGGATACGACCCTAACTACATGCTGCATCCATGGCTGCGTCGTAGCTATGACGACGAGAGGAAGTCCGCCCTCTTCTTCGCCGTCTCCAATAACGACGTCCCATCAGTCCGAGTTCTGCTGGAGGGCGGAGCCATGGCCAACCAGGACCCAATCAAGTGTCTGCAGGAAACTACTACTTCTACTGCTACTTCTACTGCTACTACTACTACTACTTCTACTACGACTGCTACTATTATTACAACTACTACAAATCATGGGAGGTGTGAACTCTAAAGCTCTTAGTTTTGTCAATTCAATAAAACAATAGAAATGGTCGCCATCTGCTGGTTGTTTGTAGAACTGGACCATTGTTAAGCTACGGGACGTGAAGAATGTGCAAGCTTTTTCTCTGATTGAAGGTTTTTGGAAGAAAATCTAGGCTCTTATGACAGTTTTAGACATGCCTCTGTGTGTCCTGTAGGTGGCGCTGCGTCTGGGGAACTATGAGCTGATCCATCTGCTGCTGAGCTTCGGAGCAAACGTGAATTATTTCTGTAAAGTCAACACCACACACTTCCCCTCAGCCCTGCAGTACACCATGAAGGACGAGGTCAGTCCTGTTAAGTCCTGGTTTAGACTTGGTTCAGTCCTGGTTTAGTCCTGATTCAGTCCTGGTTTAGTCCTGATTCAGTCCTGGTTTAGTCCTTGTTCAGTCCATAGTTCCTAGTCCAGTCCTTTTTTAGTATTGCTCCAGTCCTGGTCCATTTCTTCTCTAGTCCTGGTCCAGTCCTTCTCCAATCCTTCTGTAGTCCTAGTCCATTCTCTTTCTGGTCCTGGTCTAGTTCTGGTCCAGTCCTGGTCCAGTCCGTCTGTAGTCCTGGTCCTGGTCCAGTCCTGGTCCAGTCCGTGTTGTTTTGCAGGTGATGATGAGGATGCTGTGTAACTTTGGCTACGACGTTGTCAGGTGTTTCCACTGTCCCCATGGCAACGGCTCCCACGTCCCGCACGACTACGAGGGCTGGAGCGACGCAGTCCTCAAAGACACCATGGTACCAACACACTACAGCACTTTACAACGGTACCAACACACTACAGCACTTTACAACTGTACCAACACACTACAGCACTTTAAAACTGTACCAACACACTACAGCACTTTACAACGGTACCAACACACTGCAGCACTTTAAAACGGTACCAACACACTACAGCACTTTAAAACGGTACCAACACACTACAGCACTTTACAACGGTACCAACACACTACAGCACTTTACAACTGTACCAACACACTACAGCACTTTAAAATGGTACCAACACACTGCAGCACTTTACAACTGTACCAACACACTACAGCACTTTAAAACGGTACCAACACACTACAGCACTTTACAACTGTACCAACACACTGCAGAACTTTACAACTGTACCAACACACTACAGCACTTTACAACTGTACCAACACACTACAGCACTTTACAACGGTACCAACACACTGCAGCACTTTACAACTGTACCAACACACTACAGCACTTTAAAACTGTACCAACACACTACAGCACTTTACAACGGTACCAACACACTGCAGCACTTTAAAACGGTACCAACACACTACAGCACTTTAAAACGGTACCAACACACTACAGCACTTTACAACGGTACCAACACACTACAGCACTTTACAACTGTACCAACACACTACAGCACTTTAAAACGGTACCAACACACTACAGCACTTTAAACGGTACCAACACACTACAGCACTTTACAACGGTACCAACACACTACAGCACTTTACAACGGTACCAACACACTACAGCACTTTAAAAATACTACTGATTTATTAAATGCATAATAAAAAGAGGTTAATTATTGCATTTTCTAGTTCCTAAATCTGGTTATTATAATATACATGTCTTATAATCAATGAAAAAAGGGTAATTTTTGTATATCGATTTTTGTCGATCAATTTTCGATTTTCCTTTGAAAATAGAAAATGTATTGAACGGAAAAGTACAAGTACAAGTACATAAGACCGCTTGTGCTGTTGTCCAAGAGTGTTTTTAGAGATTTAAAGTTAAACATTATATTTGATGCATTTTAGACTTTTATTTTTCATATTTTTTTTCGAGCTCGTCGCAGCACACACATTAGTCTTGATGGGTATTTAACTTTTTGTTTTCTGGTCTGCAGTTCTGTGAGGTGATGAGTCTGTCATCGCTCACGTACCTCACTGGTCACGTGGTCCTGGTTTTACTGGACTATGTGGATCATCTGACCTTCTGCTCCAAGCTCAAGTCGGTCCTGATGGAGACCAAAGAGTGGCCCCAGATCTGCGCCGTGCAAGGTCAGGGTCTGGGTCAGGGTCTGGGTCAGGCTCAGGGTCTGGGTCTGGGTCTGGGTTAGGGTCTGGGTCTGGGTCAGGGTCTGGGTCAGGGTCTGGGTCAGGCTCAAGGTCTGGGTCTGGGTCTGGGTCTGGGTCTGGGTCTGGGTCTGGGTCAGGGTCTGGGTCTGGGTCTGGGTCTGGGTCTGGGTCTGGGTCTGGGTCTGGGTCTGGGTCTGGGTCTGGGTCTGGGTCTGGGTCTGGGTCTGGGTCAGGGTCTGGGTCTGGGTCTGGGTCTGGGTCTGGGTCTGGGTCTGGGTCTGGGTCTGGGTCTGGGTCTGGGTCTGGGTCTGGGTCTGGCTCAGGGTCAGGGTCAGGGTCTGGGTCTGGGTCTGGGTCTGGGTCTGGGTCTGGGTCTGGGTCTGGGTCTGGGTCTGGGTCTGGGTCTGGGTCTGGGTCTGGGTCAGGGGTCTGGGTCTGGGTCTGGGTCTGGGTCTGGGTCTGGGTCAGGGGTCTGGGTCTGGGTCTGGGTCTGGGTCTGGGTCTGGGTCTGGGTCTGGGTCTGGGTCTGGGTCTGGGTCTGGGTCTGGTCTGGGTCTGGGTCTGGGTCTGGGTCTGGGTCTGGGTCAGGGTCTGGGTCTGGGTCTGGGTCTGGGTCAGGGTCTGGGTCTGGGTCTGGGTCTGGGTCTGGGTCAGGCTCAAGGTCTGGGTCTGGGTCTGGGTCTGGGTCTGGGTCTGGGTCAGGGTCAGGGTCTGGGTCTGGGTCTGGGTCTGGGTCTGGGTCTGGGTCTGGGTCAGGGTCTGGGTCTGGGTCTGGGTCTGGGTCAGGCTCAAGGTCTGGGTCTGGGTCTGGGTCTGGGTCTGGGTCTGGGTCAGGGTCAGGGTCAGGGTCTGGGTCAGGGTCTGGCTCAGGGTCAGGGTCTGGGTCTGGGTCTGGGTCTGGGTCTGGGTCTGGGTCTGGGTCTGGGTCAGGGTCAGGGTCAGGGTCTGGGTCTGGGTCTGGGTCTGGGTCTGGGTCTGGGTCAGGGTCAGGGTCAGGGTCTGGGTCAGGGTCTGGGTCAGGGTCAGGGTCTGGGTCTGGGTCTGGGTCTGGGTCTGGGTCTGGGTCTGGGTCTGGGTCTGGGTCAGGGTCAGGGTCAGGGTCAGGGTCTGGGTCTGGGTCTGGGTCTGGGTCTGGGTCTGGGTCTGGGTCTGGGTCTGGGTCTGGGTCTGGGTCTGGGTCTGGGTCTGGGGTCTGGGTCTGGGTCTGGGTCTGGGTCAGGGTCTGGGTCTGGGTCTGGGTCTGGGTCAGGCTCAAGGTCTGGGTCTGGGTCTGGGTCTGGGTCTGGGTCTGGGTCAGGGTCAGGGTCTGGGTCAGGGTCTGGCTCAGGGTCAGGGTCAGGGTCTGGGTCAGGCTCAGGGTCAGGGTCTGGGTCTGGGTCTGGGTCTGGGTCTGGGTCTGGGTCTGGGTCTGGGTTGGGTCTGGGTCTGGGTCTGGGTCAGGGTCTGGGTCTGGGTCTGGGTCTGGGTCTGGGTCTGGGTCTGGGTCTGGGTCTGGGTCAGGGTCAGGGTCAGGGTCTGGGTCTGGGTCTGGGTCTGGGTCTGGGTCTGGGTCTGGGTCTGGGTCTGGGTCTGGGTCTGGGTCAGGGTCTGGGTCTGGGTCTGGGTCTGGGTCTGGGTCTGGGTCAGGGTCTGGGTCTGGGTCTGGGTCTGGGTCAGGGTCTGGGTCTGGGTCTGGGTCTGAGTCTGGGTCTGGGTCTGGGTCTGGGTCTGGGTCTGGGTCTGGGTCTGGGTCTGGGTCAGGCTCAAGGTCTGGGTCTGGGTCTGGGTCTGGGTCTGGGTCTGGGTCAGGGTCAGGGTCAGGGTCTGGGTCTGGGTCTGGGTCTGGGTCTGGGTCAGGGTCTGGGTCTGGGTCTGGGTCTGGGTCTGGGTCAGGGTCTGGGTCTGGGTCAGGGTCTGGGTCTGGGTCTGGGTCTGGGTCAGGGTCTGGGTCTGGGTCTGGGTCTGGGTCAGGCTCAGGGTCAGGGTCTGGGTCTGGGTCTGGGTCTGGGTCAGGGTCAGGGTCAGGGTCAGGGTCAGGGTCTGGGTCTGGGTCTGGGTCTGGGTCTGGGTCTGGGTCTGGGTCAGGCTCAAGGTCTGGGTCTGGGTCTGGGTCTGGGTCTGGGTCTGGGTCAGGGTCAGGGTCAGGGTCTGGGTCTGGGTCTGGGTCTGGGTCTGGGTCAGGGTCTGGGTCTGGGTCTGGGTCTGGGTCTGGGTCAGGGTCTGGGTCTGGGTCAGGGTCTGGGTCTGGGTCTGGGTCTGGGTCAGGGTCTGGGTCTGGGTCTGGGTCTGGGTCAGGCTCAGGGTCAGGGTCTGGGTCTGGGTCTGGGTCTGGGTCAGGGTCAGGGTCAGGGTCAGGGTCAGGGTCAGGGTCTGGGTCTGGGTCTGGGTCTGGGTCTGGGTCTGGGTCTGGGTCTGGGTCTGGGTCTGGGTCTGGGTCTGGGTCTGGGTCTGGGTCTGGGTCTGGGTCTGGGTCTGGGTCTGGGTCTGGGTCTGGGTCTGGGTCTGGGTCTGGGTCTGGGTCTGGGTCTGGGTCTGGTCTGGGTCTGGGTCTGGGTCTGGGTCTGGGTCTGGGTCTGGGTCTGGGTCTGGGTCTGGGTCTGGGTCAGGGTCTGGGTCTGGGTCTGGGTCTGGGTCTGGGTCTGGGTCTGGGTCTGGGTCAGGGTCTGGGTCTGGGTCTGGGTCAGGGTCAGGGTCTGGGTCTGGGTCAGGCTCAGGGTCAGGGTCAGGGTCTGGGTCTGGGTCTGGGTCTGGGTCTGGGTCTGGGTCTGGGTCTGGGTCTGGGTCAGGGTCTGGGTCTGGGTCTGGGTCTGGGTCTGGGTCTGGGTCAGGGTCTGGGTCTGGGTCTGGGTCTGGGTCTGGGTCTGGTCTGGGTCTGGGTCTGGGTCTGGGTCTGGGTCTGGGTCTGGGTCTGGGTCTGGGTCTGGGTCAGGGTCTGGGTCAGGGTCAGGGTCTGGCTCAGGGTCAGGGTCAGGGTCTGGGTCTGGGTCTGGGTCTGGGTCTGGGTCAGGCTCTGGGTCTGGGTCTGGGTCAGGGTCTGGGTCTGGGTCTGGGTCTGGGTCTGGGTCTGGGGTCTGGGTCTGGGTCTGGGTCTGGGTCTGGGTCTGGGTCTGGGTCTGGGTCTGGGTCTGGGTCTGGGTCAGGGTCAGGGTCAGGGTCAGGGTCTGGGTCTGGGTCTGGGTCTGGGTCTGGGTCTGGGTCTGGGTCTGGGTCTGGGTCTGGGTCTGGGTCTGGGTCTGGGTCTGGGTCTGGGTCTGGGTCTGGGTCTGGGTCTGGGTCTGGGTCTGGGTCTGGGTCAGGGTCTGGGTCTGGGTCTGGGTCTGGGTCTGGGTCTGGGTCTGGGTCTGGGTCTGGGGTCTGGGTCAGGGTCAGGGTCTGGGTCTGGGTCTGGGTCTGGGTCTGGGTCTGGGTCTGGGTCAGGGTCTGGGTCTGGGTCTGGGTCTGGGTCTGGGTCAGGGTCAGGGTCTGGGTCTGGGTCTGGGTCTGGGTCAGGGTCAGGGTCTGGGTCTGGGTCTGGGTCAGGGTCTGGGTCTGGGTCTGGGTCTGGGTCTGGGTCAGGGTCTGGGTCTGGGTCTGGGTCTGGGTCAGGGTCTGGGTCAGGGTCTGGGTCTGGGTCTGGGTCTGGGTCAGGGTCAGGGTCTGGGTCTGGGTCTGGGTCTGGGTCAGGGTCAGGGTCTGGGTCAGGGTCTGGGTCAGGCTCAGGCTCAGGGTCTGGGTCTGGGTCTGGGTCTGGGTCTGGGTCAGGGTCAGGGTCTGGGTCAGGGTCAGGGTCTGGGTCTGGGTCTGGGTCTGGGTCTGGGTCTGGGTCTGGGTCTGGGTCAGGGTCAGTCTCAGGGTCTGGGTCTGGGTCTGGGTCTGGGTCAGGGTCTGGGTCAGGGTCAGGGTCTGGGTCTGGGTCTGGGTCAGTCTCAGGGTCTAGGTCTGGGTCTGGGTCTGGGTCTGGGTCTGGGTCAGGGTCTGGGTCTGGGTCTGGGTCAGGCTCAGGGTCAGGGTCAGGGTCTGGGTCTGGGTCTGGGTCTGGGTCTGGGTCTGGGTCTGGGTCAGGGTCAGGGTCTGGGTCTGGGTCTGGGTCAGGGTCTGGGTCTGGGTCAGGCTCAGGGTCAGGGTCTGGGTCTGGGTCAGGGTCTGGGTCTGGGTCAGGCTCAGGGTCAGGGTCTGGGTCTGGGTCTGGGTCTGGGTCTGGGTCAGGCTCTGGGTCAGGGTCTGGGTCTGGGTCAGGGTCAGGGTCAGGGTCTGGGTCAGGGTCAGGGTCAGGGTCTGGGTCTGGGTCTGGGTCTGGGTCAGGGTCTGGGTCTGGGTCTGGGTCTGGGTCTGGGTCTGGGTCTGGGTCTGGGTCTGGGTCTGGGTCTGGGTCGGGTCTGGGTCGCAGGGTCAGGGTCTGGGTCTGGGTCTGGGTCTGGGTCTGGGGGTCTGGGTCTGGGTCTGGGTCTGGGTCTGGGTCTGGGTCTGGGTCTGGGTCTGGGTCTGGGTCTGGGTCTGGGTCTGGGTCTGGGTCGGGTCTGGGTCTGGGTCTGGGTCTGGGTCTGGGTCTGGGTCTGGGTCTGGGTCTGGGTCTGGGTCTGGGTCTGGGTCTGGGTCTCTGGGTCTGGGTCTGGGTCTGGGTCTGGGTCTGGGTCTGGGTCTGGGTCTGTTGGTCTGGGTCTGGGTCGGTCTGGGTCTGGGTCTGGGTCTGGGTCTGGGTCTGGGTCTGGGTCTGGGTCTGGGTCTGGGTCTGGGTCGGGTCTGGGTCTGGTCTGGGTCTGGGTCTGGGTCTGGGTCTGGGTCTGGGTCTGGGTCTGGGGGTCTGGGTCTCGGGTCTGGGTCTGGGTCTGGGTCTGGGTCTGGGTCTGGGTCTGGGTCTGGGTCTGGGTCTGGGTCTGGGTCTGGGTCTGGGTCTGGGTCAGGGTCTGGGTCTGGGTCTGGGTCAGGGTCAGGGTCAGGGTCAGGGTCAGGGTCAGGGTCTGGGTCTGGGTCTGGGTCTGGGTCTGGGTCAGGGTCAGGGTCTGGGTCTGGGTCAGGGTCAGGGTCTGGGTCTGGGTCTGGGTCAGGGTCAGGGTCGGGTCTGGGTCTGGGTCTGGGTCTGGGTCTGGGTCTGGGTCTGGGTCTGGGTCTGGGTCAGGGTCGGGTCGGGTCAGGGTCAGGGTCTGGGTCTGGGTCTGGGTCTGGGTCTGGGTCTGGGTCTGGGTCTGGGTCTGGGTCTGGGTCTGGGTCTGGGTCTGGGTCTGGGTCTGGGTCTGGGTCTGGGTCAGGGTCAGGGTCAGGGTCAGGGTCAGGGTCGGGTCTCGGTCTGGGTCTGGGTCTGGGGTCTGGGTCTGGGTCTGGGGGTCTGGGTCTGGGTCTGGGTCTGGGTCTCTGGGGTCTGGGTCTGGGTCTGGGTCTGGGTCTGGGTCGTCTGGGTCTGGGTCTGGGTCTGGGTCTGGTCTGGGTCTGGGTCTGGGTCTGGGTCTGGGTCTGGGTCTGGGTCTGGGTCTGGGTCTGGGTCTGGGTCTGGGTCTGGGTCTGGGGTCTGGGTCTGGGTCTGGGTCTGGGTCGGTCTGGGTCTGGGTCGGGTCTGGGTCTGGGTCTGGGTCTGGGTCTGGGTCAGGGTCTGGGTCTGGGTCTGGGTCTGGGTCTGGGTCTGGGTCTGGGTCTGGGTCTGGGTCTGGTCTGGGTCTGGGTCGGTCTGGGTCTGGGTCGGGTCAGGGTCTGGGTCAGGGTCTGGGTCTGGGGTCTCGGGTCTGGGTCTGGGTCTGGGTCTGGGTCTGGGTCTGGGTCTGGGTCTGGGTCTGGGGTCTGGGTCTGGGTCTGGGTCTGGGTCTGGGTCTGGGTCTGGGTCTGGGTCTGGGTCTCTGGGTCGGGTCTGGGTCTGGGTCTGGGTCTGGGTCTGGGTCTGGGTCTGGGTCTGGGTCTGGGTCTTTTTTGGTCTGGGTCTGGGTCTGGGTCTGGGTCTGGGTCTGGGTCTGGTCTGGGTCTGGGTCTGGGTCTGGGTCTGGGTCTGGGTCTGGGTCTGGGTCTGGGTCTGGGTCTGGGTCTGGGTCTGGGTCTGGGTCGGGTCTGGGTCTGGGTCGGGTCGGGTCTCGGGTCTCTGGGTCGGTCTGGGTCTGGGTCTGGGTCTGGGTCTGGGTCTGGGTCTGGGTCTGGGTCTGGGTCTGGGTCTGGGTCTGGGTCTGGGTCTGGGTCTGGGTCTGGGTCTGGGTCTGGGTCTGGGTCTGGGTCTGGGTCTGGGTCTGGGTCTGGGTCTGGGTCTGGGTCTGGGTCTGGGTCTGGGTCTGGGTCAGGGTCAGGGTCTGGGTCTGGGTCTGGGGGTCTGGGTCTGGGTCAGGGTCTGGGTCTGGGTCTGGGTCTGGGTCTGGGTCTGGGTCTGGGTCTGGGTCTGGGTCTGGGTCTGGGGTCTGGGTCTGGGTCTGGGTCTGGGTCTGGGTCTGGGTCTGGGTCTGGGTCTGGGTCTGGGTCTGGGTCTGGGTCTGGGTCTGGGTCTGGGTCTGGGTCTGGGTCTGGGTCTGGGTCTGGGTCTGTCTGGGTCTGGGTCTGGGTCTGGGTCTGGGTCTGGGTCTGGGTCTGGGTCTGGGTCTGGGTCTGGGTCTGGGTCTGGGTCTGGGTCTGGGTCTGGGTCTGGGTCTGGGTCTGGGTCTGGGTCTGGGTCTGGGTCTGGGTCTCTGGGTCTGGGTCTGGGTCTGGGTCTGGGTCTGGGTCAGGGTCTGGGTCCTGTCATATTGAAATGTAGTTTATGCAATACCTAAGGCAAACTACACACAACACTTAAAGAACACCATTATTATGTATACCCCTGCAATAGTGCGCATATGGATAGTTCAGAATCATGTGTTATGTGGCCCTCGGACCTTTCCACTTCCACGCACTTGGTCTTGTCTCCCCCTATTTAAATGAATGAGAGTCACTATGAATTGCAAAATGTTGTCAATCGTAACAAACTGACAACATTTTGTTACCATTTTAGCAGAATTAGCTTACACTAAAATGAAATGCTCACCATAAAAAAACGAGTCCGGCCCTCCACAAAGTACCGATATTCCCCCATGGCCCCCCTGGAAAAGTAATTGTCCACTCCTGGCCTAGAGGAAGCCCACCCAGACACAAGCAGAACCATAGAATCTCTGCCCAGACAGACGTCACTCTCTCCTGTCGTCTCTAGGTGTGGTTTTGGTGTGCTTCGAGGGCGACTCGGACGGATACATAAACCTGGTGGCGTATCCGTACGTGGAGAGCGTGGAGGACGACCACGAGGAGAGGGACCCCCCGGAGAGGGAGCAACCCCGGAGGAAGCACTCGAGACGCAGCCTGCACCGCTCCTCGTCTTCCTCGGATCATAACAAAGAACAGAAGGAACAGAAGGAGAACAAGGAGGAAAGGGCCGAGAGAAGGGACCACGACCAGGACTCTCAGGAGAAGTAAAGACACAGCTTCCTGTTATTCATCCTAACACGCTCTACATTTCCAAAGGCTATAACTAAAATGTGATAAGAGAGAGAGGCTTCCTATAAAGTAGAGAAATATTAAGGATTACATTCCTCATTTGCATATTATGACGTCATGGCTTTGGCAGTCATGGATTTTAGAATTTTCATGAAAAGTTTGCAGTTTTTTCCAGACAGTCAAACAAATTACTAGGACACACAAACGCAACTCACAGGGAAATAGTAAAAAATAGCAAATCATTACTGCCCCTACTGTGAGCAGCCTGCCGTTGTTGTAAGCAGTACCGACTTAATTCAACCGTGGCTCCTAGAGGGTTAACAGTGTTATGACTGTTGTTTTTAATTTACAGAAGATCGGTCATTTTATAGCAATTTAAAACGCTTACTTGGAAGTGTTAAAATGTAATATTATAAATGTTTTTGGGCACTTTGTTGTGTACATAATTGAATAAATAATAACTGTTTAAATAGACTTTTGGTTCTGTGTCTCCCTTCAGTCAGGGCGAGCTGAAGAGTCCTCGTCTGGACCCAAAGCTCCACTCCGAGGTCCCGTTCCAGATGCTGGACTGGAACAGTGGCCTGAGCTCAGAGAAGATCAGCTACAACCCCTGGAGCCTGCGCTGCCACAAGCAGCAGCTGAGCCGCATGAGGAGCGAGTCCAAGGACCGCAAGCTCTTCAGTATCCTTCACCAGGACCCGGGAGACAGGTTCCCGGGCGCTGTACCAGCGACCACTGCTCCTGACTGAGGACCGTGGTGTTGAAGCATTGGTCAAGGACAAGCTTTTCTATGGAAACAATTACACATAACCGACAGACTTTTTAGTGGTACTTGAAACCTACGGGGAAACACGGAAACTCTTCTCAAAAAGGCCGTGTGACTTATGCTTAGAAGGTCTTTTAAAGTAAAGAGACATTAACTAGCTTCTTTACAGATGCTAGCTCTGCTTTATTATCTGACATGTTTCAGCAGTAAACTTTTTGCCTTTGTCAGAGAACCTTCTCAGCTTTAACCATAATTAATTTTTACATTATGACACCTAATGTTCACAATAGCTTTAGATTTGTAGTAGTATACTATTCAATACTTCTAAAACATGATTAGTGAAAATATGTATTTTAAATTATTTATACACTAAATTCAGTTTTTATTTTGGACATGGCTTTTTCTGATGATCCGTCCCATTCCAGTTCCAGATTTATTATATTTACCATTAGCAGTAAAACTACTTTGGAATGCATGCAACCTCCCTCCCCCAGTGTGCACCAGACAAGTACACAAAACAATCTTAAAAGTACAAGAAACTATTGTCACCATGAACCTAATCAACAAAAACAGTTTAGATAAAAAGTGCTATCCTTGGGTCAAAATTACCCCCACAATGATTTAAATTTTTTGCTGAATTTTGAGGATTTTTCCTCCAAAAGAAAGTCTCTTAATTTCTGTTCCTAATTTAAAAAGGGTCAAAATTATGGTCTAAAATACTCTTCTTTTAATCACTGGAGTCATCTCTTGTGCTATCCTCAAGTCAGAATTACCTGCCAGATTGATTAAAAGGATAATTTAAACCCTCTAAATTAGGGTCTAAAGTCTAGCGTACATCGACAGAGAAACTGGAGACAACTAGTTGCAAGGCGGCTTTTGGCGACTGAGAGGAGATGATGGAGATGATTAGTTGCCGAAATCGGTCGATGTGCGCGCTCTTACAACTGGAGATAAACAGTCGGTCTCCAGATTCAGTCAGTTGCCCGTGTTCTACTTTTCGGCAACTAGTTGTCCTCAGTTTCGGAGATATGACCCGATGTGTGCGCTCCATGCGCCGCTCCGACAGCGTGTGTGTATTGCGTGTATTGCGCCCTCTACAGTTTATATCAGAAAACACACTGTGGTTGAGGCCAGTTGCTGTCGATGTACGCGCTGTTATTCCAGAGACTGGTCTGCGACTGGGAGTTGCCCGTTTTCGTCAGATTGTCGATGTGTGCGGGGCAGCAACTCATTTGCGACGGATATAATCAGTTGCCAGTCCGATGTACGCTAGGCTTTAGGGTGTATTCAGACCAGAAAAGTCCTTTTGCTCCGGTTCGTCTTCAGTCTGTACTTCTTGCAAGTGAACTTTTTTTATAAACATATCAACGCGTGTGACGATCGGCGCTCCTATTGGACAGCGAGAGCTCACGGAGAATAGATGGAGGAAAATATCGAGCTCGTACGTCTGCTCTGTCCATGTTTGCTTTTTTTAGAGCAAAACAACCGCATTTTTGTGTGTCTTTTCCAGAGTTGGGTTATTTGTGCCTCTGCCCAAATTTCAAGGAGGCTCAGTGTCTCCTCGTTGCTCCAGGTCTGCCCACGGCTCGTTGTTGTGTAGCGTTAGCAGCTGTGACGCGTGGCCAATTCCTCACAGTTTCTGTCTGTGGCTTGTTAAGTCCAAAAAATGCGCACATAATCTTGGAGTTGTGTCGGATCGACACCGGTTGTATTCAGACCTGAATCGACTCGGACCAGAGTTTGTTTGGAAGCGGACCGAGGCCACCTATAAAAGTGGGTCTCGGTCCGGACCAGGATTCGTTTGTGTGTATTCACACCTGCATAAAAGGTCCGGATCAGAGTTCCAAATGAAACCTGGTCCGTTTAAAGTGGACCAAAAGTGCAGGTCTGAATACACCCTAAATGATCCAGGGGCGGAAAAATGAAAGTAATTTTTTCACCTTGTGAGGACAGCTCAAGGGTTAAACGGATAACAGGTTGTGGAAAGCAGCAGTTGAGAACCACCGGCGTACACATACAAAACATGAATCACTCTCAAAACCATCTTTGAGTTTGTAAATAACCGGGGAAGAGGCGACGACATAGTCCAACGCTGTGAAAAGTTGATGTTACTCTTTTCTGTCCCCGTGGTGCTCCTCCGCGGCGCTGTGCAGCTGTTGTATCACATCTGGATTCACACAGCGACGGGTCAAAGGTCACGCTCTGATGTGGAGATTCACAAACAGCCCTGGATCCGACCACAGCTGCAGAGAAAGTGCAGCAGAACAAGAAAACAACAAAGTGACGAACAAAAGCCAGATGTTTCTGCTGAGAACATTTCTCAAACACGAGACACAAAGTTTACTGTTCGGGTCCAAGTCCTTTTAAACAAATCTACTTTAAAGTACAAATATGAGGGAAGGTTTGAGTTAAAGCTGGAGTGCCTAGGTTTGGTCTTTTTTCTCATGAAGATTTTTTTTTTTTTTTCAACAGAAAGAGTCATTTCATAAAAAAATCTCTATTAAAGCTGCGGTGTCTAACTTTCAAACCACAAAAACATTGTAATAAAATCAATAAGTAGTACTCGATAGTATCTTTGGCCTCTATCACATCTTTAGGACTTTTGGTTCTGTGTCTCCCTTCAGTCAGGGCGAGCTGAAGAGTCCTCGTCTGGACCCAAAGCTCCACTGCGAGGTCCCGTTCCAGATGCTGGACTGGAACAGTGGCCTGAGCTCAGAGAAGATTAGCTACAACCCCTGGAGCCTGCTATATAAGCTTCATATAGTACCTCACAAGGCTTTCGTCCAAGTTTGCAAAAGATACATTGTTTCCAGGTGAAGATGGAAGGCTGCTTTAAGAAAATAATAATAATAATAATGCATTGGTTTTATATAGCGCAGTGAGTTGTCCTTTAAGGACAAACAACATGACATTTTTATGACACTAAAACGTAGATACCTCAGCTTCTATGAAAATGTTCACTAAATTTGATTTGATCTGGTTTTAAATATAGTAAATATCGAAATATTCATCTGCTTTGCTCCATGGTTTCTGATTGTTGTTGTTTTCCCATAGAACTGCTTGTCATTTCAATGATTGTATTATTATTAAATCTGTAATAGTGTTTGCGGCCTTACTTTTTACAGCGCCCTTAGCCTGAGAAAGCGTCTGTATGTGTGGTTCCTTAACGGTGGCTCCTGCAGAGTTCCTGCTCCTGGAGAACGTGGTGCATCACTTCTCCTTCCCCTGCATCCTGGACCTGAAGATGGGCACGCGGCAGCACGGAGACGACGCCTCAGAGGAGAAGGCAGCGAGGCAGATGAAGAAGTGTGAGCAGAGCACGTCTGCAACACTCGGGGTCCGCGTCTGTGGCATGCAGGTAACACACACGCACACACAGATACACACACACACACACACACTGGGCAATCAAGGCCGCCTTACAAAAGGTACAAAGTTGTGCCACTCTTGGGTAAAAATGACCTGCCATAGATGATTAAAAGTAGAAGAAAAACATTCTAAATTAGGATCTAAAAGGGTCTAAATAATCCAGGGCTGGTGAAGTTATGAAAAGTCATCAATTTCAGCTTGAAAAGATGTATATTTAGGGTGTTTTTTAATCACTATGGCAGGTACATTTGACCCAAGGGTAAGCATACCGTGAAATGTAGGATCATAGTGAATTGGCATGTTTTCCCTTTATCAACCTCATCACTCCTGTCCTGAAATGGCTCCACTGGCTTCCCATCACCCACTGCATGCAAAATCCTCACTTTCAAGACCATCCACAACCCTGCCCCGGTTTGGAAGTGTGTCAGGGAAAAAGCGTGTTCCAGAGCTGGTGAGAAGGCACCAGGAGCTTGTGGAAGAGTAGGATTTTGAATGCGGACGGTGATGGGGAAGCCAGTGGAGCCGTTTCAGGACAGGGGTGATGTGGTTGATGGAGGCAGTGTGTGTGTGAAGATGCGTTGGATTTTGTTGAGAGTTCTTTGAGGGAGCCCAAACGGATGGGAAGTGCAGTAACCCAGACAGGAAGTGACGAGACTATGACCCAGGACTGCAGTGGACTGAGGGAGGGGAGGGGGGGGGGGAGGCGGAGGCGGTGGATGCTGCGAATGGGAAAGAAAGAGGAGCGAGTGACGTAGCTAATGTGGGAGCAGAAGGAGCGAGAACTATCGAGAATGACACCCAGACTCTCAACCTGGAGGAAGAGAGATGTAGAGTTGTTGATTTTGTTTAGGGTGGATTTGGTTCTGTTCTCGTGCTGTCGAGATAAAGAATGTTCGAAGTGAACCAAGTGTGTGATTGTGCGTTTTCCATATTTCTTGTGATCTTATTGTTTTTTTATGTTTTTAACTTTTCTTCAGTCCCAGCAAATGATGGACTTTATCGCCCCCTGGAGGCTATTCAACTCTATTATTTAGTTCAAACTTCTAAACAAAAGAAAAATCATACAAAATAAAACAATAAAACACCTATCACTTGTTCAGCAAGGAACACACACAGAGACAAACGGGAACACACTGAGACACACACACTCACACAGAGACAGACTCGCACACAGACAGACACGCACACAGACACACGCACACAGACAGACACGCACACAGACATACACACAGAGACAGACTCGCTCGCACACAGACGGACTCGCTCGCACACACACACACAGACAGACACACACACAGACAGACACGCACACACACAGACACGCACACAGACAGACAATCACAGACATACACACAGAGACAGGCTCGCTCGCACACAGACGGACTCGCTCGCACACACACAGACAGACACACACACAGACAGACTCGCACACAGACAGACACGCACACAGACAGACACGCACGCACACAGACACGCTCACAGACAGACAATCACAGACATACACACAGAGACAGACACGCACGCACACAGACACGCACACAGACAGACAATCACAGACATACACACAGAGACAGGCTCGCTCGCACACAGACGGACTCGCTCGCACACACACACACAGACAGACACACACACAGACAGACACGCACACAGACAGACACGCACGCACACAGACACGCTCACAGACAGACAATCACAGACAGACTCCCGAGACAGACACATAGGAACTTGCACACACACACACACACACACTAATACATATTTTCCTTTTCCCTGGTTCAGGTTTACCAGCTGAACACGGGGCACTACCTCTGCAGAAACAAATACTACGGTCGCGGTTTGTCGATCGACGGCTTCAGAGAGGCGCTGTTCCAGTACCTCCACAACGGGAAGACCATCAGAAGGGACCTGTTCGAACCCATCCTCCACAAGCTGCGCAGCCTCAAGTCCGTGCTGGACAAACAGGCCTCCTACCGCTTCTACTCCTCCTCCCTGCTCATCATCTACGAGGGGAAGGTGAGGCCAGTCTGTAGAGCATCACCAAACACCTCAAAGTGATCTGATTGGGCC
The DNA here is from genome assembly GCA_964034765.1 of Knipowitschia caucasica. NCBI lineage: Eukaryota > Metazoa > Chordata > Actinopteri > Gobiiformes > Gobiidae > Knipowitschia > Knipowitschia caucasica. Next base: position 40,121,049 of record OZ035830.1, on the reverse strand, counting down.
AAATAGACACAAAAACACACTGATACATACATACAGTATACAGAGCGTGTTGCTGATTTATCTGCGGATCTATATGGTATATATTTGTTGCACTAGACTCAAGGATGCAGTGTTATGCTTATCAAGCTAAAGACAGAGATTATTGTTATAGGAGAGATCATTTTAAAGTTTTTCTCAACTTAAAGATGCAGTCAGTGATTTTTTTTCCAGATGCATTTTTTTAAATATTGTGGGGAAAACGTCCCTAAACCCTAAAAGTAGTCAAGTAATCATGTGTTATCAAGTAGTAATGGAATTGACCAGATGCCTTTAGTCTCCAAAAATTAGCTTACCCATAAAAATAAGCCAATGGGATTCGTTCATCTCCAACGAACCAATGGGATGCGTTTACCCCCTTCACCCTCTTCCTGTTTCTCACAAGTGCACAGGAGTTATCGGATTTTCTAAAACCTAAAATGGCTGAACAGAAAAGCCCAATTTCACGTTTGTCGCCCACTCTCCCTGTTGTGAGAAAGAAAAGAAAATGCTGGATGTTTGGTTTGTTGGAGAGGGGAGGGGGAGTGGGTTCGAGTTGGTGCTACGGCTAAGCTAACAACATCGCTAACTGCATCTTTAATATTCACGTGTCTTAATTATCTTTACTAACTTCTCTCGTCTCCGCAGGAATCGCAGGACAGCTCTCCGTGGCATCCGCGCGAGCCCCACTGCTTCCTCGCCGACTCCGCCCACTGTGCCACAGACACTCCCACAAAGGCCCCGCCCCCCAAACCCCCGGCCCCTCATCAGCCCCCCCTGGTGGACGTTCGCATGATCGACTTCGCTCACTCCACTTTCAAAGGCTTCCGGGGGGACACTGCTGTGCACGACGGCCCGGATCGAGGCTACGTGTTCGGACTCGAGAGCCTGGTGGGCATCCTGGAAGACCTCCGAGACGAGAACTGTCCCGCGCACCAAACCGCCTCCTCTTCCTCCTCCTCCTCCTCCTCCTCCACCCGAAAATAAATCAGAAGAAGACAAAAAAAAACAACAAAAAAAGACCCGTGACTCCCAAATGTGCTTCTGTATGTGAGGACCTTTACAAAGTCTATTTTAATTGGTCCAATGTTGTGTTTTTATCAGTGGAGTCTAGTGGAAATGTTAATCGTTATTTTAAACACAAACAATATTATTATTATGGAGATTTTAAAGGCGGGTTTGTGGGAGCGACGACACAAGAGGTGACGGAAAATTACAGGTAGAATGTCCAGTAGGCTGCGAGACAGAAGTGGGTAGTTTAGTCGCTACCGGCAACAATGGAAGCCAAAATATGTCAAAAAGAAAAACATATACTTTAAAATGGATTTTCAGTGGCTTTGTGTAGACCTGCATATTTACATGGTGTGGGAATTGGTAAAAATGCGTCAGTTCAATAGTATTGCAATTTTTGGGCCACAATTCTATATTTTTGCGATCCTTAACATATCGCGATACAGCAGGATTTGCGATTCAATTCTGTGATATATTCCGAATAAACTGAGAGGACATGAATCGCAAAATGTCATATTTTATGGTCTGCAGATTAGAAGAAGTGCAAAAACCAAGAAGGGTGATGCAAATACTTTATCCTGTAACATTCAGAGACACAGGACCTCGTTACAGGAATTAATTATAAAATTGTTATTCTCTGACTATTAATATTATTATTTAAATACAATAAACGAGTCACAAAGCAGACATAATTGAGGAACATAAACCTCAGATGTAAAAAAAAAAGGGAAAACACAAAAGTGAAACTGATAATTCTTCTGTATTGATTTTAATTATGTGCGCAAAATATCGTGAAAAAAACAATTTATTTATTTTTTTCACCACTAATATTTACAGAATTGAGCTTAATTTGGCCATCCTTTCCTCCGTTCAATCCGTCCATTTTTTCCTCTTCATCTGTTGCCGGGTCGCGGGGGCAGCAGTCTGAGCAGAGACGCCCAGACTTCCCTCTCCACACACTTCCTCCAGCTCATCTGGGGGAACCCTCCTTTCCTATTCTCTCTAAATAACAGTAGAAGGGTGTGTGGAAGTATCTCGGCCTCTCTGTTTTCGATCTGTCTGTCAGGAGATTTGAGATGGAACCGTTTCAAACTTATCAACATGGACAGGTGCGACTTTGACCTGGTGTAGAGGCAATGATATAAGTGCTTTTGATGTCATGCTTATCTTGGAACTTGATTTTGGAAAGATCCTTGGAAAGACCCTTGGATAGATCCTTGGAAAGACCCTTGGAAAGATCCTTGGAAAGACCCTTGGAAAGATCCTTGGAAAGACCCTTGGATAGATCCATGGAAAGACCCTTGGAAAGATCCTTGGAAGGACCCTTGGAAAGACCCTTGGAAAGACCCTTGGCTAGATCCATGGAACGACCCTTGGAAAGATCCTTGGAAGGACCCTGAGAAAGACCCTGGGAAAGACCCTTGGATAGATCCTTGGAAAGACCCTTGGACAGATCCTTGGATAGATCCTTGGAAAGACCCTTGGAAAGATCCTTGGAAGGACCCTTGGAAAGACCCTTGGATAGATCCTTGGATAGATCCTTGGATAGATCCTTGGAAAGACCCTTGGACAGATCCTTGGAAAGATCCTTGGAAGGACCCTTGGATAGATCCTTGGATAGATCCTTGGATAGACCCTTGGATAGATCCATGGAAAGACCCTTGGAAGGACCCTTGGATAGATCCTTGGATAGACCCTTGGATAGATCCATGGAAAGACCCTTGGAAAGATCCTTGGGTAAATTATCTTTCCAATAAAGTTCAAGTCTACAGTAACACACACACAGCTGGCCAGATTCACTTCATCAACATTTGTACGGCTTCTTTTAAAGATAATGTTACTTTTCAAATTTCAAGGAGAGTCAAAATCTTTGGCTAGACCCGCCCATTCTCTCAACTATGCAGCTTCCTGATTGGTCGAAATCATTTCAAATCCTTGAGGCCCCTCGTCATTGGTCCGACTGTTCTCCTCCAGCTAATCTTACTGGTCGAAGCTATGCCGAAGGGGAAGGACTATTCAAAAATATATTATTGTTGAGAAATACTTGCTATGGTGGTCAGAAATATACATTATTATATATACATGTACACAATTAAATACATAGTAGGTAGCTAGCTTGAAATAAAACCTTGTCCCGGGAGAATTCTTGAATAACTGGTTGGATTACATCATTTGACACATGTGGATGATGCTCCTCCCTAATAATCCCATTGTTTCTGGAATAATCTCCGGAGGCGGTGGCTGTGGTTTGGGTAAAAATGGGTAAAAATAGTGAGTTTGTGGTAGTTTTCCTGCACCTCATGAGTCTTTGCTTCCATGAACTCGCTGAATGATTTTGCACTTGTGACAGAGCCATAGCCCAAAACACACATTTCGATATTTGTGAGGACATTACAAACTATTCATGTTTCGTCTAAATTATTATTATTTTTTGATTTGAGAATTTGGCAGAAATGCACAAAAATGTTTCTGAATGTCGTCAAAAGGGAAGCGTTTTAAAATTGTTTGCACTTTTTTTTTTTTTGGGTTTGAACATTTCCTGTTACTGTTTGACTTTTTTTGATGTAGGAGTTTTTATATTGTACAGGCTACAGTGATTAAATCATAATTTGCCAAAAAAAACCATTTTATATTTTTCAATTTTTACAGGTTTCTGGAGATTTCTTTTTTAAATTTTGGTGAATTTGCAGCTTGTTTTATGTCGACTGGAAAAAGGGCCATTGACGTTAACATAAACATACACGGGGGAACTTTAAGATATTTAAACAAATATGAAAATTAATGGAGTTTTAAGGGAACATGTTTTACTTGACTTTTTTTATTAACACCAGAATTCAGAAGCTTCTAGAACTATCCCAGAGTTTTAGACTTATTCTTACTGCTCCCATTCAAAGCAATAGAATTCTTAGAAATTCACCCAAAACAGATATTTCCACCATATTGGTCAAAAGTATTTTATAAGGATTGATTTTTTACTTTACTCCAGGTACATGAGTAATTACGATTCCCAACGCTAAAAGCCGCCATTTTGACTGCCCTGGAAGAACTGGTGTTTAAGACAAATATGAGTATGTTTTTGTCTCTCAGACTGACAACTACTTCAGTCCTGGTTTCTTGGCTTTTCCCAGTTTTATCTTTTACCCAAGGTACATGAGCGGAGTAAGCCACCAAATGGACTGCTCTTGGAATTCTAGTGTTAAAAACGATGACTTCAGTCCTGGCTTCTTAGCTTTTTCCCGGTTTAATCTTCTTCTTGTCATTTCCAAATTCTTGTCCTTTCAAAAAATCTCTCAAAATGTCCTCACAAATATGACTTTATCAATGTAACCATGAAGAATCTACAAGACCAGCCTCGACCAATCGCCTTCACTGCAAAAAAAAAAAGACAAATATACGTTTTTAATGCTGGAAGTGAGTCGTGTTTATGTGGATTTGATTCTGAAACGACAGAACAAGTGTCAAATGTCCTGCTGTATTTTAAAAAGGTGAATTAGACGATGTTATTTAAGCCTTTTCTCACTTGGAAAGCGAGAAATAGAACCTTCCAGCGGTTCAAACACAGCTTGGTCCATTTGCAGATCATGATTAAAGCTGGGGTACCTAACTTTTTCCTTATTAATAATACCTTTCATTTGCCTCAACAGAAAAAGTCTTGTATATGTCAAATGGTGCGAAAACATCAGACCCCAACATGCCGTCTTCATAGTAGTAAACGTGTTATTGTTTAGCATACTCTGATCCCTGTGAGTCACTTTTTGACTATTTAGGCTGAGAGCTGATTGGCTGAGTGAGGGTGGTCCTAGCGATGGATCCAATAGTTACATGTGGTTTGAAAGTTAGGTACCCCAGCTTTAAAGGGCCACTGCGCAACTTTCCTGATGGGGTCCGTTTCCTGCTTATCGCCATGGAGATGTTATTTATTTGCTTGGAATGTCTCTCAGTAAGATATACAACTTTTCTTCAGCTCATAAACGTGGATTCGTGAGTCAGGGTGCTTGCTCTTTTTCCAAATTAAAATTCCAGACTTTTTCCAGACTTTTAGCAGTGACATCACAAAAATCAAAAAACCAAGCGTTGATCTCAGTTCACGCCTTTGAGCACGCTGTAAAAAAGATTCTCCATACTTCATTAAGACTTTCACACAAAATTCAAGACTTTTCAAGGTCTGGAAGGCAGTGTTTCAAAATTCCATATTTATAAAGACTTTCGAGACTTGCGCAAGCCCCCTGTAAGTGTGGCTCTCCTCTCCGCAGACATGACTTATAACTTTGGAATGTTTATGGCCATATTGAGTGACATTTCAGGCAAAAAAAAGAAAATTTAAGGTGGTCCCAAGATAAACCGAGCCGCTATCAGGTACCTTGTGTTGTATCACTTTCAAAACGACCCAAAACAAGATGATTATTTCAACTAATTGTTCACGTTTTTTGACTTTTTTTTTTTTTTGCAGTGAACTCTCCCTGTTCGCCCTATGACTCCTGTCTCCTCCCTTTGTCTTTTCAACCGTGGGTGAAACCAAACGTTTATTTCTGTATAAAAAAAGCAGGTGTTGTGTTCAAAGCAATAGCAGAGGAGATTTGTAGATCAGCCTTAACTGTTTATTAAATATGGAAATATATATCTATGTATCTTTCTGTGGAATATTATTTTCTTACTGTCAAAGACATAAAGTCCACTATGAACGTCTTCTCCAGAGTGTTTGTCGGCGGCCATTTTGGGACGGTTTGACGGCGATTGGTGCGTCCTTGTGGCGCTACCGTCATGTGAAAGTCAGATCCTGTCAGACCTCTGAAGTTAAGCAGGGCAGGGCTTGGGTAGTACTGTGATGGGAGACCTCTGGGAACACGAGGGTGACACTTCCCCAACATTAAAGTGAGTTTGTGTGTGCGTGTGAATGGTTGGTGGGGATTAGAGGGGGCTGATGGCACATACTGGTTGCCTTGATTGTGTCAGTGTGCCCCAGGGCAGCTGTGGTAGGGCAGTAGTTTAGGACCGCCGTGTATGGAGTAAATAAAGTGTCTAAAAATAAGTCCTAAACGTTATTATTTTATAATTTTAGGGGGAAAAGGGGAAAAATTATATTGATATTATCCAAAATAAGTCACATTTTTTCAACGTAGACATCAATATTTCGAGTATTTTGTTGATGTAAAAAACTCAGGTAGGCGTAAAATCTGTCATTAAATACTGAGGCACTCCGTTTGGAAAGTTAAGTAAAAGTCTTGTGTCATTTAGATCAGGATTATTCTTATAAAAACAACAACATGAGACCGCATCGTTTGTCTTCATATGTTTTATTGATGTCGAGCCTGGGAAAAACCAGCAACAACACGACCCAGAGGCATTTTGAATTATTCACAGATAATGACAGAGATTCTAAGCCATTTGAATTGGTGGCCAAATGAACGCGTTCTAACCTAAAATAATTTGTGAGAGAAAAACCCCTTAAAGATTTTTTGACCATTTAAAATTTAGAAAACAATTAAGTTTGGAATTTCAGGTATTTTTTCTTAGGTAGAAAATATTTGGTGAAATGATATAACAATACATACATACAAATAGGCGTTCCTTCTGTAGCTCCCTGTGCTACCACCAGAGGGAGCCAGATTTTTTTTCTTTTTTCTACAAAATGGGAAAATTACCAGTTGCAAATACAAGCATGTGATTGTGAGAGATGAACAAAACACTAAACTACTAATATAGGACTGAGACAGATGGGGCGGAGCTACATCTTCTTCTGGTATTAGCGTGGATGGATTGAAAAACAACTGCAGGTTTTTGATGATGTTGTAACATGGTCCAAAGCTTCTTTCGAGTTTTCTCATTCTCAGCCCAGTGCGGGACGAGGAAACACAAAGGCACTTGTTTGGATCTCATTTAGACAAGCCCTACCCCCGACTGATCCACATCGAAACGTTTTGTTCTCACGCTGAATATCCAATCAGAAAGCAGAATTAGAATGACCTCGGTTGCCAGTTTCTGTGGTGAAATCCAGCTGGTTTGGTCATTGCCTGGACCTCAGCAGACACAGCCCTGCAGCGCTCCACATGCAGAGAAACAAATGTATTTATCCACAACATATTCTGCGGCGACTTCTATCTAACTACACATAAGGACTTGCTTTAAAATCTTCTTACATTAATATTTTAATTTTACGGAGCCCCATGAAAAGTTAGTGATTTTTTACTGAAGCCTCATTTCCACAGCGCAAAAACACAGGAATTGAATCCAAAAACCTTCACAACCAAAAGAAAAGTGTTTTAGGGTCACACGACTGAAAGCAGACTGGACCGGACTAGAGCATGTTTAAACCAGGACTGAATCAGAACTGGACCAGGACTGGACCATGTTTAAACTAGGACTGAATCTGGACTGGACCGGGATTGGACCAAACTAAGGGCTGCAAGCAGGACTGAACGAGGACTGGACCTGGACAAGAACTGAACCAGGACTATCCTCGTCCTTCATGATGTGCTGCCGATGGATACACATGGGTCTGGAAAAAGCTACGGTAGCTTCACAGGACAAATAAGTAATATTTATTTATATAGCGCCTTTCACAGACCAGAGTCACAAAGACCTTTACAATTGTGGGAATTTGTCTCTCACTCCACACAGAGAGCAGGGACTCGAGAAGGATTGGACAAGGACCGGACCGGGACTAGAGAAGGACTGGACCAGGACTGGACAAGAGAAGGATTGGAGAAGGATTGGACAAGGACTGGACCGGGAGTGGAGGAGGATTGGACCAGGACTGGACCAGGACTAGAGAACGATTGGACCAGGACTGGACCAGGACTAGAGAAGGACTGGACCGGGACTGGACCAGGACTAGAGAAGGATTGGCCCATGACAGGACCGGGACTAGAGAAGGATTGGACCAGGACTAGAGAAGGATTGGACCAGGACTAGAGAAGGATTGGACCAGGACTAGAGAAGGACTGGACCAAGACTAGAGAAGGATTGGACCAGGACTGGACCAGGACTAGAGAAGGACTGGACCAGGACTGGACCGGGACTAGAGAAGGATTGTACCAGGACTGGACCAGGACTAGAGAAGGATTGGACCAGGACTAGACCAGGACTGGAGAAGGATTGGACCAGGACTGGACAGGGACTAGAGAAGGATTGGACTAGGGCTGGATCGGGACTAGAGAAGAATTGGACCAGGACTAGACCAGGACTAGAGAAGGATTGGACCAGGGCTGGATCGGGACTAGAGAAGGATTGGACCAGGACTAGAGAAGGATTGGACCAGGATTGGACCAGGATTGGACCAGGATTGGACCAGGACTAGAGAAAGATTGGATCAGGGCTGGACCAGGACTACAGAAGGATTGGACCAGGGCTGGATCGGGACTAGAGAAGGACTGGACCAGGACTAGAGAAGGATTGGACCAGGACTAGAGAAGGATTGGACCAGGATTGGACCAGGATTGGACCAGGATTGGACCAGGACTGGACCAGGACTAGAGAAAGATTGGATCAGGGCTGGACCAGGGCTGGACCAGGACTACAGAAGGATTGGACCAGGGCTGGATCGGGACTAGAGAAGGACTGGACCAGGACTAGAGAAGGATTGGACAAGGATTGGACCAGGATTGGACCAGGATTGGACCAGGATTGGACCAGGACTGGACCAGGGCTGGACCGGGACTAGACAAGGATTGGACCGGGACTCAAGAAGGAATGGACCAGGACTGGAGCAAGACTGGACCAGAACCGGACAAAGCCAGTGGTCCTAAACTCTTGGTCAAACTCTTTTGTCAGCCACTGTATTCAAGATGGCGTACGGACATGTAGAGTCCTCCAGCCTCATGGACATTTATGAGTCACATTCTAAGCCTGGGACAACAATTCAAAAACATGGTGGAGGTAAATATTCCACAAACAGTCACATTTGTTCTGAGTTAACATGTTTTATCATTTGGAGCTACTTTAAAAATGACACCGTTAAATACACAACAATGGGGAACCTTTTTCTCACATCACAAAAGCCCAAATAAAAGCGTGTGTGATGATTGGTCTGCCTTAGTCCGGGCCCTTGTACAGCTCGTACTCTCTGAACAGGATGTAGTGTTTCAGTCTCTGTGGCAGCGGCAGGAAACTCATGAAGGTGGCGGACCGCAGCCGCAGCCGCCCCAGGCAACGGCGGATTCTCAGGCGACACAAGTGCTGCAGCGACCGCGGGTTTTCTGAGGGAAGAGGAAAGAAAAAGCACAATAAAAAAACACATATCTCCAAAGAACCAGTCAAACCGGTTCCTCAAAGGGCCGGTGTGGCTGCAGGTTTTCATTCCAACCAAGAAGGACCAACCCTGGGTTTTTGAGTTTTTTGTTGCCTAAGGACAGTGGTGATGATCCAGGACTTGTACTAGCATTTATGGACATTGGTCAACCATCCCCTATGGACCACTGACCGACTCCCACTGATGTCTGCTGTCGTTGTGTCCTTGGGCAAGACACTTAACCCCACTTTGCCTGAAGCCCCCGCTGAAAGCCCAAGGCTCCTGTGGACTCACCGCCTGCCTGACCCAGAAATGGACAAAGGGGAAGAAAATGGATAGATGGACTCAACAAAACCGCTGAATTCACCAACACAGATCAGAGAATTAAACAGCTAAAGGAGCAGTATGTAAACATGTGGCCAAGAGTGGTACTGCAGCCTCTCCCACTCTCCCTGACTCAGGTTGCCAGATATGCAGACGAATCCAGCTGGGACCATAACAGCTGAATAGACAAGAGTTTTGTCAACAACAAATCTATAACCAACACCTTTTTCACAAAGATAGAAATCCTGGTTTTATTCCTTGTTTTGTCGTTAATGATTTGAAAATCATAACGAGACCTTTTTTAGTTCTGCGCCACATGGTACTTTACCAGTGAGATTAGCTCCACACGGTGAGTTCTGGCGCCCGGATCACAGACTTTCTGATTGATGAAACGGTGGAGGGCGGGACATCGAGATTTAGGGGCTGGAAAAATCTGAACTACTGTTATCAGTTAAAGAAGTATTGGAAAAGAGCAGGCAACATTAGCTCAGTTGGTAGAGCCTGAAGGTCGTGGGTTCAATTCCCACCTCGACACCTTCTCCACCGACTCCCACTGATGACTGCTGTCGTTGTGACCTTGGGCAAGACACTTAACCCCACTTTGCCTGAAGCCCCCGCTGAAAGATCAAGACTATGCTCACACTTACAGAGCAGCCGTCCTCCTGTGGACTCACCACCTGCAGAGGGTCAGTGAGGGGCTGGTGCTATGAGACTTGGGTGGCATCTCTGACTGCCACCCCCCTGACCCAGAAATGGATTAAGGGGAAGAAAATGGATGGATGGAAAAGAGCATGATTTATTTATGCCTTTAGAGATTAGGGCCCTTTAATGATGCATGAAAATCTTACATATTGCTACTTTAAAACACAAAAAATGCAATTATAAAAACATTTTTAAAAATCCTTTGATCCATAAGAGGCAGATGACCAATGTCCATAATTGCCGTTGAATGGTGAGTCTCCTGGACCCTCCTGCATCGACAAGGAACCGCTCTGAAAAAATATACAGCACAGTAGCGCCCCTGGAGGAAAAGGTTGGAGACCCCCAGCCTTAAATAGAGCCTATAGAGTTTAGGGAGTCCGAGAGGGTGGACCCAGACCCAGACCCAGACCCAGACCCAGACCCAGACCCAGACCCAGACCCTGACCCAGACCCAGACCCAGACCCAGACCCTGAGACTGACCCAGACCCAGACCCAGACCCAGACCCTGACCCAGACCCAGACCCAGACCCTGACCCAGACCCAGACCCAGACCCAGACCCAGACCCAGACCCAGACCCAGACCCAGACCCAGACCCAGACCCAGACCCTGACCCAGACCCTGACCCAGACCCAGACCCAGACCCAGACCCAGACCCAGACCCAGACCCAGACCCAGACCCAGACCCAGACCCAGACCCAGACCCTGACCCAGACCCAGACCCTGACCCAGACCCAGACCCAGACCCTGACCCAGACCCAGACCCAGACCCAGACCCAGACCCTGACCCAGACCCAGACCCAGACCCAGACCCAGACCCAGACCCAGACCCAGACCCAGACCCAGACCCAGACCCAGACCCAGACCCAGACCCTGACCCAGACCCAGACCCAGACCCTGACCCAGACCCAGACCCAGACCCAGACCCAGACCCAGACCCTGAGACTGACCCAGACCCTGACCCAGACCCAGACCCAGACCCAGACCCAGACCCTGACCCAGACCCAGACCCAGACCCTGAGACTGACCCAGACCCAGACCCAGACCCTGACCCAGACCCTGACCCAGACCCTGACCCTGACCCAGACCCAGACCCAGACCCAGACCCAGACCCAGACCCAGACCCAGACCCAGACCCTGACCCAGACCCAGACCCAGACCCTGACCCAGACCCAGACCCAGACCCTGACCCAGACCCAGACCCAGACCCAGACCCAGACCCTGAGACTGACCCAGACCCTGACCCAGACCCAGACCCAGACCCAGACCCAGACCCAGACCCTGACCCAGACCCAGACCCAGACCCAGACCCTGAGACTGACCCAGACCCAGACCCAGACCCTGACCCAGACCCTGACCCAGACCCAGACCCTGACCCAGACCCAGACCCAGACCCAGACCCAGACCCAGACCCAGACCCAGACCCAGACCCTGACCCAGACCCAGACCCAGACCCTGACCCAGACCCAGACCCAGACCCTGACCCGACCCAGACCCTAGACCTGAGACCCCAGACCCTGACCCAGACCCAGACCCTGACCCAGACCCTGACCCAGACCCAGACCCAGACCCAGACCCAGACCCAGACCCAGACCCAGACCCAGACCCAGACCCAGACCCAGACCCAGACCCAGACCCGACCCTGACCCTGACCCAGACCCAGACCCAGACCCAGACCCAGACCCAGACCCAGACCCAGACCCAGACCCAGACCCAGACCCAGACCCAGACCCAGACCCTGACCCAGACCCAGACCCAGACCCAGACCCAGACCCTGAGACTGACCCTGACCCTGACCCAGACCCAGACCCAGACCCAGACCCAGACCCAGACCCAGACCCAGACCCAGACCCAGACCCAGACCCAGACCCAGACCCTGACCCTGACCCAGACCCAGACCCAGACCCAGACCCAGACCCAGACCCAGACCCAGACCCAGACCCAGACCCAGACCCAGACCCAGACCCAGACCCGACCCTGACCCTGACCCTGACCCAGACCCAGACCCAGACCCAGACCCAGACCCAGACCCAGACCCAGACCCAGACCCAGACCCAGACCAGACCCAGACCCAGACCCAGACCCAGACCCTGACCCTGACCTGACCCAGACCCAGACCCAGACCCAGACCCAGACCCAGACCCAGACCCAGACCCAGACCCAGACCCAGACCCAGACCCTGACCCAGACCCAGACCCAGACCCAGACCCAGACCCAGACCCAGACCCAGACCCAGACCCTGAGACTGACCCTGACCCTGACCCAGACCCAGACCCAGACCCAGACCCAGACCCAGACCCAGACCCAGACCCTGAGCCAGACCCAGACCCAGACCCTGACCCTGACCCTGACCCTGACCCAGACCCAGACCCAGACCCTGACCCAGACCCAGACCCAGACCCAGACCCAGACCCAGACCCAGACCCAGACCCTGACCCTGACCCTGACCCTGACCCAGACCCAGACCCAGACCCAGACCCAGACCCAGACCCAGACCCAGACCCAGACCCAGACCCAGACCCAGACCCAGACCCAGACCCAGACCCAGACCCAGACCCAGACCCAGACCCCAGACCCAGACCCAGACCCAGACCCAGACCCAGACCCAGACCCAGACCCAGACCCAGACCCAGACCCAGACCCAGACCCAGACCCAGACCCAGACCCAGACCCAGACCTGACCCTGACCCAGACCCAGACCCAGACCCAGACCCTGAGCCAGACCCAGACCCAGACCCAGACCCAGACCCAGACCCAGACCCTGAGCCTGACCCAGACCCAGACCCAGACCCTGACCCTGAGCCAGACCCAGACCCAGACCCAGACCCAGACCCTGAGCCTGACCCAGACCCAGACCCAGACCCTGACCCTGAGCCAGACCCAGACCCAGACCCAGACCCAGACCCAGACCCAGACCCAGACCCAGACCCAGACCCAGACCCTGAGCCTGACCCAGACCCAGACCCTGACCCTGAGCCAGACCCAGACCCAGACCCAGACCCAGACCCAGACCCAGACCCAGACCCAGATCCTGACCCTGAGCCTGACCCAGACCCAGACCCTGACCCTGAGCCAGACCCAGACCCAGACCCAGACCCTGACCCTGACCCAGACCCAGACCCAGACCCAGACCCCAGACCCAGACCCAGACCCTGACCCTGAGCCTGACCCAGACCCAGACCCTGACCCTGAGCCAGACCCAGACCCAGACCCAGACCCAGACCCAGACCCTGACCCAGACCCAGACCCAGACCCAGACCCAGACCCAGACCCAGACCCTGACCCTGACCCTGACCCAGACCCAGACCCAGACCCAGACCCTGACCCTGACCCTGACCCTGACCTGACCCAGACCCAGACCCAGACCCAGACCCAGACCCAGACCCAGACCCAGACCCTGACCCTGACCCAGACCCAGACCCAGACCCAGACCCAGACCCAGACCCAGACCCACACCCAGACCCAGACCCAGACCCTGAGCCAGACCCAGACCCAGACCCAGACCCAGACCCAGACCCAGACCCAGACCCTGAGCCTGACCCAGACCCAGACCCAGACCCTGACCCTGAGCCAGACCCAGACCCAGACCCAGACCCAGACCCAGACCCAGACCCAGACCCAGACCCAGACCCAGACCCTGACCCCTGAGCCTGACCCAGACCCAGACCCTGACCCTGAGCCAGACCCAGACCCAGACCCTGACCCTGACCCAGACCCAGACCCAGACCCAGACCCAGACCCAGACCCAGACCCTGACCCAGACCCAGACCCAGACCCAGACCCAGACCCTGACCCTGAGCCTGACCCAGACCCAGACCCTGACCCTGAGCCAGACCCAGACCCAGACCCAGACCCAGACCCAGACCCTGACCCCAGACCCAGACCCAGACCCAGACCCAGACCCAGACCCTGACCCCTGACCCTGACCCAGACCCAGACCCAGACCCAGACCCTGACCCTGACCCTGACCCTGACCCTGACCCTGACCCAGACCCAGACCCAGACCCAGACCCAGACCCAGACCCAGACCCTGACCCTGACCCAGACCCAGACCCAGACCCAGACCCAGACCCAGACCCAGACCCACACCCAGACCCAGACCCTGACCCTGAGCCTGACCCTGAGCCTGACCCAGACCCAGACCCTGACCCTGAGCCAGACCCAGACCCAGACCCAGACCCAGACCCTGACCCAGACCCAGACCCAGACCCAGACCCAGACCCAGACCCAGACCCAGACCCAGACCCAGACCCAGACCCAGACCCAGACCCAGACCCTGACCCTGACCCTGACCCTGACCCAGACCCAGACCCAGACCCAGACCCAGACCCAGACCCAGACCCAGACCCAGACCCAGACCCAGACCCAGACCCAGACCCAGACCCAGACCCAGACCCAGACCCAGACCCAGACCAGACCTGACCCTGAGCCTGACCCAGACCCAGACCCAGACCCAGACCCAGACCCAGACCCAGACCCAGACCCAGACCCAGACCCAGACCCAGACCCTGACCCTGACCCTGACCCAGACCCAGACCCAGACCCTGACCCTGACCCAGACCAGACCCAGACCCAGACCCAGACCCAGACCCAGACCCAGACCCAGACCCTGACCCAGACCCAGACCCTGACCCAGACCCAGACCCAGACCCAGACCCAGACCCAGACCCAGACCCAGACCCAGACCCAGACCCAGACCCAGACCCAGACCCGACCCTGACCCAGACCCAGACCCAGACCAGACCAGACCCAGACCCAGACCCTACCAGACCCAGACCCAGACCCAGACCCAGACCCAGACCCAGACCCAGACCAGACCCAGACCCAGACCCAGACCCAGACCCAGACCCAGACCCAGACCCAGACCCTGACCCACCAGACCAGACCCAGACCAGACCCAGACCCAGACCCAGACCGACCCAGACCCAGACCCAGACCCAGACCCAGACCCAGACCCAGACCCAGACCAGACCCAGACCCCCAGACCCAGACCCAGACCCAGACCAGACCCGACCCACCGACCCAGACCCAGACCCAGACCCAGACCCAGACCAGACCCAGACCCGACCCAGACCCAGACCCAGACCCAGACCCAGACCCAGACCCAGACCCAGACCCAGACCCAGACCCAGACCCAGACCCAGACCAGACCCAGACCGACCGACCCAGACCCAGACCCAGACCAGCAGACCCAGACCCAGACCCAGACCCAGACCCAGACCCAGACCCAGACCCAGACCCAGACCCAGACCCAGACCCAGACCCAGACCCAGACCCAGACCCTGACCCAGACCCAGACCCAGACCCAGACCCAGACCCAGACCCAGACCCAGACCCAGACCCAGACCCAGACCCAGACCAGACCCAGACCCAGACCCAGACCCAGACCCGACCCTGACCCAGACCCAGACCCAGACCCAGACCCAGACCCAGACCCAGACCCAGACCCAGACCCAGACCCAGACCCAGACCCAGACCCAGACCCAGACCCAGACCCAGACCCAGACCCAGACCCAGACCCAGACCCAGACCCAGACCCAGACCCAGACCCAGACCCGACCCAGACCCAGACCCAGACCCAGACCCAGACCCAGACCAGACCAGACCCAGACCCAGACCCAGACCCAGACCCAGACCCAGACCCAGACCCAGACCCAGACCCGACCGACCCAGACCCAGACCCTGACCAGACCCAGACCCAGACCCAGACCCGACCCAGACCCAGACCCAGACCCAGACCCAGACCCAGACCCAGACCCAGACCCAGACCCAGACCCAGACCCAGACCCAGACCCAGACCCAGACCAGACCCAGACCCAGACCCAGACCCAGACCAGACCCAGACCCAGACCCAGACCCAGACCCAGACCCAGACCCAGACCCAGACCCAGACCCAGACCCAGACCCAGACCCAGACCCAGACCCAGACCCAACGACCCAGACCCAGACCCAGACCCAGACCCAGACCCAGACCCAGACCCAGACCCAGACCCAGACCCAGACCCAGACCCAGACCCTGACCCAGACCCAGACCCAGACCCAGACCCAGACCCAGACCCAGACCCAGACCCAGACCCAGACCCCAGACCAGACCCAGACCCAGACCCAGACCCAGACCCAGACCCAGACCCAGACCCAGACCCAGACCCAGACCCAGACCCAGACCCAGACCCAGACCCAGACCCAGACCCAGACCCAGACCCAGACCCAGACCCAGACCCAGACCCAGACCCAGACCCAGACCCAGACCCAGACCCAGACCCAGACCCAGACCCGACCCAGACCCAGACCCAGACCCAGACCCAGACCCAGACCCAGACCCAGACCCAGACCCAGACCCAGACCCAGACCCAGACCCAGACCCAGACCCAGACCCAGACCCAGACCCAGACCCAGACCCAGACCCAGACCCAGACCCAGACCCAGACCCAGACCCAGACCAGACCCAGACCCAGACCCAGACCCAGACCCAGACCCAGACCCAGACCCAGACCCAGACCCAGACCCAGACCCAGACCCAGACCCAGACCCAGACCCAGACCCAGACCCAGACCCAGACCCAGACCCAGACCCAGACCCCCAGACCCAGACCCAGACCCAGACCCAGACCCAGACCCAGACCCAGACCCAGACCCAGACCCAGACCCAGACCCAGACCCAGACCCAGACCCAGACCCAGACCCAGACCCAGACCCAGACCCAGACCCAGACCCAGACCCAGACCAGACCCAGACCCAGACCCAGACCCAGACCCAGACCCAGACCCAGACCAGACCCAGACCCAGACCCAGACCCAGACCCAGACCCAGACCCAGACCCAGACCCAGACCCAGACCCAGACCCAGACCCAGACCCAGACCCAGACCCAGACCCAGACCCCAGACCCAGACCCAGACCAGACCCAGACCCAGACCCAGACCCAGACCCAGACCCAGACCCAGACCCAGACCCAGACCCAGACCAGACCCAGACCCAGACCCAGACCCAGACCCAGACCAGACCCAGACCCAGACCCAGACCAGACCCAGACCCAGACCCAGACCCAGACCCAGACCCAGACCCAGACCCAGACCCAGACCCAGACCCAGACCCAGACCCAGACCCAGACCCAGACCCGACCCAGACCCAGACCCAGACCCAGACCCAGACCCAGACCAGACCCAGACCCAGACCAGACCCAGACCCAGACCCAGACCCAGACCAGACAGACCAGACCCAGACCAGACCAGACCCAGACCCAGACCCAGACCCCAGACCCAGACCCAGACCCAGACCAGACCCAGACCCAGACCCAGACCCAGACCCAGACCCAGACCCAGACCCAGACCCAGACCCAGACCCAGACCCAGACCCAGACCCAGACCAGACCCAGACCCAGACCCAGACCCAGACCCAGACCCAGACCCAGACCCAGACCCAGACCCAGACCCAGACCCAGACCCAGACCCAGACCCAGACCCAGACCCAGACCCAGACCCAGACCAGACCCAGACCAGACCCAGACCCAGACCAGACCCAGACCCAGACCCAGACCCAGACCCAGACCCAGACCCAGACCCAGACCCAGACCCAGACCCAGACCCAGACCCAGACCAGACCCAGACCCAGACCAGACCAGACCCAGACCCAGACCCAGACCCAGACCCAGACCAGACCCAGACCCAGACCCAGACCCAGACCCAGACCCAGACCCAGACCAGACCCGACCCAGACCCAGACCAGACCCAGACCCAGACCCAGACCCAGACCCAGACCCAGACCCAGACCCAGACCCAGACCCAGACCCAGACCCAGACCCAGACCCAGACCAGACCCAGACCCAGACCAGACCCAGACCCAGACCCAGACCCAGACCCAGACCCAGACCCAGACCCAGACCCAGACCCAGACCCAGACCCAGACCCAGACCCAGACCCAGACCCAGACCCAGACCCAGACCCAGACCCAGACCCAGACCAGACCCAGACCCAGACCCAGACCCAGACCCAGACCCAGACCAGACCCAGACCCAGACCCAGACCCAGACCCAGACCCAGACCCAGACCCAGACCCAGACCAGACCCAGACCCAGACCCACCCAGACCCAGACCCAGACCAGACCCAGACCAGACCCAGACCAGACCCAGACCCAGACCCAGACCCAGACCCAGACCAGACCCAGACCCAGACCCAGACCAGACCCAGACCCAGACCAGACCCAGACCCAGACCCAGACCCAGACCCAGACCAGACCCAGACCCAGACCCAGACCCAGACCCAGACCGACCAGACCCAGACCCAGACCCAGACCCAGACCCAGACCAGACCCAGACCCAGACCCAGACCCAGACCCAGACCCAGACCAGACCCAGACCCAGACCAGACCAGACCAGACCAGACCAGACCCAGACCCAGACCCAGACCAGACCAGACCCAGACCCAGACCCAGACCCAGACCCAGACCCAGACCCAGACCCAGACCCAGACCCAGACCCAGACCCAGACCCAGACCCAGACCCAGACCCAGACCAGACCAGACCCAGACCCAGACCCAGACCCAGACCCAGACCAGACCCAGACCAGACCCAGACCCAGACCCAGACCCAGACCCAGACCCAGACCCAGACCCAGACCCAGACCCAGACCCAGACCCAGACCAGACCCAGACCCAGACCCAGACCCAGACCCAGACCCAGACCCAGACCCAGACCCAGACCCAGACCCAGACCCAGACCCAGACCAGACCAGACCAGACCCAGACCCAGACCCAGACCCAGACCCAGACCCAGACCCCAGACCCAGACCCAGACCCAGACCCAGACCCAGACCCAGACCAGACCCAGACCCAGACCCAGACCCAGACCCAGACCCAGACCAGACCCAGACCCAGACCCAGACCCAGACCCAGACCCAGACCAGACCCAGACCCAGACCCAGACCCAGACCCAGACCCAGACCAGACCCAGACCCAGACCCAGACCCAGACCCAGACCCAGACCCAGACCCAGACCCAGACCCAGACCCAGACCAGACCCAGACCCAGACCCAGACCCAGACCCAGACCCAGACCCAGACCCAGACCCAGACCCAGACCCAGACCCAGACCCAGACCCAGACCCAGACCAGACCCAGACCCAGACCCAGACCAGACCCAGACCAGACCCAGACCCAGACCAGACCCAGACCAGACCCAGACCCAGACCCAGACCCAGACCCGACCAGACCCAGACCAGACCCAGACCGCAGACCAGACCCAGACCCAGACCAGACCAGACCCAGACCCAGACCAGACCCCAGACCCAGACCCAGACCCAGACCCAGACCAGACCAGACCCAGACCCAGACCCCAGACCAGACCCAGACCCAGACCAGACCCAGACCCAGACCCCAGACCAGACCCAGACCCAGACCAGACCCAGACCAGACCCAGACCCAGACCAGACCCAGACCCAGACCAGACAGACCCAGACCCAGACCAGACCCAGACCCAGACCCAGACCCAGACCAGACCCAGACCCAGACCCAGACCCAGACCAGACCCAGACCCAGACCCAGACCCAGACCCAGACCCAGACCAGACCCAAGACCCAGACCCAGACCCAGACCCAGACCCAGACCCAGACCAGACCCAGACCCAGACCAGACCCAGACCCAGAACCCAGACCAGACCCAGACCCAGACCAGACCCAGACCCAGACCCAGACCCAGACCCAGACCCAGACCCAGACCCAGACCCAGACCAGACCCAGACCCAGACCCAGACCAGACCCCCAGACCCAGACCCTGACCCCAGACCCAGACCCAGACCCCCAGACCCAGACCCAGACCAGACCCAGACCCAGACCAGACCAACCCAGACCAGACCAGACCCAGACCCAGACCCAGACCCAGACCCAGACCAGACCCAGACCCAGACCCAGACCCAGACCCAGACCAGACCCAGACCAGACCCAGACCCAAGACCCAGACCAGACCCAGACCCAGACCCAGACCCAGACCCAGACCCAGACCCAGACCAGACCCAGACCAGACCCAGACCCAGACCCAGACCCAGACCCAGACCCAGACCAGACCCAGACCCAGACCCAGACCCAGACCAGACCCAGACCCAGACCCAGACCAGACCCAGACCCAGACCCAGACCCAGACCCAGACCAGACCAGACCCAGACCAGACCCAGACCCAGACCAGACCCAGACCCAGACCCAGACCCAGACCCAGACCCAGACCCAGACCCAGACCAGACCCAGACCCAGACCAGACCCAGACCCAGACCAGACCCAGACCCAGACCCAGACCCAGACCAGACCCAGACCCAGACCCGACCCAGACCCAGACCCAGACCCAGACCCAGACCCAGACCCAGACCCAGACCAGACCCAGACCAGACCCAGACCCAGACCCAGACCCCAGACCAGACCCAGACCAGACCCAGACCCAGACCCAGACCCAGACCCAGACCCAGACCCAGACCCAGACCAGACCCAGACCAGACCCAGACCCAGACCCAGACCCAGACCCAGACCCAGACCAGACCCAGACCCAGACCCCAGACCCAGACCAGACCCAGACCCAGACCCAGACCCAGACCCAGACCCAGACCAGACCCAGACCAGACCCAGACCCAGACCCAGACCCAGACCCAGACCCAGACCCAGACCCCAGACCAGACCCAGACCCAGACCAACCAGACCCAGACCCAGACCCAGACCCAGACCAGACCCAGACCCAGACCAGACCCAGAGACCCAGACCCAGACCCAGACCCAGACCCAAGACCAGACCCAGACCCAGACCCAGACCCAGACCCAGACCCAGACCAGACCCAGACCCAGACCAGACCCAGACCCAGACCCAGACCAGACCCAGACCCAGACCCAGACCCAGACCCAGACCCAGACCCAGACCCAGACCCAGACCAGACCAGACCCAGACCCAGACCCAGACCCAGACCCAACCAGACCAGACCCAGACCCAGACCCAGACCCAGACCCAGACCCAGACCCAGACCCAGACCCAGACCCAGACCCAGACCCAGACCAGACCCAGACCCAGACCCAGACCCAACCCAGACCCAGACCAGACCCAGACCCAGACCCCAGACCAGACCCAGACCCAGAACCCAGACCCAGACCCAGACCCAGACCCAGACCCAGACCCAGACCCAGACCCAGACCCAGACCCAGACCCCAGACCCAGACCCAGACCCAGACCCAGACCCAGACCCAGACCCAGACCCAGACCCAGACCCAGACCCAGACCCAGACCCAGACCCAGACCCTGACCCATACCCCAGACCCAGACCCAGACCAGACCCAGACCCAGACCCAACCCAGACCCAGACCCAGACCAGACCCAGACCCAGACCCAGACCCAGACCCAGACCCAGACCAGACCAGACCCAGACCAGACCCAGACCCAGACCCAGACCCAGACCCAGAACCCAGACCCAGACCCAGACCCAGACCCAGACCCAGACCCAGACCCAGACCCAGACCAGACCCAGACCCAGACCCAGACCCAGACCCAGACCCAGACCCAGACCCAGACCAGACCCCAGACCCAGACCCAGACCCAGACCCAGACCCAGACCAGACCCAGAACCCAGACCCAGACCCAGAATGGGACCCAAAAAAGACCCAGACCAGACCCAGACCCAGACCCAGACCCAGACCCAGACCCAACCCAGACCCAGACCCAGACCCAGACCCAGACCCAGACCCAGACCAGACCCAGACCCAGACCCAGACCCAGACCCAGACCCAGACCCAGACCCAGACCCAGACCCAGACCCAGACCCAGACCCAACCCAGACCCAGACCCAGACCCAGACAGACCCAGACCCAGACCCAGACCCCCAGACCCAGACCCAGACCCAGACCCAGACCAGACCCAGACCCAGACCAGACCCAGACCCAGACCCAGACCCATACCCAGACCCAGACCCAGACCAGACCCAGACCAGACCCAGACCCAGACCCAGACCCAGACCCTGACCAGACCAGACCCTACCCAGACCCAGACCCAGAACCAGACCAGACCCAGACCAGACCCCAGACCCAGACCCAGACCCAGACCCAGACCCAGACCAGACCCAGACCCAGACCCAGACCCAGACCCAGACCCAGACCCAGACCCAGACCCAGACCCAGACCAGACCCAGACCCAGACCCAGACCCAGACCCAGACCCAGACCAGACCCAGACCCAGACCCAGACCCAGACCCAGACCCAGACCAGACCCAGACCCAGACCAGACCCAGACCCAGACCAGACCCAGACCAGACCCAGACCAGACCCAGACCCAGACCCAGACCCAGACCCAGACCCAGACCCAGACCAGACCCAGACCCAGACCCAGACCCAGACCAGACCCAGACCCAGACCCAGACCCAGACCAGACCCAGACCCAGACCCAGACCCAGACCCCAGACCCAGACCAGACCCAGACCCAGACCAGACCCAGACCCAGACCCAGACCCAGACCAGACCAGACCCAGACCAGACCCAGACCCAGACCCAGACCCAGACCCAGACCCAGACCCAGACCCAGACCCAGACCCAGACCCTGACCAGACCCAGACCCAGACCCAGACCCAGACCCAGACCCAGACCCAGACCCAGACCCAGACCCAGACCCAGACCCAGACCCAGACCCAGACCCAGACCCAGACCCAGACCCAGACCCAGACCCAGACCAGACCCAGACCCAGACCCAGACCCAGACCCAGACCCAGACCCAGACCCAGACCCAGACCCAGACCCAGACCCAGACCCAGACCCAGACCCAGACCCAGACCCAGACCCAGACCCAGACCCAGACCCAGACCCAGACCCAGACCCAGACCCAGACCCAGACCCAGACCCAGACCCAGACCCAGACCCAGACCCAGACCCAGACCCAGACCCAGACCCGACCCAGACCCAGACCCAGACCAGACCCAGACCCAGACCCAGACCCAGACCCAGACCCAGACCTGACCCAGACCCAGACCCAGACCCAGACCCAGACCCAGACCCAGACCCAGACCCAGACCC
>OZ035830.1:40079138-40097746 GCA_964034765.1 Knipowitschia caucasica | reverse complement strand
TCCTGCTCCACCCAGAGGCCACTCCACCTCTGCTGCTGTGACCTGAAGGGCTGTTGCTGATTATTACTGTTGTTAGCTTTTTTGAATGATCAATTTTATTTCTTGTTTTTGCTGCTACTTAACACCTGAATTTCTCCGACGGGGCGCAATAAAGTATATATCTATCTTATCTACTGTGTGTATGCAGTGTGTGTTACAGCAGACAGACAGTAGAACATGGGCTACCTCTTATGTTGGGGACACACTGTATTTACACGCAAACATATCAAATCCAAGCTACTACACAATTCTCAAAGCACCGGCCCCTCTCTGACCCTCCTGCAGGTGGAGAGTACACAGGAGGATGGTGATGAAGACCGTGATGACAGCTTGGGGTTCAGTGTCTTCCCCAGGGACACAACGACAGACTCCAGTGTGAGTAGGAGAGACATGAGTGGTGGGGGATTGAACCCATGACCATCAGGTTCAAACACCAATGATAGATAATATAAACAGTTTCCATAGTCATTTTCTAGATTTTGTTTTTCTTATCTACTTATGAGGATCAAAGAATAATGTAAATAAATCAAAACAGTTATTACAAATATTCACATGATTTTAAAACTGACTGCAAATATCTAGATTTTTTTTTGACATTTTGCAATAATCAGAGATACACACATTGCAAACAGACGCATGACGTTGACAAGATGTTTCTATAGTCAACCTTCAATAAATGGAATGGAGCTTTAATGTTGTATTTATATAAAGTGGGGCAGAGAGCATTAGATTATGGGGAGGAGAGTATCGTTACAGAATCGTACCTTGTCCAACACATATCGTATCAAATTGAATCAAAGTAAAAATGCCTGGTCTCTTGGCTAGTGTAGTATGGATTGAATACATTAATACCCAGTCCTAGTTATACAAATTATGTATTTATTTTGTTTGTAAGGATTGTGTTTCTGCTGCTGGACACCTGCATTTCTCCAACAGGTGTCAATAAAGTATCTATCTATCTATCTATCTATCTAGTATCCTGATGAAGTCAGTATTTTCACTGGACCCCGTGGCGTTCGTGCATTGGCTCTGAATACGTCTCAAACTGAAGTTAAAGTCAGTGTGTGTAAATGTTCTCACCTGATGAATGAATGGCTCCAGAGACACGCCCCCTCTCTGAGCCCCGCCCACAGACCCTCCCGGCAGTTTGGATTGGTCCATGTTGTGGCAGTGAGGGAGGCACATGGCTCCTGACACTCGCGCCACGCCTCCTGCAGTAAAGCACCATGGGAAATATCAGTACATGAACACTTGTAAGCAATCTTTATTTAATACAGCACTTTTCAAAGATGCTTCGTGAGACTAACACGCACACAAAACAGTAACAGAGGAGTGAGTGTTGAGGGCTAGTCTTGGGGGAAAAGGTGTTATTAGCAGTTTTGTGAAGGTGTTAAGTGACTGATGTGTGAGAGAGTTTTCCAGTGAGCGGGAACACTCGGTGCTTAGATCCTGAGTGGGAGTGAGGAGATGACGGAGAGTGACTGAGAACATGTGCTGCTCACCTTGTGCATGGGCTCTGCTGAGCAGTGAGGGGGAGGGGGGCTGCTGGGAGCGCACGCCGGCCCCAGGGGGAGGCGGCGCCAGACCGGAAACCCACCGCACAAATCCTCCAATCAGAGCACTCCAATCCACTGTCGGCCAATCAGAGCGCTCCAATTCAGTGTCGACCAATTACTGAACTCCGATCCTCCTCTGACCACTCAAATCGCCCCCATTCAATGTCGTTTCATGCCATGAATAAAGACCGGAGGTTCCTATGGAAAAAAAAAAAACTTTCAAAAGTTTGGCCTCGAAATACTACCGAGTATTACTGTAGTTCCGATTCAAACTTTTTCAGACACACAAACTCAGTGCAGCTCGGGAAGAACAAACAGAGTAACGCCATGTTGTTTGTACAGCTGTTCTGTTCTTACAGTAGGCCTGTCCTTCACAGGCTCTGATTGGCCAGATTATCAAATTATAATACTTTACACCAGCTGCTGTGGCGGCTTCTGGCGGCTATAGTCGTTTGAAGTTACACTTGTGAAACCATGTGTTGCTGTTTTAATTAAATAACTGAACATGAAGAGGCGCAGGGCTGTAGCATGAGGCCAAACATGTTCCAACAAAAAAGATCCAATGCCCTTCGCTCTGAAGGCCCAGACTGAGACCCGCTGCAAACTTCTCACTGAACTGAAGGACTGCTGTCCTGCACTGTCGAGGTCGCAGTCAGTGTGAGCGACAGGAGGCATTCTGTCTGTCCAACGGCCTGTCCAACGGCCTGTACAACGGCCTGTACAACGGCCTGTCCAACGGCCTGTACAACGGCCTGTCCAACGGCCTGTCCAACGGCCTGTCCAACGGCCTGTCCAACGGCCTGTCCAACGGTCTGGCCAACGGCCTGGCCAACGGCCTGTCCAACAGCCTGTCCAACGGCCTGTATAACGGCCTGTATAACGGCCTGTACAACGGTCTGTCCAACGGTCTGTCCAACGGTCTGTCCAACGGCCTGTCCAACGGCCTGTCCAACGGCCTGTCCAACGGCCTGTCCAACAGCCTGTCCAACGGCCTGTATAACGGCCTGTCCAACGGCCTGTCCAACGGCCTGTCCAACGGTCTGTCCGACAGGTTTTCTTGTTTTGATGCAGGGGTTCTCTGATGTCGCAGATGTCAGTCACTGAACACAACAGCACATTCTATAAATAGACTTCAACAGGAAACATCAGGCCAGCTCTGCCTCAGTCTAATCTTATCAGTCAAACCAGACACAATTATTTGGTTCGTCAATCACAGAAATCTCAAAATACAACAGTCAGTTACAAAAATTAGACACAACAAAAAAACAAAATACAAAACCAAAATATTGATTTGAAATCGAATCAATTCTTGTGGTTAATAACTATTAAATCAGCCTGAACACACCCTGAGACTCCAGACCACAGTCAAATCTGTCAGTAAAAGTGGAGCAGCGTCCAGAATTTGTGAATAGAAATTTCTTTTTTTGTTGTTAATTTCTATCAATACAAATTAAGGCTGTGATTAACAATAATCTTTATAATCAATTAGTTGATTATTCATTTGTTCAGTCAATGCATTAGTTATTAGATCGTGAAAGTTCAGTGAATGTGTTTTTACATACATACAACCATCTCAATATTGAATAAATCAACTCAAAAAGATTCATCTTGTCTTCGAAGTAGAATTAAAGGAATCGTTTCTTCAATGCCAGACAATATAAGGTTTTGTGATGTTATTACCTTGACATGTTCCAACGGATAACTTCCGGAGTGAGGAAGACGGAATTCGAAACATGTCAAGGTAATAAATTCACAAAACCTTATATTGTCTGGTATAGAAGAAACGATTCCTTTAACATTATTTAAGTGTTAGTTAGTCTCATCGATCACATTGAATTGAATCGTGATGGACCTTGATAGCTCAAAATATAAATTAATATGATGGATTACTCTTTTTTTTATACAGATCCCATTTCCCCATCAATTCCATGTTATGTGCTTTCTTTCCTCCACCCCACCAGAAGGATATTAATTCTGCAAACGACAGGTCCTTATTGTGGGAGACCCATATTTAACAGGGGGGCAGTGATAAGCTCTAGCAATTTGAGTTCCCATTATTTTCATATTAAAAATCAGAGTTGCAATATTATATATTTTTATTCTGATACTAAGTGTTTAATGAATGCCTATAAGTCTTCCTTAATGTGACGCCGTGGACTCCAGCCTTGAGTTTGTGCGGTCCTTGTTTACCTGTTGTCTGTGTGTGAGAGTGGCCAGCTCTGTCTTGTCCAATCAGATCAGAGCGTCGCCGAGACAAAGCCGACTCTGATTAAGCTTCTATTTCTGAAGGAGATCGGAGACAATCTCAAACAGCTTTCACTTTCACTCAGATCATTTACCCAGATACAAACCGTTTTCATGGGCTCTATGCAAAGACACATTCTGAATCATTAGAGAACATGCACTGATCCACCTCCGTATGATCCCGACATGGTTTTGGTTTTTCATTTAAATAAGGTTCATTCAATTTAAACTGAGGTGGCAATGATGCAAAATACTATTATACTTATATTATGTTTTTAAAAACTAAAAGACTTTATTTTTTATTTACCTTTATTTCACCAGGATAGCAGAATTTCTTTTTCAGGAGAGTCTTGGCCCTAGAGAGATCGGATAGGGTTTTATGGGGAACTATTGTACGTGTTTTTAGAAGTAGGTGAAACAGAGCACCTGGAGGAAACCTACACAGACACAGGGAGAACATGCAAACTCCACTGTGCCTCCAATATTAAAATCTATTGGTTGTTTATGGGACGTCACAATAAATAATGTATTAGATTTTAGTCTAGCAATCATCATGATAAGAAACAGTATCCACAACATTATTCACAAATACCGTCTCAGACCAAACAACAGCAACAAAACCTTTTTCCTCTAAAAATCTTCAAGTTGGAGCTGCTTTCTTCATAACAATCTTTAGGAGGTTTTGTTCTTAGTTTCGCTCATGAAATTCTCGTATTTTCTGGTGCTTACAGTTGAGTCGTAGAGTTGAGTCACAATCATAGATTAAAGTTCCGTAATTTTCCTAATGACTTTTTCTTTATTTAAATTTCAACAACTGATGTGTTCAATGGCTGAAAATATGCGTTCCAGTTATGTGCCACAAACCAGGTTACATTGAGCAAGAAAATGTTATACTTGTGTGTAGGGGTGCAACGGTTTGAAAAAATCACGGTTCGGTTCGTACCTCGGTTCAGAGGCCACGGTTCGGTTCATTTTTCGGTTCATTTTTCTAAAAAAAAGTTTTGTCTTTTTAATAAACACAGCTCATGTGGACTCGGCACCTGCTCTGACTGCCCCCACCTGACCTAGAAATGAATTAAGGGGAAGGAAATGGATGGATGGATGGAAGGCATATTCCATCCATCCAATTATGTCTATTTAACATAATTAATGAAAAACAACACAAAGTGCAACATAAGAAGGCACTTTATGCAGGGACGTGCGGTGAGGTTTGTGATTGGGGAGGCACTGACTTTAAAAGTCAGATTTACAATCATTATTCAAATAAAATAGCATTTAATCACCAATGCAATGACATCCACAAACTTTATATACTGTAAAGATAAGAGAACCAGCTTCTTTTAATAATCTCACAACAAATCTAGCTGCTGACTCTGCTCCGCATCAAACAACATCTTTAAGAAGCGCAGGTGCGAGAGACGCGAGGAGAGAGAGGCGAGGAGAGAGGAGCAGAGAGAGACAGAGAGGAGCAGAGAGACGGAGACGCGAGGAGCAGAGAGAGACGGAGACGCGAGGAGCAGAGAGACGGAGACGCGAGGAGCAGAGAGAGACAGAGAGGAGCAGAGAGACGGAGACGCGAGGAGCAGAGAGAGACGGAGACGCGAGGAGAGAGAGACGCGAGGAGAGAGAGACGCAAGGAGAGAGGAGCAGAGAGAGACAGAGAGGAGCAGAGAGACGGAGACGCGAGGAGCAGAGAGAGACGGAGACGCGAGGAGAAAGAGACGCGAGGAGAGAGAGACGCGAGGAACATAAACAATAATTTAAACAAGTTGCAGAACTCTTGAGCAGTGTTTGAATCAGTGTTTTTCGGAAAAGCACTACTTTGCCGGTATCTGTCAATGTTCAACATAAAACACATATTAACAAACTCCTCCCCCGCAGCCGGACTAACCTCGTAAGTCCAGTGGTGGTCTCCCAGTCTATATTAATTCTTTCTTTGTTTGAAAGTCCAATTGAGAAAAAAAATCTTCATTCAAATCATCCATTTTCCAGCAAAAGAAATAGCATTTTGGGCTGATTGTTTGTTAGCAACTCTGGTATGAACTTTATGCTCACTATCACCCCTAGCGGTGAGGCACAGATACCGCCTGCCTCACGCCAAGCTTTTTCCTTGTGTGTTCATCTACGATCAAAAGACTTAAACTAAATATAAATTGTACACACATACGTGCAATACACTACTAAACACTAAGAGGAGTTTAAAAAATGTTTTTAAAGCAGGATATTTGAAACAAACGGTGATATATCAACTGCACGAGCTGAGTGCACTCAGACACACACACACACACTGTGAGGGAGCGGTCTGGGGTGAGGCACGCAGGAGCGCTGCCTCACCTCGTCTCTTTGAATAGGAATAACGGGATTTCGGCGATTTTGACTTCAGAAATGATCAAAACTGATGGGAACTGTGCCGAATATACATTAAAAGCATAGGACAGTGGATATAAATTATATATTTAAACTAAAATAATTATTAGTTTCCAATAATGGCAGGTGAGGCTCTGCCTCCCCTGCCTCCCCTGACTGCACGTCCCTGACTTTATGAGGATATTTACCCTCATATATTACACCACCTTCCTGATTCCCCCGAGGAGGGGGTCCATTCTGGGCCCAGTCCAGCCTCATTAACTGCATTTATTTAATTTTTGGCATTATCAGTTGTGACTGGGATATTAGTACTGGGCCTTTGTCTTCCATTCCTCCGCTGCTTGTGTCAGTACCTGCGCTGTGTGACAGTGTGACTGTGTGACTGTCGTAGAGGGGGCGTGTCTGCAGCGCCAGACTTTTCATCTCCCAGTCTGCAGTGATGAAGTGAGCGGTTCCGCTCATGGATCTATTATAGGTTCCGCGGGACGTCCAAGCGTCAGTCGTGAGCGCAGCTGAGGATGCGCGGGAGAGTTGACTTTAGCCCGGTCTGACTGTGCGTAAAGGAGCTTCTTAAATGCCGCGACAATAAGCGGTCGTTGAGACGCTTTTTTCACTCATGTCTTTCTTGTGCCACAGTGCTTACACATCGTGACAGTTTTGTCGAATATTAATTATCAGTGTAGTTACAGTGAAGCCAAAATGCTCTCATACTGGGAATTTAAATGACGCGGGGCTTTCAAGCATCTCCGTTCCTCCGCTCGCAATGACCGCGCTGTGTGTGGACTGAACAACGTGCGCACAACTTTTTTTTCATAAATCAAACCGCGGATCACGTCTGTACCGAACCGAAGACGTTGAACCGAACGGATCACGGATCAGTGATGAACCGTTGCACCTCTACTTGTGTATGTTGTTTATTAGATCCTAAAAGATAACAAAGGCAAAGTAAAAGGGATCAATGACTTAAATATAACAATTCTGGATTGGGTACAAAGAAAGGATCGTTTCTGCATTTACAATAATAAAAAAAAAACAAAAAAAATATTTATATTATTATAATATTTACACCTCTTTCTGAATTTGACTCATAAAACTCTTCTCTGCTTGTTTTAGTTCATGTGCTTGGTTCATATTAACGGCTTATTAACCGAGCGTGAGGTCTGTATGGAGAAATATCAGACCGCGGCCTTAATGTACAGACCGAGCCGTGGCAAGGTTTGTGCAAAAAGGACAAGGTCTGATATTTCTCTGTACAGACCGAGCAAGCGAGGTTAATACATGTTTTATTATATGACTCTCGTCTGTGTCTTTACCAATGCTTATGAGATACATACATAGATAAGTATGTACATGTCCGACTTAAGGCGCGTTCAGACCAAAAGCTTCAAAAAGCTTTTGACGCGCTTCAACTGACGCCGGGATAGTTTTGTCATTTTGGTGCTTGAAGCTTTTGACGCGAGTGACGCGCCTGACGCCGGTGGGAGGAGCTTCTCTGTTGTCTGTAGTCAGGACAGCGGTGGATTTTTCAATGAGCAGCGAGCCTTTATTTGTTATATAAAGCAAAATAACGTTGTTGTAGGGCTTCAACAAAACATGTTCTGGGTTCACCACAGACTTGAGAGGCTGCAGTGTTTGCAGAGTTCCGTCAATTACTCCAGGAGCTGCGTACGGAGGAGTTTCGCTTTCAGCGGTACTTCCGCATGTCACTCGCCCAGACTGAGTTCTCAAACCCCGGAGCTCGCCTCTCCCCGCCTCGCTCTCTCCTCTCCCTGCCTCTCCCCGGCTCACGCTCGCCTCTCCCCGGCTCTCGCTCGCCTCTCCCCGCCTCTCCCTCACCTCTCGCTCGCCTCTCCCTGCCTCTCCCCGCCTCTCGCTCACCTCTCCCTGCCTCTCCCCGGCTCTCGCTCGCCTCTCCCCGCCTCTCGCTCACCTCTCGCTCGCCTCTCCCTGCCTCTCCCCGGCTCTCGCTCGCCTCTCCCTGCCTCTCCCCGCCTCTCGCTCACCTCTCGCTCGCCTCTCCCTGCCTCTCCCCGCCTCTCGCTCGCCTCTCCCTGCCTCTCCCCGCCTCTCGCTCACCTCTCGCTCGCCTCTCCCTGCCTCTCCCCGCCTCTCGCTCACCTCTCGCTCGCCTCTCCCTGCCTCTCCCCGCCTCTCGCTCGCCTCTCCCTGCCTCTCCCCGCCTCTCGCTCACCTCTCGCTCGCCTCTCCCTGCCTCTCCCCGGCTCTCGCTCGCCTCTCCCCGCCTCTCGCTCACCTCTCGCTCGCCTCTCCCTGCCTCTCCCCGGCTCTCGCTCGCCTCTCGCTCGCCTCTCCCCGCCTCTCGCTCGCCTCTCCCTGCCTCTCCCTGCCTCTCCCCGGCTCTCGCTCGCCTCTCCCTGCCTCTCCCCGCCTCTCCCCGCCTCTCGCTCACCTCTCGCTCGCCTCTCCCCGCCTCTCGCTCACCTCTCGCTCGCCTCTCCCTGCCTCTCCCCGCCTCTCGCTCACCTCTCGCTCACCTCTCCCTGCCTCTCCCCGCCTCTCGCTCGCCTCTCCCTGCCTCTCCCTGCCTCTCCCCGCCTCTCGCTCGCCTCTCCCCGCCTCTCGCTCACCTCTCGCTCGCCTCTCCCTGCCTCTCCCCGGCTCTCGCTCGCCTCTCCCTGCCTCTCCCCGCCTCTCGCTCGCCTCTCCCTGCCTCTCCCCGCCTCTCGCTCGCCTCTCCCTGCCTCTCCCCGCCTCTCCCTGCCTCTCCCCGCCTCTCGCTCGCCTCTCCCTGCCTCTCCCCGGCTCTCGCTCGCCTCTCCCTGCCTCTCCGCGGCTCTCGCCCGCCCGGAGCTGCCTTGCTCTGAGCCAGACTCATCGTCAGCCTGTTCTTATATTAAAGGTATATAGGAGGATTTCCCCAAATTTTAGGAAAGAACCGCCCTCTCCACTTTTTGAACAAAACTCTCTGGTCTTATTCGTATCACCAGAATGATTGACAGGTAGGAGGACCAATAGTCTCGATGATCCACCCGGAAGTAGAAAATCCTCCAATATACCTTTAAATAAACTACGTTTACTACACAGCATGTGTACAATGATTTTTGTTACTCAGAACGTTACTACTCATACAAATAATATTACTAATAACAATAATGACAATAAAACAGCAGCAGCAGATACATGACTTCTCTTCATGACAGAGACAGACCCTCTGCTGCTGCTGCTCCTCGTCTCCTGATTGGTTGAAGCCCGCGTCAAAGCTTCAAAAGCTCAGCTTTGCTCAGCTTCGGCGTCAAAGGGATTGTTTTGATACGCGAGCGTTTCGCGCGTCAAAAGCTTCAAGTGAGCGCGTAGTACGCGCGACTCTCGTGTGTGTGTGTGTGTGTGTGTGTGTGTGTGTGTGTGTGTGTGTGTGTGTGTGTGCACTTGTTTTCAACTCCTGGTGGGTTCCATAACCTGAGATTCCACTCACGTCATGGGGACTGGTTTTACGTGGTGGGGCCCGAACACCGGACCCCACTGGTCCAAGCTTAATAATCAATGGGTAATGCTTTTCTAACGGTCCTTATGCAGTCTCTGTAAAAATATGGAAAGGACCCCTGGAGGTTTACTTTCCTGAAAAAAGTGTGTTATGTGTCGGAACCCTGGTGGTGGGTTGCGGGATATCAAGGAGGGGCACACTGGGGCAATTTCAGTCCAGCAGGCTGGAGCCAATCATGGAGCAGCACAACAGAGGAAATCAGGTGTCAGGCTAGAAAAAGGTGCAAGTGTGTGGTTCATTAGGCTGCAAGAAATCATGGAGGAGCACACTGAAGCGCACGCTTACAAACCACTGGTAAGTGCTGACTACAAGTCATGACTTCAAATTGTTATATAGAATGATTACAAATTATTTGTTGTTTGTGCAGCTTAGTCAAGAGTCCCTAATTGATGAAGTCGACTCAGATTCTGACGATTTAACTGTCAAGAAGAAACCTGTAAAAAAGTATGGAAAAAGAAAAATCAAAAACACTTTTCTTCAAGACTCGGAAAGTGACGAACCAAAGGCAAATAAGATTGTTATCATGCAGCTGCAAAAGAAGAAAAATGGGGGGCGAGTATACAGCAAGAGACACTTCTGCCTCTACTGTTCAATGTCCTGCCACAAAATGTCCCGTCATTTGACTAGAAAACATGGAAATGAAAGTGACGTAGCCAGAGCATTGGCTCTACCTGTGAAATCTAAAGCACGTAAACTTCAGTTTGATTTGATCAGGAATAGTGGAAACCGTGAGCACAATTTTGAGGTTTTAAAGGCCGGCATTGGAACTTTAGTCCCAGCTAAACAGCCAAATTGCCCAGTTAAATCCAGTGAGTTTTTGCACTGTATAGACTGTGGGGCATTGCTTAAGCGAAAGTCGCTGTGGAGGCATGTGGCCAGGTGCCGGCTTTCACAGAAAGATGCCCAGGCTAAACCAGGTAGAAGTAGGGTCCAGTCCCTCTGCTCCCTAGCCCAGCCTGTACCGGAGGGCATCAGCAAAAAGCTGTGGTCTTTAATTTCGGCAATGCATCAGGATGAGGTCACGGGTGTTGTCAAAGCAGAAAAGGGGATTCTGAGACTCGGAGAGCACCTGTACTTAAAACACGGGCATGATAAGACAAAGCATGATTACATTAGGCAGAAAATGAGAGAAGTCGGTAGGTTAATTAACGAAGCAAAAACCGCAGGGAAACTGAAAACAATTAAGGATTTCTTTATTCCTTCCAACTTTAACCATGTGATTGATGCAGTCAGGTCTGTGGCTGGATATGATGAGGAAACAAATCAATACAAGACTCCATCCTTGGCCCTCAAACTCGGCCATAGCCTCAGAAAGCTAGCAGATATTCTTGAATGTGACTCAAAAATGGAGCATTGTGTTGATGAACTATTTATTAAAAACCTCCAACGAAGCCGGCTGCTTTTTGAGAAGAGGTGGGACGTCTGTGTTTCTTCTGCTGCCCTACAGACCCTCCGGCAAGCCAAGTGGAACACTCCGGACCTGCTCCCTCTGACTGAGGACGTTAGAGCCATGCATGCACATATTGAGGTATGTCGACCTGAATATGTGCAAACCCTAATAAGTGAGCCAACGTCTAAGCATTGGTCTAAACTGGCAGTTTTGACTCTTTGTGAGGTCATCATTTTCAATCGAAGAAGGGAAGGTGAGGTTTCAAAGATGCCACTGACAGCCTTTACCTTAAGAAGTAAGACTGGGATCCATTCTGACATTGCTCTGGGACTGTCCCAACTTGAGAAAAAGCTGTGTCAGCATTTTCAACGCATTGAAATTAAAGGGAAAAGAAGTCGGAAAGTGCCGGTTCTTTTGACTCCTGAAATGATTGCTTCGATGGAGGTGCTGGTGGAGAACAGAAGGGCCTGTTCCATCTCTGACCATAACCCATACTTCTTTTCCCGCCCGGGCGCAGACACCCACATCAGGGGATCAGACTCCCTACGCCAGGTAGCCAAAGAATGTGGTGCGGTGCATCCAGAGATGCTATCCTCAACCAAACTTAGAAAGCACATAGCTACTATGTCTACAGTTCTCAATATGAAAGAGAATGAGATGGACATACTTGCCAACTTCCTCGGCCATGACATTCGCATCCACAGGCAATATTACAGACTACCAGAGGGGACACTGGAGCTGGCCAAAATCAGCAAAGTGTTGATGGCCATGGAGCAGGGAAGAGTGACGGAATTCGAAGGAAAGAGCCTCGACCAGATACAAATTGAGCCTGAAGGTAATTCTTGATATTATTAAAATATGTATGATTTTTTTCCCCTAAAGGCCACTTGTATTTTTATTTTCTGTGCGACAGGGAGAGCAGTAGAGATCCTCTCACAAACGGACGGGCTAAAAGAAACTTCAAGCGGAGAACCTTCAACCATTCATCCAGATGCACCCCATGGTAGTGGCAGTGCCCCTTCTGGTAAGTGTACCAGGTGGGGGATTACAGCCAGGCTGCTTGGTCCTCACCCTGGGAGTGTATATTGCTAATATATTTTTATTTCTCTCCCTAGAACGTGTAAGAAAGCCATGGTCTGCATCTGAGGTGAAGGCTGTGGAGAAGACCATGACACCTTTCATACAGACTGGAAAGGTCCCTGGGAAGTCTCACTGCCTGGCCTGCATTAATGCCTCACCAGATGACCTTAGACATCGGACATGGAGTGGCATTAAATTCTATGTCAAAAATAGAATCACTGCAATTCGAAAACAAAATCTAAAATAAAATTCCTTTAAAATAGTTGTTTGGTTTCTATTGACTGTTTTGTATTACTTAAAGTCTTGGTAAAAAAAGATTATGTCTATGGGTCCCATTCTGAACGGCCCTGTCAAAGGGACCCACCAGGTAACAAAAACGTGTATGTGTGTGTGTGTGTGTGTGTGTGTGTGTGTGTGTGTGCGCGCGTCTGTGTGTGTGCGTGTGCGTGTGCGTGTGTGTGTGTGTGTGTAAGCTCCAATGTGCAACTTTGGGTAACAGAGGGGAGAGAGGATGCGTGTGGATGTTACGTTTGGATAGGGGGAAAGTGTGTGAGTGTGCGCGTGCGTGCAAGTGTGCGAGCATATGTGCCGCGTGCGAGTCGTCCCG
Organism: Knipowitschia caucasica; assembly: GCA_964034765.1. NCBI lineage: Eukaryota > Metazoa > Chordata > Actinopteri > Gobiiformes > Gobiidae > Knipowitschia > Knipowitschia caucasica. Next base: position 40,084,961 of record OZ035830.1, on the reverse strand, counting down.
GAGTTTACTGATACATTTGCGCACACAGCTAGAGACAGACCCGCTCGTCACACCGTGCAAATAGGGCTTAAAATGGCGTTATTAAGATACCTCCCCTCTCCCCCTTTTATTTTTTTTAACCGACAGTTTTGACCGGTTAACGCTGTGACGGTCAATCACCGGTTAAACTGTCACCGATTTACATCCCTAGTCCGACTTAGTTTTGTGTGATACACGCTGCGGACAGATTGTCATGGTAACGGTCCGAGGAAAGATATCAAATGTGATACGCACTGTTCGGACCAATTGCCATGGTAACGGTTCGAGATGGGAAAATATCAGACCGGTAATCAGCCAATCAGAGCGTGCGTATGGTCCAAGTCATATAATAATTTGTTTTAAGGTTTCCATCCGACTTTTCTCAAACACACAGCGTTTAAAACTACACACACACACACACGCCTCCAGTTGAACTCTACAAACTACTTGAGTAAACCACCTCAGTTCTGAAAGCGGACTCATCCTCAAGTTGTCATTACAAACACAATAGTTAATTTTCCACTTTGTCGCCAGTGTTTTGGTTACGCTCACTGAAAATCACAACAGCAAAAACGCACACGAGTCCATTGTGAACTTGCCTTGTCTGACAAAACAGTGGACAGTTTTAACCTGCATCAGCACGTACAGTGATGCGAGGAGGAATAGACAAACAGCTGTGTTCTGCAGTAAATGAACAGCAGTCATCACAAGACGCTGTAGATTTGAATTAAACAAACAAACACTCTCTAGATGAGCTGATAACGATGCTGTGAGTATCTGCTGTTCATTCATTCAGGCCACAACAATCCAACTATTATAATTATAAGTCATAGCATCTCGTTTCTGAGTTTTGAAAGTTTTGGCAGCCCGCTCAGTTGAATTTTCTCCCACATAGTTCTACACAAATAACTATTGTGTGATTCCTGAAGTTTGAATACAGGTTATAATGCGATGAATACTCCAATCTTTTATCCCAGGGCTACATTTTCAGAACAAAACAGGGAACAAGTTATTCAATTATTCGTGGCATTATCTATGGAGAGGCAGCGTTTCAGACAGTCTTCCGGAAAATGTGAAGCTTCTACTCAGACAATGTTCCAATCCAGGTTTAAAAAAAAAAAAAAAAAAAGAGTTCTGTTTAGCTGTGTATACAACTGAGGGCTTTTACCACTCCTCTTTGTAATGCACTGTGGTTATTGATTATTTATTTTAATGCCCATTGTCTTGTGTGAATTTAGCGTTTTTCTTGTTTTGTTAAGCACTGCGAGTATGAACTGTGCAATACAAATAAACTTGACTTGTCTTAATCTGTTTAGTAGCGCACAATATCTCTGCACAAAGGAATTACATATGCATTCACTGTAGCTGCAGGTATGTGCATCAAGCATGTTTAAATATTTAACTAGATTATTTGTCATTAATAAATATTTCAAGCAAGTACACTTTTCCAACCAAAATTCATGGACAAGTCAATGGACAAGACTGTACTGATCATGCCAACATACATGACTCCAATATCAAACAAGGTCAAAAACTAGTCTGACAGATTCTAAATTTAGATTTAAATTAATTAGGCAATCACCACAGGACGCCCTCTACAGACATTTAAGCCCCATCATGAAAATGTAAGCCAACTAAAAAGAGCTCTATTGTTGTTGTTTTGATTGTATTTGTGGGCTCGGTTCTGCCTCCATATCAACTCCTTTTAAAACAACACAGCAGTATTTTCTAACTGCTGAACTCTACAACAATATGCAACAAAATACTATGTTGACTTGTTTAACGAATTAAAGCTAAAGTGCCATCAAACATAACTTAAATGAAAGAATAGTGACATAGAACACGCTGTACAATAGGAGCCCATTTTAGCCATAGAATAACAAAACAAGCTATACATTTAATAACATGATGCCTGGCTAACGCAAAACATCTATAGATATTTAACAGTATGATTGGACAGAATTGTTGCAGTCCTAATGCATGTTTTAGATTTTTACTACTTGGACACATTTAGCAGCACGTTTATAGACTTCTGTCAGCTTCTTCTTGACCTTAGCTTGACAACACGCTAACGAGCTAAATCTATTATTTTTTTGCCTTTAAAATAACTTTCGATTATGAATCAAACACCCAGCACGTATCGAAACCACTCCTTATAAATTATCGTCTGGAAAAATACATGGCATTAACAGCATAACTTTGGGTTTGGCGTTAAAGATAAATAAATAATGTGTCTTCAGTTAGCCGCGATGCTACATGCTAACAGCGCGGTTTGACGTTACGCAGTGGGTCTCTTCTCAACACAAACGAACCACTTACCGTTGGGGTGTGAGGCGGGATACGGGGCTGCTTTTGTGGGGGAAGAGTGCTTCAACTGGGGGGCACAATCATGAGTGTCCGTCCCTGTAATCCGGGCTCGTAAACGGAGGAAAAACATCCATGGAGCGAGGCTAGAGTAAACGGCAACGCAGAGCTTCGGGCGCCCCCTTCAGGCGGAGGCTGGTAGTGCAATATCCAAGGTTTATAAGTTATTAATAACGATGTAAACTAGGGTAAATGTGAAAAACACAAAGAAAAAAGTGGTAATATGTTTCAACCAGTTCAAGACGTCTTTTACACTCATATTCCAAGCATGCATTGTTTATCAAGATACATTGTTTATTGTATCAAGCAATATTATTATTGATTAGAGGTCAAGGATAAAACATAATTAGATGAGTTTTACAAAAGTACAGTTTTCTGTCAAATAAAAACTTTATAAATGTTGTAATTTTTAAAGTAATATCATTTAGATGTGATTGGTTCAGCCTTCTTGAATTCAGCCAATCAGCAGCGCCCTTATTAGCTGTTGTCGCAGTATCTAACGTACACACGGCAGATTGGACACGCCGCTGCCACGGATTTGAACTAAAATGTGATTTTATACATTGACAAAAATAGTTGTTGCTCTTTTATTTCCGTATTCGAATGCAGTTCATATTTACGGACCACTGTGCCAAGCAGCCGCCGGCATGAACCTGGGGTGAGTGAGAGGTTCTGACGTTAGCATGAGGCTGCGGAGCTAACTGTCAAATCTGTAAACACAACGCAGAGAACCATGAGAGAGCCACGCATGGACATAGCGCTGCCCAGGAAAACACAAGAGTTAAAGCTATGCAGGCCTAGCATGACAACACTTTGCACAAAATGTATTTAAAAAAAAAAGCATTGGTTTTATATAAATTGTTTGTACGCTCAAAGACACTGCCAAGAAATGCTGGTGACATATAGCTAATTCTGTATTTATTCTATATAGCTAATTCTGTATTTATTCTATATGGCTAATTCTGTATTTATTCTATATGGCTAATTCTGTATTTATTCTATATGGCTAATTCTGTATTTATTCTATATGGCTAATTCTGTATTTATTCTATATGGCTAATTCTGTATTTATTCTATATGGCTAATTCTGTATTTATTCTATATGGCTAATTCTGTATTTATTCTATATGGCTAATTCTGCATATATTCTAATGCTATATACCCTGGTATTTAACATTGGAATATATACAGAAGGTGCCAAAAGTTGATAATGCAGCCAATATGTGTCTAATTACCTTATGTACCACTTTTAAACAAACTAAATCCCTTAGAGGACATGTAACCCACCAATTAGGGGCAGAGTTGGTGGACCAAAGAAACCATTGGTCGACTAAAAGGGACAACAGCTCCCAAATCTGATATTTACATTTATCTGTTCCACTTACTAGATTTCAAATACTCCATGAATTGAAATAAGAAAATGTGTTTTCCCGTCCTTTTAATCCGTATTATTTAAATAAAGATAATTAGTTTGTGAATACATATTTTGGAACTAGAATACACACTCTGATGTCTGCGTTATTTGTACAGATCATAATTTACCATTTGTTTATGGACGTCAAAACAGCCAAGTCTTAATAATTCTTTAATATGCACAGTATAGTAGTTAACATGATTCAACCATAAAATTCTACTTTCTTTTCTCTTATCAGAGATGGTTTGCTGTTTGAGCTGGACAATGGAAAACCCAGGCTGATCCTTCTAAACGGAGGTAACTTTTGTTCATTAATTGTTGATGAAAGTCTGGCTCAAATGACTCCTATGTGATCTCTGTCATTGCAGGTGGGAACGTTCAGACGAATCCAGTGAAGGTAATTCATACTTTAATGTGAATAAACACTGGCATCTTTTATGAGTACTTTTATCTTTCATTATATTGTATGCTTTTCATTATTTATATATGATTTTGCATACACTCAAGATATCAAAGTCTCTAATTTCTGTGAATAAGATAAGATTTGCTTTATTTATCTCACATAGGAGAAATTTACTAATTAACTAATTAACTACTACTATTTAATAAGGAGTTTAATTATCGTTCTGTTAATTTATATTTGCAGCCAAGGCCCAGACTGCCAAGTGTCTTAAGCCGACTTCCCTCACGGTTGGATACGCTCACACCTCGAGCAGAAGGACAACCAATCAAAAAGCACATTGCACAGAACGTGAGGGTCCCGCAGAATAAAACTGGAAAAGGAGGGGCCCCAGTCAGAGCGCAGAGCCGAGCAGGGACCACCTCAAGGACTCAAGTCACTCAAACTCCGGGGAATGAAGTTCAAACTAATGCCAAGGTATGTTTTTTTACTCTGTTGTGGATTTTCACCTACAAACAGTTTTTTTTCCACTGATCTTTTAAAGTGAATTGTGCAACTTGTGAAGAGGGAGTCAGAGAGTGAACATTTCAGAATGCATAAACCAGTTCTACCAGCCCACGCTAATCCCCACAGCCTCCTGATTGGATGACGTTGATTACAATTGTCTCCATTGGTCGAGCTACTGGTGGTGGTAAGATCAAGGATAGTAATTCACAATAGACCAAAGAGGTTTTTGTTCAAACGGCTGGTTTAGTATCAAGCAGTAACCGTTACCACAACAGTAGTGTCATTGGACTGTTTTGTTAGCGTTTTATTCTGCTGTATAAATCTAGGGACAAGTACTACAAACTAGCTTTAAGGCTATAAGTACCATGATGCATCCATTAGACTACCGTACGACAGGTTATGTTTTCTTTATCTGCCCCTACTCTAATAAACAAAACAAAAATCAAGGAAAGTAGCCAGTCCTCTTTTGTTTGGAATTTGGTATCTACGCTCCGACGGGTAAGAGAAATACAAAGGTTTATATGAAGACACAAGTTGGAAAAGTAAATCGTTTCTATTATCAAGACTTAGAGATCCTTTATTTATCCCGAATTGGGGAAATTTCAGTGTTGCATCACAAGTTACAGAGCAGCAGGTATGAGGAGCACACAGCACAAAATAAGTGAATTTTGTGAATATGTGACTCAGCCACACTGGGCAGCACTCTGGCCTCTCAGCAAGAAGGTCCTGGGTTCAAATCCCGGTCGGAACAGGGCCTTTCTGAGTGGAGTTTGCATGTTCTCCCCGTGTCTGCCTAGGTTTCCTCCTGGTGCTCCGGTTTCCCCTACCACTAAAAATATGCTCGCTAGGTAAAATCTTCCAGCTCTGGCGATGGGTTCCTGGGCGCTGTACTACGGTGACCACTGCTCCTGACGTAAGCCTTAGTGGCATCCGGATGGGTCAAATGCAGAGGACAAACTTCCCTAAGGGGATCAATAAAGTGCACATTTACATTTACAATATCAGTATGGCACAACTATAAAATCTGTCTTCATAAGCAAAGAATAAACCTGTGTAGTGTAGTGCAAAGACCTATATACTTGCATGTATACATCTGTAGATAAAAAATCAATAATATCGT